>CM076584.1:1113501227-1113689982 GCA_034641835.2 Pinus albicaulis
CCAATTACACAAATTGGAAATTTAAGCTTCAGACTTTGCTTGAGGGAAAAAATACCTATAGCATTGTAATCGGAAATGAAGTTAAACCGATGGTTGAAAATGGTGGAACGAATGCAACAATTCAAGAATGGTAGAAAAGGGAGCTGAAGGCAAAGGTCCTACTAAAATTGTCAGTTAAATATTGCATCATCCCTCATATTCGGGATTGCAAGACAACGAATGACATCTGGACAACTCTTAAAGACATGTATGAAATCAAGAACACCAGTCGAACCTTGTTCCTCAGGAAGAAGATCCTCTCAATCAAGATGGAGGAGAATGAGTCTATTTTGTCATTCTTATCCCCGATAAAGGAAGTTAAAGATAAACTATCTGATATCGGTCAAAGCGTGCCAAATGATGATCTGGTGACAATCACCATGAACAGTATGATGGATGACAATCAGATGTTTATAACTGGATTTAATGCAAGGGAAAAGCCTCCGTGTTTTGAAGAGCTTACTGGAATTTTTCTACAAGTAGAAGAAAGGAGGTTGTCTCTCAAACCTCAAGATCCATATCTTGCATTGATAACAAAGTTCAAGCCAAAAGGAAGATAAATGGCTAATCAGAGGAGGGGAAACACATCAAAAAGGACACCACAAGGTATGACCTCGCATAAAAATGACTCTGCTCTTAAATGCTTTTATTGTGGTAAGATAGGCCATATTGCTAAAGTTTATCGTAAGAAGAAGGAAAATCAAGAGAGGTACAAGCAGAGAAGACATGCAGGTCATTTGGCAGATGCATATGCAGATGCAAACATAGATCAGAATATGGATGTTAGATTGTTTATGGCTGAAGCTGACGCTGATACTGAGGAGGATGAATCAGATATTTGGTTCATGGATTCTGGAGCCTCCTCGCATATGTCAGGTAAAAATCAATGGTTCAGAAATTTTAAAGAATCCAACTCTGGAGTAAAAGTATATCTTGGAGATAATAGAGGGTATGAGATCAAGGGACATGGAGATGTCCTTGTTACTCTACCTGATGGCAAGATCAGGAATATATCTGATGTGTGGTATGTTCCTGGCATTAAGAAGAACCTAATTTTTGTGTCGAAGATTACAGATCAGGACCTCAAGGTATAATTTTTTAAATCTCATTGCATTATTAAAGATTTGTTGGATCAGATGAAGCCCATTGCTACAGGTATTCACATAGGAGGACTCTACAAATTGGATGTGAAAAGTATGCCTCAACAAGCCTTGATGTCATCGAATAAGTCTGCTGAAAATTTGTGGCATCAACGACTTAGGCATATTAATTTTAGTGATATCCTTCTGTTGCAGAACAAAGGTATGGTGGATGGTCTTCCTGTTTTGAAAAAGTTACATATTTATTGTGAGGCATGTGCTTTCGGTAAACAACATAGAGATGAATTTCCTACCGTTAAAGATAGAAAACAAAGGGATATACTCGAACTTGTACATACTGACTTATGTGGCCCAATGCAGACAAGGTCGTTAGGGGGGCCTATTATTTTTTAATATTTTTTGATGAATGTACAGGATTCACATGGGTGTATTTTCTTAAACAGAAAAATCATGCTTTTGAATATTTCAAGCAATTCAGAAACATGATTGAGAAGAAAACAGGAAAGTTCATCAGGATTCTTTGATCAGATCAAGGGGGAGAATTCAAGAAAGGAGTCTTCATCAAATATTGCAACGAGCATGGGATACATCAACAATTTACAACACCTTACACTCCTCAGCAGAATGGAGTCGCTAAGAGGAAAAACAAAACACTCGTGGAGTGTGCTCGCAGTATGTTGAAAGGTAAGAATCTAACTAATGGTTTTTGGGCAGAAGCTATTAATACTGTAGTGTATTTAAAGAATAGGAGTCCTACTAAAATTCTTGAGTATAAAACTCATTTTGAAGCATTTTTTGGCTTCAAGCCCGCAGTAAGTCATCTTAGAGTATTTGGTTGTAAATCTTTTTCATATGTTCCCAAAGAGAACATGAACAAGTTAGATTCAAAGGCCATTAAATGCACGTTCATTGGATACTGCAGTGAGTATAAGGCTTATAAATTGTTTTACCCTGCTACTGACAAGGTGTTTGTCAGTAGATATGTATTATTCCATGAACAGGTTGATGATGGAAATCCTGTCCAAAAAAATGAAGAATGGCATGTGCCCTTACTCTCAGAAGAGGATAGTGAAACAGGAGTCAGTCAGCAGCAGGAACAGAAGCAAGAACAGCAACAAGAACAATAGTAGGATAATGTGGAGTTTAGTCCACAAAGGGAAGAAACAAGTAGAATAATTGAACCCACACCACTCAGAAGATCAAGCAGGCCAAAATAGTTACCAGCTCGATATAGGGATTGTGCGCTTATGACTGGTATGTTAAAAATTTCAGAACCTTCTAATTTTTATGAAGCTAGTAAAAGTCTTGAATTGAAGAAAGCAATGAATGAGGAATATGAATCTATCATTAATAACAATACTTGGGATCTAGTAAAACTTCCTGATGATAAACAACCCATAGGTTGCAAATGGTTATTTAAATTGAAATTTAGAGCATATGGGTCTATTGATAAACATAAAGCAAGGTTGATGGCAAAGGGATATTCTCAGATAAAAGGTATTGATTTTGAGGAGACATTTTCCCCTGTTGCAAAATTAAATACTATCAGAATGATTATTGCTTTAGCCACTAAACATCATTGGAAAATACATCAATTAGATGTTAAATATGCTTTCTTAAATGGTGATATAAAAGAGGAAGTATACTTAGTATAGCCTGAAGGGTTTGTTAAGAAGGGAGAAGAACATCTAGTATGTAGATTAAAGAAAGCTTTATATGGTTTAAAGCAGACACCTAGATCCTGGTATGAAAAAATTGATTCTTTTTTCCTCATGAATGGTTATGAAAGGAGAAAAAATGATCCCAATTTATATATCATGTTTAATAATGAAGGACATATAGTGGTGATTTATTTATATGTAGATGATCTGATAATAATAGGAAGTGCAGACAATCTCATTGAAGAAATCAAGCAGTAATTATCACAGAGATTTGAGATGAAGGACCTTGGAGAAATGCAATACTGTTTGGGTCTAGAAGTTTCGAGAGATTCAAGTCAAAATTTCTTGTCCTAGGGTAAGTATGCAAAGAGTCTGTTATCCAGGTTTAAGATGGATGAGTGTAAGCCTTCATGCATACCTTTACAACAGAATAGCAAACTTCAGATGAATGATGATTCTAAATATGCAGATGCAACATTATACAGACAATTGGTTGGTAGTCTTATTTATTTGACTACAACAAGACCTAGCTTAGCTTATACAGTGAGTGTTTTGAGTCAGTTTATGACTCAACCCCATGACAGTCATTGGAGAGCAACAAGAGGAGTATTAAGGTATCTGCAAGGAACATCAGACTTTGGTATTTTGTATTCTGACTCATTTGATGTTAAGTTGACACGTTATACAAACTCTGATTGGGCGGGAAATCTAGATGACAGAAGATCAATTACAGGTTATGCCTTCAACATTGGTTCTGGGGTCATCTCTTGGTGAAGCAAGAAGCAACATACTGTTGCTTTATCCTCAGTAGAAGTATAATATCAAGCCATGTGTGCAGCGACATGTGAGGCAGTTTGGTTGCGTAGAATTCTCCAAGATGCAGGGGAAGAACAGAGAGAAGCTATGATCATCAATTGCGAAAATCAGAGTACCATCAAACTGGCTTACAATCCCATGTTTCATAAAAACACTAAGCACATCGACACTCAATTTCATTTTGTTAGGGAGAAAGTGCAGTCCAAAGAGATTTCTGTGGAGTATTGTAATTCTTGTGATGACATGGCTGATATATTCACTAAGCCAATAGGAAGACTGAAGTTTGATTTGTTTAGAGATACATTAGGTGTGTTTAAAAATCCTTCTCTATTAAGGGGGAGTGTTAGAAATTAATGGAGATTAGGTGATATTTTGTTACATAGTTGTGATTTTGCTTTTTATTAGACATTCAATTCCTATTATTTAGGAATTTGTTTTACCTAATGTATCTATTTAATTATTGGTGCTTAATGAGAAACTCCAAGCAGGTGCATTTGTTTGTGGGAGCTCCTGGTGATCTGCACCTGTGAGCTCCTGTGTGTTTTCCAAACTTCATGTCTTCTGCAACTTACAAAAGCATTGAGAGTATCCATATATTTGTAGATCATAAACCGAAAAGGATAAGCGAAAACTCTAACTTCAAGTCTGTGTTAGCCTCCACATTGTCTTCAGTTGGATCCTCCTGTGCCTTATGTTCCTTCTAACTTGAATATTGTTGATTCACAATTTCCAAAGGAATAGGATGCATGTTAGCGAGAGGAGCTATCATATTGGCAAGCAAGTGGGAGATATTTGCATCGTGCATTAATTTCATATCTTGAGCCAACATAGTTTCCCCTATGCTAACCACTTCTTCCTCTTTGTTGAAACTATATTACTTTGAACAAGAGAATAGATGATATGAAGAGGTGATATTGGAAGAATCCCTTAGATTTTAAATCCAGTGACTCAAAAACTTCCAACAGAGAGCAATGAGAATCACCACCAAACGAGTGCGAATTGTGAAATAGAGTTGTGGTTGGACACGGCAGCCCCTTAAATAAATCAATTCGAAAACATGGAAATGGGGAAACATTGAAAATATTTTTTTCATGATAGAAACACTATGTCGATCTAAAAAATAGTGTATTAACATCATGAGAAAGGATGGTGAATCTAAAAAATTCCTCTACCAAGGAGTCTTAATCCATGCCTTCATGATGTTCTCAAATGTAATGGATAATTTAAACAATTTTAAAATTTGATTTTGTCAAAACCTCATACTGGTTGTAAATATGGAAAGAGAGGTGATATTGGAAGAATCCCTTAGATTTGAAATCCAGTGGCTCAAAAACTTCCAACAGAGAGCAATGAGAATCACCACCCAACGAGTGCGAGTTGTGAAATAGAGTTCTGGTTGGACACGGCAGCCCCTTAAATAAATCAATTCGAAAACATGGAAATGGGAAACTTTGAAAATATTTGTTTCATGATAGAAACACTATGTCGATGTAAGAAATAGTGTATGAACATCATGAGAAAGGATGGTGAATCTAACGAATTCCTCTACCAAGGAGTCTTAATCCATGCCTGCATGATGTTCTCAAATGTAATGGATAATTGAAACCATTTTAAAATTTTATTTTGTCAAAACCTCATACTGGTTGTAAATAGGGAAAGAGATGGTATATGCATATTTCAATTTTGGTTAGAATACTTGTAGTTATTGGTTAGAATACTTGTAGTTATTAATTATTTATAATAAATTTATATTAGTATAGATTTATCTTAATTACACATGTAACTTGAGTTGAAAAGTATCAAATTTCTCCATAGGCAAATTTATTTTTAAATTGCAAAATTTTTTTTGTAATTTTTTAGTTTTAAAATTTTTAAATGTTATAGAAATTATATAATATATGCATTAAACTGTTTTTTTTGTTATTAATATATTTTTAAATACACCCCAATATTAATTTATATTAAAATATTTTATTATAATCTAGATTGTATATTTTATTCTATATAACATTAAAATATTTTCTTTTAACATTTTTTTTTTTGTATAGATATGTCATTTGTTAAAATTATTTTGATTTTTTTTTTTAATTATTTTAAATGAAATTATATTAGATTATATTGACAACTAACTAAATATACATAATATTTCTTTTTTCTTTTTTATTTCAATTTACATTACTTTTTTATTTAAAAAATACTTTATTTTTTATTTTAGAAAAAATATACTTATACCTTCACACAAAACTGTAAAATAAACCTTTCAACTTAATAATAATTTCATATTTCTACTTTAACTTCATCAAGCCCAGAAAAATAGAACAGGAAGACCAAATACGGTGAATTTTTTTGAAGTCCATGACACCATATAATGTGAGCCACCATAGTTAAAAGCGCTGATATCCACTATCAGAGTTGAGAGTATATTAATTGTGCTGGCCCAAAAGTTAATCATCATGCTAAATAAGTTAAACATAACTGATCATTAACTAGAAGTCTCCTTTGAGCCGAAAAGTATGCTTCTTTTTCCTTCATTCTGCTATTATATTTTGATTTCTCACGGCATCAAAAAAACGTTTTCTTGGAATGGCGTCTCCTTTTTTTTATAACAAATATGGCTATGACATGCTCTTTCTTAGGGACTTATGACAATTTAGGAGTCTCCTACTATTTCGATATTATGCTATGCATGTTTATACAAACAGACAATCCCATATATAATGATGGGAATTCTGCATTATTGCTTGTTATAATTTCCAGAACCCATGAATATTGCAAAAGTAGTTATCTCTGGGATTATTGTCTATCTTCCTTGTCATGGATTTTTATATAATTATTATAAATTAATAAAAATATATGTAGTTGGTTAGTTAGATAATTAGCATGACTGATTTGTAGTTTAAATAATTAGAACCTGGTTGGATTTTTATTTCAAAATTTTTAAATCAATTACTTTTATATCAATGATTTTTTTAACAAAACATTTTAGACTAATTTCATATATTTTAATATAACCTTAAATTAATACTTATTAATATTTTAAAATAACAAAATTTAATGTAATGTAATATAAATATTATATAGCAATTACAACCTTCATCAAAACATAATTGTATAGACTTCTAATTTATTTAAAATAGTATTTAAAATATATCAATACATCAATAAATTATAATAAAAAATATTTTTATACTTCAACATATATAATATTATCATTTTAATTAGATATTTTTTTACAAAGTTATATGAAAATTTTAATGGTTGTGGATACTCATATTCACATCAATATTCTCACTTTCTTTAAAAAAACACATATTTATAATTCTTAAATTTGTCTCTTAAATAAGTTCATATATATCACTATAGTTTACTATTTTTCAACATATATTTGTTGTATCATATTCTTATAGGTAAATATTCACTTTTATTAATAAATGTGTTTTTATGTGTTTAAACATAATCCTCGTAGTCATTCTTATTATATCTATATATATATATATATATATATATATATATATATATAAATAAATAAATAAATAAAGTAAATATTTTAATTTGAATGTAGTTTATGATAATATTTTTAGAAATTTAATTTAATGATTAATAAAATTTGATTTTTTATTAAATATTCTAAAATATTAGTAATTGTATTTATATATAAAAAAATGTGGAGATTTATTATAAACAGAGTTATGATTTTTTCTGTCATTAATTGAAAAAAAATCTTACAAACAAGCTATATATGAAGTGAGTTATGGTTTGTTTAGGCATATGGTATTGATAAGTCATAGTATTATCTCATAGTATTATAACAAAGTCTATTTAAATATTAATAATTTCCATTATTGAATAAGGATGAACCTCCACTTAATAATCTTGTTACATGTTTTCTTAAATGTGTATATGCAACTCATATATTAACCTTTTTATAACACATATTATAACAACATTTGATTTAGTTATTTGTTATGTTTTTTTCTAATATTGGCAATGCTAGATGTATCATGAAATAAGTATTTTGATGCTTATAGTGGATTTCCATCTATTAGAATTTAACAAATATTTAATTTATATGATAAATATATATTAATTAAATGAAAAGAGAAAATTATTTTTAAGATAAATATCAAGATTTGATACCTGTAAAAAAAAATTTGACAATATTTTATAAAAGTTAAATCTTGATCATATGAAATTTGTGTTAATTAATCAATTAATTGAAAAAGTAGAAAAAAAAATTACTTTTAAAATAAATATCAAAATTTGCTCCTATAAATAAAACATTTTAAAATATTTTATAAAAGTTAAATCTTTCTCATCTAATTATTAATTATAAATAATAAAATTAAAATTAATTAACCTATTCACGTATATATATTTATATTTAAATTAAAAGAAACTAAAATTAATATATTATGGGTACGGATAATGATTTTATATTTGTTCTTATAAAATGGAATAATTTTTCTAATAGAATAGTTTATAGCATTAAAAGTAGCCACACACTAACCATTGCATTTCAAAAAGTATGATACGATTTACCAGATTTAAAAAGTTTTATTTTATTTTATATTGTGAGTAAAATTTTGAGTGAATTTATATAAATGGTTAGAAAGGTTTATAGAGAAGCACTCGCACTCGCAGTGACCATGTAGAGTTGAGTGGACTGGTCCATATTTAGTGTAAAATTATGATTTCCAGTATAAAAAAACAATACAAATGAACATCATGGAGATAGTTTTTGGAAATTTTAATGGAATGCCATTAGTCTTTGTATAAGGTTTTTGAAAATTTCAAGAAAGGACCTTATAGAGGGTTTATACAAGATAAATCGTTGTGGATAAATATGTTTATGGTTTAACGGTATATTTCATCTATTTTCATGGAGATGGAACTATAAAGATTAATTATGTTATTGAGGTGGAGAAATGCAAGTACGTGATGGAGAAGTCATTTCATAAGTTTCTCAAAACTCCAAAGGTAGTGTGTTTTGAAAGTATAAGTTTTAGAAAAGATGTATTGAGATTATAAAATATGTTAGATGAAGAAAGAGTAATCATTTATCGTAAGAAAGAGTTTTTAATAATAGATGATGATATTAAATCACATTTATAGTGTGGGATGATGTAGAGAATTAGAAGAAAAATATAAGGATATTTGGTTATTTATAAAATTAAAGAGCAAGTATTGTGATGAGAACAAGAGTTTAGGAAAAAATATCTTTAGAGAAAATAAGTTTGTGAGTGAAAAATTGTTCAAGGAATATAGATATTTAGGTTGTAGGTATAGAGATATTTTTTGAATCTACTAAATTAGGGATTGTTATAAAATTTATATGAGAAAAAATAGGAAGAGGCATTTGAGCTCGTTTCATTATGGTATTCTAATAATATATATTATGATACTATTAAAAGAAGTAGACTAAAATAACATTGAATTTGATCCATTATACATCTTATCCTAAACACATTTTAAAGTTCATTAATACCCTATGACCATTATTATGTTGAGAATAAGTGTGGTTGATTAGTGGTTTAAATCATTCCACCACAACATGATATTAATAGCTTAAGTGTGACATCCCATGGAGTCAAAACTTGTCTTAAAAATATAAAAGTCTATATGCATTCTGATAGGAGTAGTGTCACTAATTGAATACCTAGGACCCAAGGATTTTCATTTCTTGGAAACCATTATAAAATGGAGATGCCATCAATTAAATCAATCATATTTATGGGAACTTCTATTCCACAATAGAGGTGATGAGAATGCATAGTATCACTAGTTCATTTTTAAATGCCACTTAATGATATACATGGATAAGAGTGGCCACCCACCTCTACCACTAACGCAACAATTATCTATCCTCTTTTTTGGTTTCCTATGTTCTTTTAGGTACCAAAATTTCAAGGATATTTTGAGGGCATAAAGTTATAATCCTCGGATAGTTCTTTCCAATGAGAAATTGAGCAACTCCCATGGAAATTGCATGCAAAATTTTCATCCTAAGGAGTTTTATGTAACAACTAACCACCTTGGGCTCTATAATTTGTTTTTCATCTAATATTCTAGAATTATGGTTTTGGAGATTTAGGGTTCTTTTATTATATTAAAATACCGTTATTTTAGCACCTTTTAATAGCCTTTTATGAATGCATGTACATGTCATCTCTCTCTGTCTTTAGAGATAAGTACCATCACTCCAGCCAAATTGTGTTATATAGTATTCTATTATTTTTTTAATTAATAAAATTTTAGGTTTCACTATAACATTGCACTTTTAGCAATATTTTTCTGTTTTCTTTTTATTTCATTTCCTTCCTTTTATTTCGTTTCTTGCATAATATGGACTAGTGTATTAGAGTATTTTTCTCCTCTTTTTCCATGCATATCCCTTATGAGGTCAGGGATATATAGTTGAGTCTCGAGCTAGTTTCACTTAATAATGACTACTCTTGCAAACTAAAGTGGACTCCCATGGAAAAAGAAAAGAGTGATTGTAAATTAGGATATCATATCACATTATTATTTGATGAGGAACTTATGTAACAAAGTAATGAGATGATGAAAAAATTTTCTTAGGTCATTTGATGATTACGAATAATGGCTAAGGAACTTTCAACAAGAAGAAAATTTAAAGGTGAGAGAACATTTAAGATGCAAGTTGAATATGACGTACTCTTATTCTAAGGCCAAATAGATGAAAATGGTTTGAATAATTGGTTAAATATATTAGAGGAATATTAGTCTATCCATCTTTTTTACAATGAAAGGATAACTTTTGTGCTGCTAAAAGTACTTCCTCATGGAAAATATTGGTGGGGATGTTACTAGGAGAGATAACATGAAGATGAGTCTATGATATTCAAGGAAGAGAGCATTTCAACCACTTTTTTTAATGCACTAAAGGAAAAATTTTACAGTACAGGAAACTATGATAACTGATACATAAGATAGATAACTATATGGTACAATATATAACCAACAAGGGGGATGAATTTGTACAATATATTTTTTCTTATTTAAAACATTCAAACACTAGAGAATTATAACTTATAAGCAAAACATAGAACACAAGATATATATGGAAATCCTTCAGGGACAAAATTGTAAAAATTATTTTAATGATTAATCATTCTAGGTGACAACCTACAAGAGACAAAAATCCCATATAATTTGCAAGCACCAACTTAGAAGAGAAACTAGTCTTCCCTACGACTTTATAGGCACCAACATACAATAGAGACCAATCCCCTCTATTCCATGATCTATAATTTTATCTTCTCTAGTTAAATATTTTCCTCTATTATTCTATACAAACAACATACAAAATGTATTCTCTCTTTGAATTTTTTTGTCATTTCTTCAAAACTTTGCACTACACTAAGGCTCTTTCTTTATATCTAAGAAAAATATAAACTATTTTTTCTATAATTCTGTTATTTTACCTCATACAAGTACATTATTTATTCTTTTTCACTTAATAGTTCCTCAAATCATCACTTCACTTCAACATACTTCATAAATGTATTTCATATTTTTTCACTAGTTTCAATCTCACCTTTAGATTTTGATGCTCCCTTTTATTATTCTCATCTAAACTCTAAATTCAGGTTCTTTTCTAACACACATATGTCATCGTTTCTGTTTCCATGCACTATGCAAGCACTTTTATTTTTATTCAACCTCCCTTCCATAAAAATTTTCTATGTTATGATGCGTTATGATGCATTTATTCCGTAGCATCAAACGACACCCACAGAAAACATGATCATGATTTTTTTCATATACAGATATTTGATACACCATGAAATATTTAACACTAGAATTTCCTACCAAAACAACATTTTATGTAACCCCTATAACTTCAAGAGCTATATGGTAACACAATTATGACCAAAAGATGACATTAGGTGCTTATTGATCCTTGGGATATCAAATATTAAAAACTTCCTACAAGTTTGGACCATAAATTTTCCTAGGTCCCAATATGTTGAGGGATCTAAGCCCTTGATGTTAGACCTGAGCTAGTCAAGACTAAAATAATAAATGAGAGTTGATACATCACATATAGTGCTTCCATGATCTGGGGCTTGACCAAGAGCTACAACATATATCATATATTAGGTGAATTAGTGATGTTGTACCTTTATGAATTCTTAATATGCTATTTCCCCAATATAAATATCATTATTTAAAGATGGGTTTTTCATCCTTTCTCTAGGAGAGGATGAAAAGTATACATTGGATTTCTGGGTCATTTGTGTGATACAAAAAATTGGTGTTTTTATCAAAAATTGAGATTTCAACCTTGAATTTCTTCACCTTGTGCATTAACTCAAAGTTTTTTCCATTTTACCTTTCTATTCCCATGGAATTCCACCTTGGAAAGTATAAAAGGGTATTCTGTTCTACTTTGACATCAATGAAAACATTTTCAAATAATCTCCCCTTTTGCCATTGATGGAAATCCATTAAAAAAAATAGATATAGTGTTGTGGAACTCCTATTTTTGGAAATTATTCATTTTTTCTTCCTTTATCTGTTATTTTTCATTTATTATAAAAATTCTATGCAACTCCCGTTCTTTTTTGTCTAAATTTAGAGTTCCACCTATTTATCCATTCTCAATATTTGTCTACAAAGCAACTCAAAATCCCCCTATCTATCTATATGTATGATATTCTTCCCTATTCCTCTAAAACTACTGCTTTTCAACATATTTTGTTAAAACTTACCTTTTTACATTAATGGAAAAGAGAATCTCCTCCAAAATTCATACATGTACTCAACTGCATTCAATCTACTCCCCTTGAGCACACACTCTACAAATTTGTAGAGCTAATTCCTTGTTGTTTTTATTTTATAATAATATTTTTTGATGATGCATTTGAATGAAAAAATAACTATTATTTTCCTCATGTAATTTAATCAATTTAATTTTTTTTCCACATATTCTTTTCCTAGTACTCCCAATTTAACACTTGCATCTTCTTGTTGTGATTAAGATATGTTCCATCTCTCACTACTCCTCACAATTAACTTTTATGAAAGATATGGGAGAGATATAATTCCTAAAATCTCTCTTAGGTATTCAAAAGTATCCTTGGGAAGAGTTTTAGTAAAGGAGTTTTCTCTATAATGGTAATATATTCCAATCTAACAATTTGATCAACTAGGTTCCTTCTCTCACTACTCCTCAAAATTATATTTTATGAAGTATATGGGAGAGATATAATTCCTTAAATATTTCTTAGGTCTTCAAAAGTATCCTTAGAAAGAGTTTTAATAAAGCAGATTTCCCTATAATGGTAATATATTCCAACCTAACAATTTGATCAACTACTTGTTCTATAAGCAAATTATATTTTATAGGAATATGCTTTATATTGGAATTCATAATAGGATTATATTAAATATTAATTTCACTTATGTTATCACAAATCATAGATATAGGTTGATCATGATTTAACTTGATAGATTTTAGAGTTTCATTCTTCTAAAGGGCATCACTACAACATGCTACTACTGTAATATATTTCATTTCAGCTATATACACAGAAATTGAGACCTTTTTCTTTCTCAACAATGGTACTAGGAAATTTCTCAAGAGTAATTCTCCAAAATTGGTGCTTTTCCTATCATTAAAATTTCCTTCGAAATTTGTATCTTTATATTATTTTAAGGTGAATGTTTCTCTCATTAATTACCATTAGCCAAAAATAATACTTTACTTCAAGTACTAGAAATTTATTTTTATTTCTTGCACATAAGTCTCCTTTGTGTTAGACTGAAACCTTGCAACAAATCCTACAACTTGCATGCTATATGGTAGTGTGGTTTTTAAATATAGTAATATCGTATTCATTAATATGTTCAAGGATTGATATATTTCTATATACTCATGATCTTTGTTGAGTTCTCATCTTATTACCCCGGTAATGTTGAAAAGTGTAGAATTTTATATTGTAAATCTCCTCAACACCTCATATAGATATCTGGTTTGACATATGAGTTTACCTTTATTGTATTAGGAAACATATAATTGTAGGAATAATGATAGCTCTCCTAGCACAAACATATCAAACTCCATATGCATTTAGATTGAAAATTTATGACTCTTTAGATAAATATCACTTCCAAAAATGATTTCATGCACATATATAACAATAATAAATAAATTTTTTTCCATCAAATTTATTGTAAAGAATATTCTATGTTCTGCCCCTTCTGAATCGTTGCTACTCGAGATATTTATCAAGTCTTAAATACCAAGCCCTATGAGCTTGGTTTAGTGCATAATGGGATTTCTTCAATCTCTTTGCATGTCCTTCATTTTTTGATTGCTGGAATCCCTCTAACTATTTAACATACACTATTTCTTTTAAGTCACCATTCAAGAATGATAACCTGGAATCCATGTAATATAATTTGAACTTTATAAAACAAATAAGTTCCAAAAGCATTCTAATTGCTTCAATTATGGCTACATGAAACCATTTTTATTGAAAACCAACTCCTTCCATATGTGCATACCCTTTGTAAGCCAATCTAGCCTTATTCCTCACTACCTGTCAATCCTCATTCAATTTTTCCGGAATACCTACTTAGTGCTAATTAAATTCATTTATTTTGGTTTAGGAAGAATTTCTCATGTCTTAATTTTATCAATTATATCTAGCTCTTCCTCCATAGTAGTGATCCAATGTTCATCTTCACTAAATTGGCAAAAGTTTTTGGTACAACAAGGAAAAATTGGAACTCCTTGGTGTGGTTATATATTTCCTTCTTAAATAAACTCCTAAGTAATTTTTAGCAAGGAATTGATTTTCCATATGAAACTTTTGAACATAACCTAATGGATTCTTTTGATGTGGAAGTTTGCTCCTCCTCCTCCTCTTATTCTTGTTATTTATGCTCTTCATGCTCTTTATTGATGATCTTACCTGAATATTATTTTAATGTTGCTTTTGTTTATGAGGTGATTATTTATCTATTCTCACATCAATGCTTTCAATTATCCTACAAATCCTTTATTTGTAGTCATTTTTCCTATATGAATAACTAAGAAAGATTCCTTTATTTTCTCTAGAATCAATTTTCCCTCTGTTGTCTTTATTTATCTTGATGTAGCAGGTGCTTCAAAATACTTTGAAAAGATTTATTGAGTAAAGTATATGATTCCATAATTCATCTAGGATATTATTATTGTTTACATTGGTATGAGTCTTATATGGGATATGAAGTGCTTTACAAATTTCTTCTCCCAAAAAGGTGTTTGGAAACATTTCTCCATCAACCTTTTTATTTTCCATTTCTTAGTTCTAATTTTTCTTTTAATAACACCATTTGTTGAGGGGTCCTAACTATTTTTATTTTATTTTTTTCACAAAATTCACTGATTTTTCTATAAGTAAGTTGTCCTCCTTTATAAAATCTCCAGAACTTGATAATTATATCTATTTGAATCTCAACTTAGGCTTTGAAGATCTTGAACTGGTCAAATACTTCATATTTTTGTTTAAGGAAACTCATGCAACTCTCATATAATCATCAATTCTAAGCATACAACATCTTTCATCTCTTAATGTTGGTGTTCTTGTGTGCCCCCATATATATATATATATATATATATATATATATCTAACTTCCAATGACCTTATTTATGAGTGCTCTTTTTTATTGAAGTAGAATCAATCCCACTTTCCATGTTGATAATACTTGAAAATAGTATCATATGCATTTGAAATATTCAGCATGTCTCCTACAACCTTCTTTTTTCTGAGTTTTACAAAATGGTGAAAGATAATATGGCCCATACTCCTATTCCATAGCCAAATTTTATCCAATTTTCCCATGCAATTTTTTTCTTTGGCTCCATCTACTATGTATACATATACTTGAGGTTATAGTTTCAGTTTTGTCACTCTTATAGATACTACCATTTTTTTCACATCCTTTAGAATGAAAGGTGAGATTTTATCCTTGAACACATATTTTACTAAAATCAAAATGTTATTTTTTGTATCATCAACATACAAAAAAATCCGATCTTTATCTCTTCCATTGTCAAGGATAATTTTCCATTTATCCATTATCCTATTTGTCACATTAGTTCGAAAGTTGTCACTTCCTTCTTTGTCTACATTTAGAGATTTTTTTATTTTCTTAGTTCTATCATATCCTTTGAGCATCCACTATCAATATATCATTTAATTCCTTGGTTTTGGGAATATATGGTCCATCCATTCTTCTTGTTTTTTTTTTTCCTTTTCCACATGTAAGAGTATTCTTCTTGTTATTTTTTTCCTTTATATTTCTTATTGTGCTACTTATAAAATCTCTTTATTTGTTCCTAAAGTTGTTTCATTTGTAACATTCAATATGATTCAATGAGGGAGAAAAGGAATTTGATCTTCTAACACCACCATCATAATTACTTTATAATTCTTATTGTGCTACTTATACAATCACTTTATTTGTTCCTAAAGTTGTTTCATTTGTAACATTCAATATGATTCAATGGGGGAGAAAACGAATTTGATATTATAACGCCACCATCATAAGTACTTCTATATGTGTTGCTTATAAAACCATTAATCAGTGATTTATTGTATGATCCTCTACTTCTATTTATAACATAGTTATTTATTCCAAAATTTGTTACCTTATGACCAAAATTATTTAAAGCAAAATAAAAAACCATGAAATAAGTTTTTATATGTAGATATGAAGGGCCTTCTTATGAGAACATTTCTTTTAAATTCATTTTAACTATATTCATGAGTAAACATAGATATCTACTAATTCTTTACCCCATTTATAATGTTCATCATTTTATAATGGGGTCATTACTCTACTATTCCTTTCCTTCTTTCATGATTCTATTTTATTAGTAATGGAACTTTTGAGCACATTCTGATAGGTTTTGGAGTCCTCATTTTGAGGTGTCATTGAGTTTAATTCTCATTTGAAAGTATCATGATTTTATTTATATACAAGGCCTGTTTTGATGGAAGGGGATATCTACTAGCTGATAATTTTGTGTAACATTTTAATCGATTTTACAAAATTTAAATTATTATTTAGCTAAGCATTTGATTTTTCTAGATCCCTTCTCGAGGAAATCGTCTATGCTTCTACCTTTACAAAATTTATTTCCCTTTATTTATATTAATTTATAACTTTTTCCTCTATTTTGTTAGGTTGTTATATTTTTATATTGAGGAGGATGATTGACGCATCACTAATATGATGGTCTTCCTTCTCATAATTTTTCAATAATACCTTCTTTCATTTAATCCTTTCTATTTATTCTAACGCACAAACAATTTCTCCCTCAATTATGTCTTCTTATGGATCTATTTCCCCTTGATTAGTAGTTTGAGTCTCCATGGCCGTGAGCAAGTATTATAATTTTCTTCATTATATGCATGTTTATTTTAATCTTCTGATGAACTATGTTCTTCTTTGGAATATATTTTTTCCTTTTTTTAGAGGTTTCCCCTTATTGTTTTTATAAAATTTAACTCTTTTTAATGTTCTTTTTCATTATCACTATCCTTTAATTTTTCATATGGACATTTAGAATCATAATAGAATATTATACCAAATTTAAATCACTTAAATGGTACCTTACCTTTATATTTTCTAGATCCTCTTTCTAGTGTTCTCACAAATTGAGCTTCATGTACATTTGATTCCTGGATAGAAAAATAATGAGCTTGATTTCCTTTTCTTTTCTATGAAGCTTTGAACGATCCTTAATTTAGATGAGATTTATTTTTTCCTTTTGTCATTTAATATTCAATCAAGTTACTATATATTTATTCCATTTATTTATCTCTTAGACACCTACAGGAGACACCAATCCCCTGTAATTTGCAAGAATTAGATTGCAATAGACATTGATTTCCTGGACTACTTTGTAGGAAAAACCTAGAAGAGTTAAAAATCTCCTTTATTTCTGTGATATATAAAATTTTGTTCTTTGGTCCACTCTATGCCTATCCAATTCATTATAGATAGGTTACAAAATATCTGCTCTCTTTGAATTTTACTCTCGTTTATTGAAATTTATACATTATAATAGAATGTTTCTTCAAATACAAACTAAATTTAAACTCTCAATTTTCTAATACTCTTAGTTCATTTCTAACATCTATTTATCATTTCTTTCTCAAATACAAAGTGTTAAAGTCACCAATTCAATTCAATATGCTTCAAAATAGTAATTAATATATTTTGCATTCTCTATAGCTTAACCTTTAAATTATGATGGTCATCCGTACTCTCAATTCTTCTCCTTTTATGGATACACACACACACACATGACGTTTTTTAATGTCCAAACGCTAAACAATTAATTTTTTTATCCTTTAGGCTTCGATATACCTTTCATCCAACCATCTAAGTTATGCCACATATATGTGTTGGTACCAAATCACGTGGGGCCTTCTTTCATATCAACATGTCATATACATTATGGTTTTGAAGATCCTGTGGTTATCATTTGTTGAAGAGCTTTCCAGATTATCCACTGTGTTATAGAACATTGGTAGACATTTCGAATCCCAAAGGGCATCCATATTTATGACAAGATGCAAAATGAAGGATGAAAGAAGGAAAAGGGTCAGGTATTAATAGTGAAAAGAGTAAAATGAGAAGAGCTGACAAGAACTAAATAATAATTAATATCAAAAAATTTTATTTTTATTATTTATTAATTTCTATTTTATTTATTTAATTTAATTTAATCTAATAGGTCTTAAAAATAATAATAATTTTTTTTTGTGTGAATTTGGTAGGACCTTACTATTTTCTATTATTGTAAAAAGCAGATTGCATCATATACAGAGTTGGTGACCTCAACCTGCTCGTAGGAAACTAGGTCTGTTGCCACCTTAACGCATTGAACGCCATCCAAAATTGAAATTGCTTCTGTCTCCGGCTTTCCCCAATGGCTAGTTTACTGTCTAATACATTAAGTAAGCAATAATTAAAAACATAAATACTATCCACAAAATTCATAAAATAAAACTATGAAACTATCCATCAAAAGAGTCAATCGGTGCTGAATCCTTAGCAGTTGAACCACGCATGTCCACTTGCTACAGTTCTTGCCTCTGATTCTATATTCATTCCATTCAAGTTGTCATCTAGTATTGTGTCACCTTGATTTGCTGAATTTGTATGGTAATATCCTGAAAAAGTTCTATTAATGTCGGATTTATATTCCCTTGCCCTGGCTAAAAACTTTGCATTGACTTGGCGAGGACACACTTCATTATCCAATAGGTATGAACTGTTTGATTAAATAGTGACAGACGAACTCTTCTATTTCCAGGATCAATAATGAAATCCATTATTTCCGCCTCTGCCTCATTATCTTCCTCATTGTTGTGGCTTTCTTATTCCCATCCCGAGATTGTATTCCTATTTTGTGGAGTCTTACCAAAAGAGTAAGCTTGAGAGATATTGAATAAAACCTCTTTCTTAGTCTTCCTACCCCTTATACTGGTCTCTTATTTTTCTTTCTCCATATTTTGCTTCCCTTTATCCTGATTATTGACCCTACTCTTCTTCAATTACCTCGTAACCATAGTTACTTCCTTGATTCTGAAATAAAAATTTGTGTTTATTATCAGTGAACCTGTATGACAGGAGGGCAGGGTTATAACTGTTAAACTCTGCATTTGTATGGGTAATTCATCCTTTGGCTTATACTTCACAAAAATACTGTGATTATTGACGAAATGGTTTCTACAATTAGGATGATGGATACAGAGACTCAGAAGAAGACGAGTCAGTAACCTATTTTGACCATACAAAAATGAAAAAGCAAGATGTAACATTTGACTTAGACCGTCAACATCCGCACACCAGAAACCATAATATGTTGAGGAAAAAAAATACTGAGAGGAGGGGGGGGGGGTTAATCAGTATTTAGAGCTGACAGATAATTTTTTGGTTTTCCTTTCTCTTAATACCATATGTTACATTACTTGTATGTCCAGAGATCTTATCACGTCTTTACTTAAATCATTGCATCATTTATTCATCAGATAAGCATGAATAGAAATAACAGTACAAACCATCAAACATAGAAACACATAACAACACCAAGATTTAAGGTGGAAACCCAATTCGGGAGAAAACCACCGCTGCTGAAGTTTTTGTCTTCAATATTTTATTATAAAGAAAACATATTTCAATTTCTGTGCTGGCGCAGACTTATACCAGCACACTGGCACCCACCTGCAGAAGACTACAACCTTCTCTCATTTACCAGCCTCTCCTGGAAGGGAGCTACAACCCCCCCTGATCATAACATTAGCTTCTATATACATAAGGCTTCAACCCTCTGACCCAACACAACCCTTTATTCAATTAACAAACATATTTTGCTCAATTCTACATAACAGAACAACAAGACCACTGTAATCAAGACTTCAGAGAATTTGTGCATTCAACATTTCGTGTATCCTTCTGTGTGTATTAACCTTCAGAAACTCCAACTGTCATATGCACCGGATCCATATGTGTTCTTCAGTAGACATCCGCTAGCTTTTCATCATTTCTTCTATGGAATACTTTCACGACTCATCACTTTTTAGATCAATGTCTCGAAGGGTGCATCATGGACTCAGAATCATCAATTAAGCGCGTTTTCTGTCCATACAGATATTCCTTAGAGGAATTCCTTCTTCGCGAATGCTCGCTCCTCGCCTCCAATCGAATCATGATCTTTGTCCTTTATATAGATCTCGCCTTTCTCAATACCATGAGTCTAAAACCACTCAATCGCTAATGGTATTCCTTTAGTTTATCCCTGGGGCTCTTCGATTTCTTTTTAATTTATTTTATTCAAACGAGGAGATTCAAATTATCTATGTGCGCCCAGCCTTTAACCCAAAGTTTAACCCTTTGGATTTTATAAACAATATCCAATGCTTTTCCATACGCAAGTGTCTTGTTGATGTGGTGAGTTCCGCAAGCGGAACAGCCATACATCTCAATCGTTTTTGTATTAATAATCGTGCCAATCAAATTTGAAAACCCTAACCTCCGTTCTTCCATGCACGAATCATCCCATTCAGGCCCTTCAATAATATTCAATCTTTTATCTCCGCCATATAATATTATAACTATAACCCCAATGGTTATTTTAAAACTTTACACTGTCCCCGTAACATTTCTTTTATTCAAATTTCATTCTTTGACCCCGTGCCCACATCGTAGATGGCCATTTGCGATGGCGCGATCAAAAAGTGCGCAAAGTTAACATTTGCGATTTGCGATGGGATCGCATCGCAAATTGGCGATCAACCATATGGCGGAACACTTTGTAATTACGATATTTCGATTGTGCGATATTGGGATGTTGTGATATTGCGATGGCGCGATGATCGCACATCGCAAATAATTCATATCAACAAGACACTTGAAGCTTCAAAACTGCACTTTGCGATTTGCGCTCAAGTGGTAGGGACCACTTGTCCTGCCACATTCAAATATTTAAAGTCTTTCCGCTGTTTAAACATACTTTCATAAATTTTCTTCATACTTGGTTGTTGAGGGCTTAAATTTCTGAAATGACTGTCTTGAATAACTCTGCTCCTCCGTAAATTAGATTTACGGGAATAACTTCGTTCCACTGTAAAGACGGCTCTGCCCAACACCATAATCAACTCTCCTCTGCAATTTGTGGCTGCGGCCCATGACAATTAATTCATCCTTACATTTCTCCCTTCCTTCTTGAATGCGTGTTGCTGTTCACCAAAATTTTGTTGCGCCGTTGTACTCTTCCCATTCTGTCTCTGCTCCTTCTGTTTGTCCTCTGTTCTTTTCTGTTGATCGTTGTTTTCTGCAACTTTGTTGTTCTTCTTCGTTGCCCATGCCTTTGCCATTTCCTTTGCCATATCCTTTGCCATCAATGACAATATTCCAACAATCTCCCCCTTTGGCATTGATGGCAATATTCTTCCTTTGATGACCTGATAGACACCCTTTGTTGCGATACCTCCCCCTTTGACATCAATGGCAAAGAGTTTGAGCAAGAACCGTTGAACCGACAGTCCCATGCTCCCCCTGAGATCATGCTGCATCTTCAAACATAATATGACCAAAAATTCATTCTTTTCACATGACCAATGCTCCCCCTGAGCCTGTGCATTCAGACAGCACCTCACAACCAATTGAGTCTTATGTAATTAAGTAGACCTGATCCTCTGCATGGCAGAGACTACTCCCAGTTTCTATCTGAGATATTTGAATGCTTCCCTGGGTAGAGGTTTGGTAAATATATCAGCAACTTGTTCTTTGGAGGAAACATATTCTAATTTCACCTTTTGCTCAAGCACTTGTTCTCGTAAGAAGTGATATTTGATGGGAATGAGCTTGGTCTTGGAATGCATAACAGGATTCTTTGAGATACTAATGGCACTTGTATTATCACACATAATGGAGATAGGAGGTTAACATTTGATTTGAAAATCTTGTAGGGTTTGCATCATCCAAAGAAGTTGAGTGCAACATGATGCTGCAGCCACATATTCTGCTTCTGCTGTAGATAAGGCAATGGAGCTTTGCTTCTTGCTGAACCAAGATACTAACCGGGGCCCCATAAAGAATGCACCACCACTAGTGATTTTTCGATCATCAACACTTCCAGCCCAATCTGCATCAGTGTATGCATGAAGAGTAAGATCAGCATTCTTTGGATACCATAGTCCAAAGTCTTGAGTTCCCTGTAGATATTTGAATATTATTTTCACAACCTGAAGATGAGACTCTTTTGGATTGGCTTGAAATCGTCCAAAAATCCCAACTGCATGCATGATGTCTGGTCTTGTCCCAGTGAGATAAAGTAAACTTCCTATCATAGATCTGTATTCTGGTTGATTTACGGTGGGGGAATCATCATTAGAACTGAGATTGCATCCGGTTATCATTGGTGTACTTACTGGTTTGCAATATTCCATGCCATACTTCTTCAGGATTTTTTTCAGATACTTTGCTTGTGATAAGAATATACCATCTGCTGCTTGTTGCACTTGCAGGCCAAGAAAAAATGTTAGTTCCTCGAGTAAAAACATTTCAAATTCTTGCTGCATATCAGAAGAAAATTTCTGACTCATAGACTCTTTATTACTTCCAAAAATGATATCATCGACATATACAACCACAATCAACAGTTTGTCATTTTCAGTTTTTGTGTACAAGTTGCTATCAGCAGACCCCTTTGAAAAACCTTGTTGATGAAGATATTTGTCAAGACGATAGTACCATGCCCTTGGAGCTTGTTTGCGACCATATAGAGCCTTTTTAAGTCTACAAACAAGTTTTTCATCATTTCCCAAAATGAATCCTTCTGGTTTTTCTATATAAACTTCTTCTTCTAGATCACCATTGAGAAAAGCAGATTTAACATCCATTTGATAAAATTTGATTTGTTGGAAGCTTGAAAACACAAGAAACATTCTTATGGCTTCAAGTCTGGCTACAGGAGCAAAGGTTTCTTCAAAGTCTATACCTTCTTGTTGAGCATACCCTTTGCACACAAGTCTAGCTTTGTTTCTTATAACATCCCCATTCTCATTTAACTTGTTTTTGAATATCCATTTAGTTCCAATGACATTTTTGTCATGAGGCCTTGGTACTAACTCCCAAGTGTGATTCTTTTCAATTTGATCAAGCTCTTCATTCATTGCTTGAATCCAACATTCATATTTGCTAGCTTGACTGACACTGTGCGGTTCAACCGTGGACAGAAATGCCAGGTTGCTAGAAGATCCCACAAGAGTCCTTCTTGTTTTTACACCTGATTCCTTTTCTCCCAAAATTTGAGATTATGGATGATTCTTTTGAACATATCTAGATGGAGCCTTTTCAGACAACTCTTCTTCAAGTTCTTCACTGGGTGTACTATTTGTATCATTACTGTTTGATGTAGGAGGATATGTGTCCTCATCATCTTCATCTGTTGTTTGCTTTTCTTCTTTTGGGGCTGCAGTAGACTCATCAATAACAACATCAATACATTCAATAATCTTTCGAAGTCTTTTATTGTAACATTTATATGCCTTACTCCTAGAGGAGTAACCAATAAATATTCCATCATCAGCTCTGGGTTCAAACTTGCCAAGTTTTTCATCATTATTTTTGATAAAGCATTTGCTCCCAAAAATTATAAAATGCTTTATAGTGGGAGAATTACCATACCAGAGTTCATATGGAGTTTTATCACTATTTACACGAACATGTGCTTTGTTGAGAATTTTTGCTGTTGTATGTGCTGCTTCTCCCCAAAATGTGTCAGGTGTTCCGGAATCATCAAGCATAGCTCTAGCCATTTGTTGAATTGTTCTGTTCATTCTTTCTACAACACCATTCTGTTGTGGAGTGCCAGCTACAAAGAACTGTCTTTTTATGCCATTTTGTTCACAAAATTCAAGAAATTCTTTGGATGTATATTCTCCTCCTCGATCAGATCTGAGACACTTGATTTTTAATTCTAATTCATTCTCAACTAGTGCTTTGAAGATCTGAAATTTCTCAAATGCTTCATCTTTGTGTTTAAGCAGCCCAATCCAACACATTCTAGAGAAATCATCAATGAATAAGATATAGTATTCTTCACCACTTGGTGACTTTTTCCTCATAGGTCCACATATGTCAGTATGAATGAGTTCAAGAGGCTTACTTGATGATCCTTCCTTGGCATTAAATTGTACCCTGGTTTGCTTACCGAATTGGCAAGATTTGCATATGATATTTTCAAGTAGAGTAATATTGGGAAGATCACGAACAGCTTTAAGTCTGCTTGATTTGTTGATTTGAGAGAAGCTCAGATGCCCCAACCTTCTATGCCATAGCCAATTTTCTGAAGATTTACTCAAATAACATTGTTCTTTGGGGTTCTTCAATATATACAGGTTGTTTGGAGTTTTTTTTCCTTTTATAATTGCTTTACCTGTATCAAGATCACGTACCACACATTCTTTTGAACTAAAGACAACTTCAGTTCCTTGATCACACATTTGACTTACACTTAACAAGTTATGTTTTAATCCATCCACATACATGACTTCATTAGCTTTCACCTTATCCTTTAGGAAAACAGACCCTTTTCCTTTAATGACCGCAGGAGTATCATTTCCAAAAGTAACATTCTTCTCATTTTCTAGAGCATTGTATGCAAGAAGTTTGTCTTTATCACCTGTCATATGTCTTGAGCATCCACTATCAATGTACCATTGGTTTTCTTCATCTTCTGCAAATAACGCTATGCCACAATTTTCAACCTGTACTTCCTTCTTTTTCCATACTTTGGAGCTTGAAGAAACTTGTTCTTTTGGTTGAACTTTTCTCCTACATTCAGATTCTTTATGGCCAAAGTTATTGCAGTAAGTGCATTCAACTTCATTTTGAAGAGGAGAAAAGTTGTTATAAGTATTCTTCTTTGCTTCAATATCAATCCTTTTCTTTCTTGCTTCTCTTGTCATAATAGTTTTATATGCTACACATTGAACAGCTTTATGACCAAAATTGTGACATGAGAAACATTGTCCATTGAAGGAAAAATTTCTGCGATCATCAGATCTTCTATATGAATTTATCTGTTGATTGGTGTTTCTTTGAAAGACGTTCCTTTTAGTGTTCCTTGAATTAAAATGATCATGCTTTACCTATAAGGATTCTTTATTCCCTTTCTGAGTGACAGCATGTTGTAAACCAGCTGTAACTGCTTTTAGATAATTTGGTGCTGAAGCCTGAGAAGATTCTCCGATATATCCAAGACCTGTCTTTATAATAGGAGAACGTTGTACCTTGATAATCTCATCTAAGGTTTTAAACCCTTTAGCAAATCTAAGATTCAGAGTTTTTACTTTCTCAAGTTCTTTTCTTAGATTCACAACTTCACATTCTAAATTCTCATTGTGTTTCTCTTTATCTTCAATTTGTTTTTGAGAGTTTCTATGATTATTTTACTCTCTTCTAGGAAAATTTTGAGTTTATTGTTTTCATCAAGAAAATCACTGTCTTCTAGAGCATCCACAAAAGTATCCTTTTCTTCTTTAGATTCTTTTTCAAATGCCATGAGGAGTCTAAGTTCTTGTTCACATTCTTCATCACTATCTGATAGCCCATCACTGTCTTCATGAGTATAGTAACTCTTTCTAGTGCTAAACTAATTCTTATACCTTTTTGCTGCTTCCTTCCCCTTTCTATTTGTTTCTTTATATGGACACTTAGCATCATAATGAACAACTCTTCCACAATCAAAACATTTGAAAGGAAGCTTACCTCTGAACCGTCTTGTGCCAAGTTGAAGTTTCTTTATGAATTTTATCTCATCTTCTTCTGAGATATATCCTGATCCTTCTGTCATTTGTACTTCCTTCCCTTTTGTAGAAGTTATAAAGACTGCTTCTTTGACTTCAGATGGTCCTCCTCTTCTCATTTCATATGCAGTTAGTATGCCATGAAGTTGTACCACAGTAAGATTTTGAAGATCCTGCTTTTCTTCAAGAGCTGAAACTTTTGACTCAAATTTTGCTGTTAGAGATCCTAAGATTTTCTCAACCAAAGTAGATTCAGTTATTGTTTCTCCCAGATTTCTCATGTGATTTACAGTATCATCAAGACGTAGAAATAAATTTTCAATGCTTTCTTCATTAAGCATTTTTAGATTCTCATATTGAATTCTAAGAGTTTGAAGTTTAGCACCTTTTACCTTTGCATCACCTTCATAGCTTAGAATGATTTTGTCCCATATTTCCTTTTTTGTGTTCAGCTGCATGACTTTGACAATTTTTTCTTCAGTTAGACTTCCCAATAGAGCATTGACTGCCTTTGCATTTGTTTCATAATTCTTTCTTTCCATCGGATCTGTTGGCACTTTGGCTGGATATCGATATCCTCCTTCAACAATAACCCATACATCTGCTCCCAGAGACTGAAGATAGGACCTCATCCTTGTTTTCCAAAAGATTAAGTTGTTTCCGTTGAAGAGTGGAGGCCTGATAGAAGTTGTTCCATCTTGATTGCTCATCTTGATTGATCTTCCTTCTAGCGGCTAAGCTTTTCAGAAGGACCTGCTCTGATACCAATTGTTGAGAAAAAAAAAATACTGAGAGCGGGGGGGGTGAATCAGTATTTAGAGCTGATTGATAATTTTTTGGTTTTCCTTTCTCTTAATACCATATGTTACATTACTTGTATGTCTAGAGATCTTATCACGTCTTTACTTAAATCATTGCATCATTTATTCATCAGATAAGCATGAATAGAAATAACAGTAGAAACCATCAAATATAGAAACACATAACAACACCAAGATTTAAGGTGGAAACCCAATTCGGGAGAAAACCACCACTGCTGAAGTTTCTGTCTTCAATATTTTATTATAAAGAAAACATATTTCAATTTCTGTGCTGGCGCAGACTTATACCAGCATGCAGGCACCCACCTACAGAAGGCTACAACCTTCTCTCGTTTACCAGCCTCTCCTGGAAGGGAGCTACAACCCCCCCTGATCATAACATTAGCTTCTATATACAGAAGGCTTCAACCCTCTGACCCAACGCAACCCTTTATTCAATTAACAAACATATTTTTCTCAATTCTACATAACAGAACAACAAGACCACTGTAATCCAGACTTCAGAGAATTTGTGCATTCAACATTCCGTGTATCCTTCTGTGTGTATTAACTTTCAGAAACTCCAACTGTCATATGCACCGGATCCATATGTGTTCTTCAGTATACATCCGCTTACTTTTCATCGTTTCTTCTATTGAATACTCTCACGACTCATCACCTTTTAGATCAATATCTTGACGGGTGCATCATGGACTCAGAATTATCAATTAAGCGCGTTGTCTGTCCATACGGATATTCCTTAAAGGAATTCCTTCTTCACCAATGCTCACACCTCCTCAATCGAATAATGATCTTTGTCCTTTATATAGATCTCGCCTTTCTCAATACCATAAGTCTAAAACCATTCAACCGCTAATGGTATTTCTTTTATTTTATCCCTAGGGATCTTCGCTTTCTTTTTAATTTATTTTATTCAAACGAGGAGATTCAAATTATCTATGTGTGCCCAGCCTTTAACCCAAAGTTTAACCCTTCGGATTTTATAAACAATATCCAACGCTTTTCCATACGCAAGTGTCTTGTTGATGTGGTGAGTTCCGAAAGCGGAACAGCCATACATCTCAATCGTTTTGTATTAATAATCGTGCCAATCCAAATTGAAACCCTAACCTCCGTTCTTCCATGCATGAATCATCCCATTCGGGATCTTCAATAATATTCAATCTTTTATCTCCACCATATACTATTATAACTATAACCCCAATGGTTATTTTAAAACTTTACACTGTCCCCGTAACATTTCTTTTATTCAAATTTCATTCTTTGACCCCGGGCCCACATCGCAGATGGCCATTTGCGATGGTGCGATCAAAAAGTGCGCAAAGTTAACATTTGCGATTTGCGATGGGATCGCATTGCAAATTGGTGATCAACCATATGGCAGAACACTTTGTAATTGCGATATTGCGATCGTGCGATATTGCAATGTTGCGAAATTGGGATGGCATGATGATCGCACATCGCAAATAATCCATATCAACAAGACACTTGAAGCTTCAAAACTGCACTTTGCGATTTGCGCTCAAGTGGTAGGGACCACTTGTCCTGCCACATTCAAATATTTAAAGTATTTCCGTTGTTTAAACATACTTTCATAAATTTTCTTCATACTTGGTTGTTGAGGGCTTAAATTTCCGAAATGACTGTCTTGAATAACTCTGCTCCTCCGTAAATTAGATTTACGGGAATAACTTCGTTCCACTATAAAGACGGCTCTTCCCAACACCATAATCAACTCTACTCTGCAATTTGTGGCTGCGGCCCATGATAATTAATTCATCCTTACATTTCTCCCTTCCTTCTTGAATGCGTGTTGCTGTTCACCAAAATTCTGCTGCGCCTTTGTACTCTTCCCATTCTGTTTCTGCTCCTTCTATTCGTCCTCTGTTCTTTTCTACTGATCGTTGTTTTCTGCAACTTTACTATTCTTCTTCGTTGCCCATGCCTTTGCCATTTCCTTTGCCATAAAGGTTAATTACAAATGCATCGTACAAATAAAAAAAAATTCTATGGGAGATGTTTATGTTGTAGTTGTGTTGAGATAAATCATGTTGTCATTAGAGTGTTCATTCTTCATCCTTCATTTTTTAAACTAAGATTTCATTATATTACTAAGAATTTACATAGAATACATGCATGTAAAATTGTCAACGAACCTTATTTGGATTAAACATGTTCAAGAAACAAAAAAATCTATCTAACATGAAACTAGCACTAAGCCAAGTTTGGGGAAGAACATTTTCCCATAGATGGGAACCCAGATGGTCTCCCTGAGTGTCTTGAAACCGGATTTTAACCACAACAAACAGAGTTAACATACAAAAAAAAACAGAATAAACTGGAAACATCCACCCATATATGGGAAACCAAATGGTCTCCCTGAGTATCTTGAAACTATATTTTAACTAGAACAAACTGAGCTAACATGAAAAAAACACAGAAGAAACTGAAAAAATCTTTCTTGATTCCTAATAGCACTTTTGTACATGTTGAGAATTAGCTAAAGGGATCATCCTGGCTTTCCTTCAGCCATGATGGTCTTTCCCACTCCACTAGCATTCCTCTGAAGCTGGTGTCTACGTCCTATTGTGGTATCTCTTCTTTTTTCTTGTCATTTGTTGCTACCTTGTTGTTAGTGGTATGTGTCTTCCTGTGTGGACTAGTCTCTCGATCCATGACCTAAGGGAGAGAACTTGTCCTTTATAACCAAACCATAGGTCTCTTAGTTGCAACCCAAGGAAGGGAAATCAAGATCTATTTTCTCGACCAATCCATTGTTCCCTTGGTAACTACCTAAGGGAGAGATCACAAAATCAGTGTCCTCTTCTATTTACTAGTCTCTAAGTAAAATGTAATGAATAAATAATGTAAATAAATGATAAATTAGTTAATTAGTAATTAGGCTGAAAGGTCATATCTGATAAGACATGACCTTTCGTGAAGAGGCACCTACGTAGGTATATAAGCAGGTCTCACTTGTAACATTCAATCATCTATCTCATATCCTTTATAATATAATATTTGTATCCTCATGGATATCTTTGTATTCCAAGCGTTCTGGAGTATTTTAGCTTGAGAATGAACTTTGTTCGCTTCATTTGGTATCAGAGATGTTCGATCTTCTGGCCACTCACACTACACAGAGCCACGCTCTCCAATCTAGGCCCTTGGCCATTGAAATTCGTCAACGTTGTTGTCGTTGAAGCATTTCACTATACCTTTGGAGCTTCTCTGCTGCTGCTTAGTTCATCAGAGGCCCTTGGCCAATTTTTTTTTAAAATAAGAAGAAGAAAAAAAATCAATATTCATATTGGAAAAAAATAAAAGTCAACTAATTAAAAAAAGAGGAGTATATATAAAAGAAAAGAAAAAGAAAGTCAAGTTTATATATATATATATATATTTGGAAGGGAAAATTTGAAAATTAGCAGAAAAAGGGAAAATTTGAAAAATTACTTAGAAAAAAGAATATATATATATATATATATATATATATATATATATATATATATTAAAGTTAAAGGAGTAATTAATATTAAAAAAAGAAAAGAAAAAAAAGAGGTATTATAAAAATAATATTTTATAGTGCTAAAATCAAACAATATTAAAAAGTTTAAAAAGGAATTAGGAAAGAAAAAAGTATTTAATATTCAACAAACAAAATGGAATCAATCATTGATGAAAAGGAAATTGAATCTAATTCGGAAAGGAAAGAAGGAAGATTTCTTGAAAATTATAGTATGTTTGTCTGTGCGCTAATTAGAATCAAAGGGTCACTTGCGGGAAAGGAAGTTCTCATATCTATCGATCTTAATCAAAAGAATAATTATGTTAGTACTAAATGTGCTAACGAATTAGTAATCCTCGAATCAAATATAATAGAAACAAATTAATTTCACGCAAATGAAAAACAATACGACATAGGAAATTTACACCTAAGTATTGACAAGTATTCCCTTATCTCCCAATTTACCATTAAAACCTTATTTTGTAACGATAGTGATATAATTCTGGGTTCGCTCTGGATGGAATCCCTAGGGTCATTCATCCTTAATATGAAAAAGAAGTTTTTGACATTTTCTTACAAAAAGAAAAACATAATGTTTCAAGATCTCACGGTGAAGCTGAACTCACTAACATTGGAAGACATATTAGATATCACAAGATTAGCTCTTCCATAAAGTAAAAAAACAATACAATATTTACAAATAGAAGTTGACAAAATCAACATTAACAAGAATGAAGAAGTTGCTTGCCTTAAGGATCACAACGAAAAATTACTAATGCAAATTAAGAAAGTGAAGAAGGATAAGAAGTCGTTGGAAAAAAAAGGTGCAACAAACTGTCGAAAAAATGAGCATTGATCCAGTAAAGGTCACAACTCAAGAAGAAGACAAGCAAGTTGCAAAAGATACAAACTTCGATGTTGCAATTCAGACGAGGAACATACTAAGTGAAGGTTCCTACTCAATAACATCCTCACCAGGAAAAAATCAAAGTCAAAACAAAAAAGTTCCCTGTCGACATCCAAATCACGGGAGCAGACAACTCAACCAAGCTATGTATTTAGAACATAAACAAGTTGATATTATGAAGAATACTAGCGAATCATCACAAGTTTCCAGTCATCGTAAGATTCCACATAAGATTGATTTAGGATGGTCTGATCCATTCTCAGTGCGATAGTTTTTTTTGTCACTTAGAGGATCATATCAACTTGTATCGACAAGGATGACTGCCCCGAGACAAGAAGATGTTCATAGCAGGAAAAGAAATTGAGGCCTTTCATCGACAAGCTTTGAGGACAAAGCTTTTTGAGGGGAAGGAAATGTAATGAATAAATAATGTAAATAAATGATAAATTAGTTAATTAGTAATTAGGCTGAAAGGTCATGTCTGATAAGACATGACCTTTCATGAAGAGGCACCTGCATAAGTATATAAGCAGGCCTCACTTGTAACATTCATTCATCTATCTCATATCATTTATAATATAATATTTTTATCCTCATGGATATCTTTGTATTCCAAGCGTTCTGGAGTATTTTAGCTTGAGAAGGAACTTTGTTCGCTTCATTAAAAAAAAAGGGATCACTTCAGGTCTCATAGTCTATTATGAAACTAGCTCACAAATAGAAGAAAAGAGAGATCAACAACTTATAAATCAACCACTTCGACGGGGCAACCTCCTTTACATTACTTAAATGAATAATTATTTGATGATTCAAATGACAAAACCTCCTTTCTATATATAGGAGTCCATGGGGTCACAATATAATCCTAGCCAACCTAAAAATGATAATGTAAGGGCACAACAATAACAATAATGGGCTATTATGGGGCACAATAATAATAATATGGGGACTATAGGGGTACAACGATAACAATAAGGGGCTGCACTAACAACAATAAGGGACTACACTAGTAATACAGGGCCCTAACATTCCCCTCTCCTTCAAAAGAGTATTGTCCTCAACGCTTGAGTAGTTATGAATGCTCCTGTATAAAATTATCATCCTCCCATTCTGTGTCAAATTTAGGTTATCCTTTAAGAGTTGGAGAACTTGTTATTGATGCTTGATGTCATCTTCCACTGCTTGAACCTTAGAATTTTCTCTTAAATTTGATGTGATGTGTTAGGGTCCTATAATAATAGGATTCATAGTTTTGAATTAACTTTGATAGTCTTGTAAATATGTACATACCTTGCTTTCTGCAATTTGTTTTTTCATATTTGAAAATAATAAAAAATTAAAAGAGGCTAAAAGTTCTAATAGAAAGATCAAAGGACTTAGAAAAGAAAAGAAAAAGAAAAGAATAAAAATGGACCCCAAAATAAAAAGAGATAAAATAAGACATGAAAGTGAGCAAGTTAAAATGCCACTACTATTTACTTTTACTGCAAGAATAATGGTTATGTGCAGATTGTCAATAATGTCATAATCCATGATCAGTTAAATAGTTTAATCTTAACTTTTCATGCTTTGAATTTCATGTTTTAGATAGAGAATAAAGATATGTCAAACAGTTTAAACTTGACAAATCAGTAGATAGTTAGAGAATAAATGAGGAGCTCAACAGTTTAATCTAAGCCCTCAGATGAAATAAGCTTAGACTTAGATAGTTTTTTATGCTTTGAAAGAAAAATGGATTTAGGGTTGCAAGCTTAAATGCACCCATGCAAATGAAGTAAAAAATGTTAGAATAATGATGGGTAGGTAGAAAGCAGTTGTACAAGACATGTAATAAAGCATCATCGGGCAAAAATTACTAATTTCCCCTCCCCCACAATAATCTAGTATTCTAAACTTTCAGTTAAAAAGACTTAGAGCATTTCTCTGACTTTTGTTGGGACCGGACCCAAGGCCTAATAACTGATTGGATAAAAATATTGGATTCCCTACATAAAACCCATTTCATCAACATATTCACCCTTTTCCAAAAATACAAACCCTTTTCCTAAGAAAAACACTTCTTTGCTTAGAAAAGTAAAACCCCCTTAATTAATTTCATTTTCATTTAAAAAACACTCAAAAACCCACAAAATACATTTAATCCTAAGTTTATGTGTAAAAAATCAAAATGAGACATTATGCTAAATTTCCCATTTTACACTTTACTTAGTTTATGTATTTTAATTCATTTCATCCCATTTCATATTAATTTCTTAGTTAAAGTATTAAATCCATTTAAAATAACCCTTCCCGTATATTATTAATTTCTTTATATAAATATCCCCAAAACCCACTTATTTACATTGAACCCATGGTTTATTTATCCCACAAGCTAAATAAAACCCCCGCTCTTTTCCCCATAGGTTTAAACATATCTTATGATTTAATTCCGCTCCCAATGATTTTAAAACACGTATAAATGTTTTATTTAACCATATAAATATCACCCCCGCCAATCAAAACAATACAAATTTTTTACGTTATAAACATATATTTATAATGTTAAAACTATCCTGTCATACCAATTAGACAAAACATTAGTTTTTGTATTCTAAACTATGTGTTAAATACATTTCATTAAACCTTGCCACATAATAAAGCCCAGACCCCACCTCCTACCACCGAGCAACTCCAAAAGTGAATCTCAACCATTCGCATCCCGACTCCCAAATCTGACGATCACCAGGGCATATTGCAATTTAAACTGCACGAATATAACCCATTTCAAACTATGCGAAATGGGTTGTTTTCCACCTTTCTTCCTCCTCCACGTGTCCAAATCCTATTGGATCGCATTTGATCCAGTAATACCATATACCACCCAATTCCTATGTGATAACTGCCTATGGTTTTCGCCTTTGAAAATCAAAACCACCATTTGTTTCGACGTGACCGCCATTAAATGTAGGCTCTTTTAAACCTAAACATCAAATAAACCTCCATATTGCGTTAATCATAGCCTTTTACGCATTATTTACCTATATTTATCCTTCGACTGAGAAGATGAAGACCTGTGCATTGTTTTATACCTAGAAAAGCAGAAAAAGCCCTGTATTTGCTATCAAGACTGCAGAAAGCTTTGAGATGACTTCTAGAAACCTTCAAAAGATACCAGAAACCTGCTCAAACAACTCAGAAACTGTTTGAAAGACCAATACTTGCACAAACAAGTATTTTCCAATAAAAACAAGCTTGTTATCATTTGAAAAGAATTTTCTGAAAGAATTAAGCCTAGTAAAAGCCTATTTATCCAAAGAAAGCTTGTAGTTGCTCGAAAAGAGCTAATTCCCTGTCAAATTTTGTTAAAAGCACCATGTCTTTACTGTTTATCATTTCTATGTTTTCTGCTGATTTCCAGAGTAGGGAACCCTTAATTGCTCCCTCTTTCGAATGACCTTTGTCTTCTCCTTCCTTATCTGGATCAAAGAATTCTTAGTTACTCTTTATCCTGATTCAAGCCACTTCACCAATCAGCCTTCCAAGATCTTCAAAGACCTGTCTACCTTGCCCTAAAAACATTTGACTTCTTGACCTTGATCCTAGTCCTGCCTGCTTGACTTTTGACTCCTTAGCCCAATGGACAAATAGATCTTTCACTATCAATCATTAAGTGATTATTCTCACCAAACCAAATCAAAACCAATTTGCACATCATAACTAGCCTAATATCATATAATCAAAATAAAGTTAAATCTTATAGAGAGAGCCTTCTCTGAACCCTAGGAAGGCTAGATCCTAGAGTTTAAAAGTTAGTATGTGGTTACCTCTAATGTTCTTAGACTTTAAACTGAAATCTCACAACTTTAGAATTATTAGAGTGATAACATACTGGCGACTCCACTGGGGAATTAACCAATCCTCAGTCTTAAAATAAGTCTTAAAGGAAATCATTTTTATCATCATTTTACCTTAAGACTGTTTTTATAAGTTGTGAGTATAAAAAACTGCAATTCTGGCTTCTAGAAAAATTTACTATACCAGGTCAAACCTGGATCCTCAACCTTCTGTATAGTAGACAATCCATACCGAATTGGGAAAAAGAATAAATAGGTAGAAGATTTAGATGCTAAAGTTTCTTTAAATAAGCCAATTCATTGCCCAAAGAATTAGTAAGCTTACAAGATATAGAGTTTGATCCGAAATTTGAACATTCTTTATTTAGAAGTAAATCAGAAAGTGATTTAAAAAGTGTTGTTATAGATCCTGTTTTCATTTCATTTCTTGAAACAAAGCAGGAAAATATTACAACAGATTCTGAATAAAAAACATTTAAAGCTCAGGATAAACTTGATGAAATAAATGCTACTATTCTCAAGGAAATAGATGAAGCCATTGAATTAGCTAAATTATTAGCATATACATCTAAGCCTTCTATTCTTCATTTAGATACCATTACATCATCTAAAATTTCCACTACCATCCAATCTATAGATCCATTTATCCCTAGACTACCCTTACAACCTAGAATATTATTTCCATCATCCCCCACATCCACTTCATCCACTAGTTTACCTTCTACTATTTCAAACACATCATTCTCATTTCCTGGTAGTTCCTTATATATCCCAGTTTCATTTCCCAACACCTCAACTTCATTTCTTAGTTCATCCACCACTTTTTCTAGCTCACTATCTTATATTCCAGTTTCATCAGCTATATCTTTAACTGCATCAGCTAGCATTTCCAGTTCTGCCCCAAGCACTTATAATCTACCTCCTATTCAAGCTAAGATTCAAGCTATGGCTGCTAGGTATGCTCCCCTAGTTCTTCCAGGACAATTACATGATATGCCTTAGGATTACCAAAGTAAAATACCCCAATTTGATGCTACTACTCATTACACTACCCAACAACATATAAATAAAATGACAGATTACTTTGAGCTCCATGAAATAGATGATTCTGATGTACAAATGAGGTTATTTGCTCAAACATTAATAGGGGAAGTTAAAAAATGGTTTAAAGGTCTTAATGCTGGTAGTATAGTTGATTTAGCAATTTTTCATGGATTATTTTTAAATAAATGGGAAAAGAAGAAAAATCCACTCCAAATATTGTTTGAATTTGATGCAATGAAAAGATCCCCTAATGAAACAGTCCAAGACTACTGCACTAGATATAATAGTGTTTACAATTCAATACCTGCAAATCTCAAACCCACTCCTAATTCTGTCCTACTCAAATTCCTTGATGGATTTGACATAGACATGGTTTATAAGCCGAGGGAGAGAAATGCAGAAACCTTAGAAAGAATGCAAACAGATGTTGTTGGTGTAGAAGTAAACATTTTAATTATAAAAGTTAGATTAAGGAATGAGAGGAGAGTAACCATGAAAGAAGAAGCTTTTAATTCAGACACAAAAATAGATCAACTAGTTAAGACTTTAGAGAGAATGATGGATAGATTATACAATATAGAAAGGAGACCTCAATGGGATAATCAACAACAAATTAGGAATCCCAACTTCAGGAAAAATACAAATTTAGGAAAATCCAAAGAATCAGCCCCTGATTAGACAATAAGACCTCCATTCCAAGAGAACTATGCTGAAAGTTCTCAACAGAATGATGATGATGAGGATACTATAAATCTAATGGGATTAGATGATAATAACACTATATTTCTCACAAAGGAAGATCAAGAATTATTTGAACTCCAACAAATCCAATTAGATTCAAGTGAATCATTTGATTATAAACAGGGTTATGATTTTTCCATTAATGAAGTACATAGTCAATATAACCTTAGAAGTAAGAGAAACACAGAGTCTTCTACTATGAAAACTTCTCAAACACAAAATAAGAAAACAGTAGAAGCTCCCATAACAAAAGCTCTACAAATTCTCCCGAGGGAAAATAAGAAAAACTCTAGTTCTTCCCAAAACGTTTCCTGCCCTAAAATTTCACCCAACCCTAAGATTGTTGATATAACAAAGGAAGTTTCTCAAGCTACAAAAGATTCAAAAAAATCTGTTGCTGCAAAAGTACCTATTTCTGCTAAAACAACAAACTTAGATCCTAAAACATCCACTGCTAATCCAAAATCAGCAGATCCAAAAGCTGCCACTGCAAAAACAGCTTCTGATAATTCAGAATCTGAAAAAACATCCACTGCTTCACAAACCACTCCTGAAAAGAAAACTAGAAGCAGTAAAACACAAGATACTCAAACAGAAAATGAAAAGATAACTGTAGAAAAACAAGATAAACCCACTCAAACTACGGTTACTAAAGAAGAGTTAATTCAAATTAGTAAGTCACAACCTTCATTCAATATACAAGCTGAAATTGCAAAACTAAAAATACCAATTCCTTTGACAGAATTGGTAAAACATGATTTGTATAAATCGACTATCACTAAAACATTAGACATGAATGATGGAGAAGACTTTGTAAATCTAAATGATGATCAACCAGAGTTGATTTTTGGCCCAGATGTCAATGGAAAACATCAAGATGGTGTAGTTCCACCATTTTACATTAGTTTAACTATTCATGACCAAATTTTACACAATGAAATGTTAGAATCATGAGCTTCACATAATTTGATGCCTAAAGCTATAATGGAAACCCTGAACTTAGACATAACAAGGCCCTACAAAGATTTATTTTCATTTGACTCAAGCAAGTGAAATGCCTAGGTTTAATTAAATATTTGTGTGTCACATTAGTTCAATATCCTGGTAAAAGTATACTCATGGACATTGTAGTAGCTGATATCCCACCCAAATGTTATTGTCTCGCTCATGGAGAGCAAAATTACAGGGATCTCTACAATTGGACATGTCATATGCTACTATATCAGTTTTTGGTCAACCAAAGAAACTCTATAGAGAAACATTGATGAAATATTTGGTGAGTAGTGCAGAAAGATCAATAAATTACCTAATTTACACTACACCCACTGACCTTGATTCCTTCATCTTATGCAACTCTGAAACTGATAATGAAATCAAAACTGAACTAAAAGAGAAAAAGAAAACACAGAACAATGACAATATATTTCATGAATCTTTATGGCATTTAGATTTTAATGGATCAGTAAATAAACTAGGAGTAGGAGTTTGGATAACTAATATGGAAACTAATCATGTAGAAGGCCATGCCTTCAAACTGAATTTCAAATGCACCAACAATAAGGTTGAGTACGAAGCCTTCATTTTAAGACTCTAGATTATAAAAAACTAAGGAGGGAAAAGAATAGCAATAATGGGAAACTCAGAGTTGATTGTAAAACATATTAATGGAGAATATTATGTTTATAATCCTAGATTAGGCCTATACAGAGAGATTGTATTAGATTTGATAGATGATTTGTTTGAATGTAATTTTTCTGCAATACCAAGAAAACAAAACTTACAAGCACACTCCTTAGCAACTTTTGCTAGTACTTGTAATTTACCTTTTCAGCCCAATCACAAGTATACTGCAGAAGTAAAACACAGACTAATAATTCCAGACAACCTCATATATTGGCAAATTTTCTCACAAGATCAACAAATTTACCATTTTATGAATAATTAAGGTGAATTTTAGAATTGTAAAATAGACATTGATTGTACCATAGATCAAGATTTAGATAGTGAAATTGATTTAAATAATGTAGATGTAAATAAAGTAAAGTTTGCTAGACCAACTAAATTTAGTCAATCAGATATAGATAACTTAGAAAAGGTAGAAATTGATGAGATAATGGATGATGAATTTGATATATTGAATCTCAAAGACAATTTCTTACCAAAAGGTTTAACTCCTTTAGAATATTTATTTGACTCAAATGATGTAGCTAGAAAACCCAAAATGGAGCTACTTAGATCATATATTGAGGAATGTAACATTGGCACAGAGTTAAAACCCAAAATGATCAAACTTTCCAAGGCCCTACCTCAGCAAGAAAAAGAAAAATATATTTCTCTTTTCAAGGAATTTCAAGATGTTTTTGCTTGGAGTTATGAGGACCTAAAATCCTATGACACCAACATTATACAACATAAAATCCCTATAAAGGAAAATCAAAAGCCTTTTAAGCAAAAGTTAAGAAGGATAAATCTTGTATTGATGCCTTTGATTGAAAAAGAGGTAAAAAGAATGTACGATGCACATATAATTGCATCAATTAGATATTTTCATTGAGTTTCTAATCTAGTTCCAACTAGAAAAAAGACAGGAGAAATTAGATTGTGTGTTGTTTTTTAGGAATCTAAACAGAGTCTCCTTGAAAGATAATTATCCTTTACCAAAAATGGATCACATTTTACAAAGGGTAGTTGGTTCTTCTAGGATTTCACTTTTAGATGGATTTTCAGGATACAACCAAATTTTAGTCCAACCAGAAGATCAAGCCAAAACAATTTTTACTACTCCTTGGGGCACTTTTGTGTATATAAAAATGCCTTTTGGTTTAATGAATGCAGGGGCTACCTTTCAAAGAGCTATGGATATAGTCTTTGCAAAGGAAATTCATAACTTCTTAGTGTTTTACTTAGATGACATTATTGTATTTTCTAAGACTAATTATGAACATTTGGATCATCTTAGACAATCTTTCATTAAATGCAGAAAGTTTGGCATCTCCTTAAATCCCAAGAAAACTTTATTTGGATTAGAAGAAGGCAAGTTACTAGGACACATAATATCTAAGGAAGGAATTAAAATAGATCATGCCAGAATAGAAGCAATTCTTAACATTACTCCTCCAAGAAATATAAAAGAGTTACAAGTCTTTCTAGGTAAAATTAACTTTTTAATAAGATTCATATCCAATTTAGCTAAAATAATTAGAGAACTCAATAACATGCTTAAAAAATATTTAGTTCTTAAATGGACTATTGAGGCCAAACAATCATTTGAATCCATCAAACAGGCCATAACCAAAACCCTAGTCCTTATAAGTCTTGACTTTAAAAAGGATTTCATCATTTTTTCATTTGCTTCAGAGCACACCATTGCTTCAGTTTTGCTGCAGAAAAATGACCAGGGCTATGAACAACCCATAGTTTTCTTTAGCAGAACACTTAGAGATGCCACTTTGAAGTACAACGTCATGGAGAAAATGTTAGGTAAACATGACTCGGAGTAGAGTCAATGTGGACTAGGGTAAACGAGTGGTGGTTTTGGGGCACATGGTTTTGGTGCACCCATGGTTTGACCCATGGTATTGCATGTGATGGAGCCTATAAAAGTGGAAAGACTTCAATGTAATGTAGGCCTGGAGGTGAGCGAGTGAAGGCTCACTTGGCCGGATGGTCGAGGTTTTGGCCAATGTTTAATGAAATTTCATTGGTTGGGTTTTTCCCCGGATTTGGGGTTTTCCTGGTTAAACATTGTGTTTATGTTTATGTGATTTGTTGCTGGGTTCTTTCATGGTTATGTTTATGTTTATTTCTCTCAGTAAATTATTTATGTTCTCCGTAAATTGTTTCACTGCTGCGGTAAATTATTAACAAATGGTATCGGAGCCATGGTTCAGGTTTTGGCTTCAGATCGACCTTTTTTTTTGCCAAGGGTTTGTATTGGCATGATGGAAAGAGAATGGTGCAGAGCATAGAGCTTGGAGCTTGGAAATCGATATGAGATCCAGGTCATAGCCATATGAAATCGATGAAGCATTTTCAAACAAGGCAGTGACAAGCATAGCTGATGGATGCGATAGAGGCTTGCTGAAGAAGCTATCAAGAAGATCATCGAATGATAGTCGTAGTAGAGGAGGTAAGGATGCTGGCCTCATTCTGCGTGGAGAAAATTTTCCTCCTGCGACTAAAAGAAGGCTGACTTTCTATTTGTAGATCTGTCACAATTCCTGGCGTTTTTTTTTACAAACTCCACCCACGGATTTAAAAGATCATGGCGTTGTCAAATGTGAATACGTTGACATGGTAGAAGTATGATATGGACTCTTGTTATCCCATGAATTGGTGCATTAGTGGGCAGAAGGCCGTATGAGGCGCATAATTTTTTTTGACAAGCATGGATTAACGGTTCGAGTTGTCGAAAATGCTCGAGACGCTTTCCAGAAGAGCGGATTTAAGCTTTTGCATAGCATTAGAAGGAGGCGGTGAAGGATCAATGTGCGCTAGCTGTCGACGAGAAATATATCTTGGTGTTGAAAGACAGAAACTTCAGCGATGTCGTGAGTAAAAACCAGAACATGGCTGGTTATTTTCCGTTCCATGATGTCAATCTGATGTCTATGCATACAAATATTTGCAAGGGAGAATTCAAGTGTCCGCCTTGGTTTTTTCTGATGTTAAGAAGTTGCTGCCGAAGTTTTTTGGATCCCAAACCTAAGGCACGGATTAATATTCCCCTGCTCATGGAAGTTCCATGGTTCAAAAAGGATTTCAAACCCGTGAACTTTGATACAGAAGACGATGATAATGGTAACAGTCTTGAGGATGTGGGTTCGGTGTTGAACGCCTCCACTGAGAGCGCCTTTGAAGGTTAGATGACTGAGGAGAGATGCTTGTTCTCTGTGTGGTGCGATCAGTCGATGCAAAGCAGATGGAAATTGTGCCTATTAGCGGCAGCATGATTAATTAAACTTTCGGTGCAGTTGAAAGAGCAAAGAGGACAAATACTTCGCTGAGATATTGTAGAAAGACATCAATTCGCTCAGATCCTGCAATGAATATAGGTGCACAAATTTGCATGGCGGGCCCTGTCACGTGACATTTGAAGAAGCAGTTATCTACATCGTGTCTTCGGTCGAGCTAGCGCGCCCATGTTGCAGTGATGGCTTCCAGAAATATCATGTTTTTTAAAACGACAGCCAGGAAATGTGGGAAAGTTAAGCGGCCATTGGTCCGTTTGCAATAGCAAGGAATGGCTCATAAGGAAATGAATGAATGTAAGTGATGAGCAGCATGGAAAATGGGTCATGAGAGATCCATGAGATATAAGAGAATATGTGCTAGAATAGCACGCCATTAGCTGCATTAGGAGAGCAAAGTGTTTGACAGAATGTGTCAATTAAATGTTTTGAATGAGAGAGGATATTTGCAGGTGAATTAATTAAAAATTGATGAACCATGTATTTGAAGAGAATTCCTAGAGGACTGGCGGTTACAGAGGCTGGTGACCCATGTAATCCGGTAGATGGATTCTTTTTATATGGACATTGATGTATAACTATGATGTCCTCTTTGAAGAGGACATCATGAATGAATATTGAGAATGGTCACACAAAGACAGCAGCAAAAAAATAAATTAAAAAAAAATAAAAAATAAATTATTATTATTAAAATGGAGTTAATGTTTTACATGTAAATGGGCATACTGCTGTAAGACCTGGTATGGCATGCGTACCCCTGGGTAATCACTGGTAAAGTCTGGGTTAGACCTAGGTGATAGGGGGGATGCCAAATTAACAATTACACTGGGTAAAAATTTGAGGGGGGAAGAGCTAGAGTGAGCGGGGTTGTCTCACTTAGCAGGTTTGGCTGGATTTAGTCAAGAAGCCCCAAGTCAAGTTTAAGGGGGGAATTGTTAGGTAAACATGACTCGGGGTAGAGTAAATGTGGACTAGGGTAAACAGTGGTGGTTTTGGGGCACATGGTTTTGTGCACCCATGGTTTTGACCCATGGTATTGCATGTGATGGAGCCTATAAAAGGGCTGGAAAGACTTCATTGTAACGGAGGCCTGGAGGTGAGTGGTGAAGGCTCACTTGGCCGGATTGGCCAGGGTTTTGGCCAATGGTTAATGAAATTTCATTGGTTGGGTTTTTCCCCGGATTTGGGGTTTTCCCGGATAAACATTGTGTTTATGTTTATGTGATTTGTTGCTGGGTTCTTTCATGGTTATGTTTATGTTTATTTCTCTCAGTAAATTCTTTATGTTCTCCGGTAACAAGCCCTAGCTTTGGTAAAGGAAATAAAGACTTCAGAGTTTACATTCTCTATTCTCACATCATTGCCTGTGTCCCAAATGCAGTAGTAAAAGACATTCTTACTCAGGATGATCCTGATGGAAGAAGAGGCAAGTGGATTGCCATAATTTTGGAATATGACATAGAGATAAAACCCACTAAACTTATAAAAGGTCAAGATTTAGCCAAACTCATGGCTGAATCAAATTGTCATGCCCTAGACATAAATTTTATTGCCCAAGTAGATGATCAGGAAGAGATGACGACTCCAGAGATTAGTGAAGCCTTTTCAGACTCACCATGGTAAGCAGATATCATATATGTACTACTAAACTTATAAGCTCCTCCTAGATTATCTAGAACAAAAGCTAGATTCTTAAAGCTTACGGTAGTAAGATTTTGTATATTAGACAATGTACTTTTTTGGAAAGATCATAGTGGGATTTTATTAAATTGTTTGCTAAAAGAAGAAGCTGACAAAATATTAGAAGAATTTCATGCAGGTGATTATGGAGGACATCTCTACTGGAAGACTACTGTAGACAAAATCCTGAGAGCTGGTTTCTACTAGCCTACTTTGTTTGCAGATGTGAAAAGGTATGTGACCTCCTATCACAAATGTCAAATATTTGAAGGTAAGAAAAAGCTGTTACCCCTGCCCTTAAAACCCATCTCAACAGAAATGTCATTTCAACAATGGGGTCTCGACTTCATTAGTGAAATTCACCCTCCATCATTAGCCCAATACAAGTGGATTCTGATAGCCACTGATTATTTTACTAAGTGGATTGAAGCCATCCCCTCCAAGCAAGCCACATATACTATCATTATCTCCTTTTTAGAAAGAAACATACTTTCAAGATTTGGATGTCCCCAAAAGACAATTACTAATAATGCTGCTGCATTCAAATCCAAAAAGATGATTGACTTTTACCATAAATATCACATTACCCTAGGCCATTCTACTGCATACTACCCTCAAGGTAATGGCCTTGCTGAATCTTAAAATAAGAGCCTTGTAAACATCATCAAAAAGTTACTAGAAGATAACACAAAGACTTGGAACAAGAAGTTAGTCAATGCCTTATGGGCATATAGACTTACTACCAAAAAATCTATTGGTACATCTCCTTACCAGCTTGTCTATGGAATGGATGTTGTTTTTCCATCTTCCTTAGGAGTACCAGTAATGAAGATTATTCAAGAGTTACAAGTTGAAACAAACGAAATTCAAAGAAGGATTAATCAAACCATTCACTTACAACAAACAAGAGAAGAGGTTTATATAAAGTCTCAAGTTTTCAAGGATAAGATAAAGAAATTTTTTGATAAAAAGAGTAAAGAAGATGATTTCTACATTGGAGACAAAGTGTTAAAATGGGATTCAAGAAGGGAAGAAAAAGGTAAACATGGAAAATTTGATTTTCTATGGAAATGACCTTATGTTATTTATCGTTACAGAGGTAATAATGCTTTCTTTCTGAAAGAATTGGATGGATCATATATGCTAGATGGACCAGTAAATGGCAGAATGTTGAAGCACTACTACTCCTCAGAGATAACAAATAGTTAGTTTCATTTACTTTGATCATTGTACATATACATTGAAGATTTTAGATTGGATTGGATGTTTTCCTAACAAAGTTGAAGCCCAGAGAGAAGGCCCTAAGCTTTGAAAGGTAAAATATCATAAGTATGAATAATTGTAGAGATCAGAAAACACTTACAAGGTCATCACAGTCAAAATTCAAAGGCTACTAGTCTTAAAGTTCTTGACATTTCACCAAGAAATTTCATCCCCATGTGGAGCCACTGTTAGGGTCCTATAATAATAGGGTTCATAATTTTTGAATTGACTTTGATAGTCTTGTAAATATGCACATACCTTGCTTTATGCAAGCTGTTTTCCCATATTTGAAAATAATAAAAAATGAAAAGAGGGTAAAAGTCCTAAAAGAAAGATCAAAGGACTTAGAAAAAAAAAGATTAAAAATAAAAAATAAAAATGGACCCCAAAGTGAAGAAGGTTGAGTTCTGTTCAATGTCCAAGGTAGGTTGAAGCCCTAGTTGTAGGGTTGAAAAACTACAGGTGTCTAGCAGTAGGGTTGAAAGGCCTCAAGATATCTGGCAAGCTAAGGCGAGGTCTGTTTAAGGAGGCCATAGACAATGGAAGGGGGTCTGAAGGGCTTAGGTGGCTTGTAAGAGTAGACTGAGTAAATCTAAGCACCTTTGCCATAAAACTCCTTATCTTATGAGTAAAAAAAAAAAATCACTCAACATCCATAACCAAAACCATTCTAAATTAAACCACAAAGGCAAAACCAACTTACAAATCAAAGTCAAATAAATTTGTTTCCAATATTGTTCAAGTTTCAAATATAAGTAGTTGAGGATGAAATCTTTAGTTGTTATTACTTCAATAATTTGATAACCATTATAAAACCATCATAATTTTGGATCTACCAAGTGGTGAAAGGAATCAAATTCCTTAAGATGCAAACGACTTTTTGAGTGCAAAACTTGAAGAAAGATTTGCACCTCTAGAGATTTGATTCATCTTCGGGGGCTTGGTAGATTTGGAGTTAATTCATCTTTGAACTTGGTAGATTTGGAGTTAAAATAGATCTATACCAATTAATAATATTATTATATTTATATAGATTTCACTCACACACCCATTCTTATTTTTAATTTTAATAAATTACATATACATGCATCATTTTTCTTTAGCATATTTTATAATTGTAATCCTTTAATTTTTATGATTTAATTTTTTAATGTTTTATAATTTATTTTTAAATCTATTAATAAAAACAAAATAATAATATATTATTATTATTATTTTAAATTTTATTGGTTTTTTTTTTTAAATTTAACTTATTATTTTTATTTTAATAATACAATATAATGGATTGAAATCCATATTTTATTTTTACTTTTAAATTTGTATTGCTTTTTAAATTAAGCTTACTTTAAATATTATTATTATTATTATTATCATTATTTTATGGATATTATATTTTTTTCATATTAAACCACTATTTAAATATTTACACTCATTTACTAACTCAACTTCTCTTTCATAAAACAATAAACTCAAGCACCTCTAATTACAATTTCACGATCATCCTACCAAAAGGTAAATTCACTTTTACTTACCAAAAGGTAAGTTCACTTTTACTTTTCCCTTCGTCAATCTTAACTACTTAAGCATCCATAACTAACAACAATTTTTTGAAGGAGAGGGGCATGTTAGGGCCCTATATTACTAGTGTAGTCCCTTATTGTTGTTAGTGAAACCCCCTTATTGTCATCGTTGCACCCCTGTAGTCCTCATATTGTTATTATTGTGCCCCATAATAGTCCACTTTTGTTATTGTTGTGCCCTCACATTATTATTGTTAGGTCGGATAGGATTATATTGTGACCCTATGGACTCCTATATATAGAAAGGCGGTTTTGTCATTTGAATCATCGAAGAATTGTTCATTTAAGTAATGTAAAGGAGGTTGCCTACTCGAAGTGGCTGATTTCTAAGTCGTTGATCTCTCTTTTCTTCTATTTTGTGAGCTGGTTTCATAACAGATTCCGAGACCTGAAGTGATCCCTTAGGCTTTTACCTGGAGACTAGTTTAGACGAGGACGTTGATTTTGTGATCTCTCCCATAGGTAGTTACCAAGAGACTAATGAATTGGTCGAGAAAATTGATCTTGAGTTCCCTTCCTTGGGTTGCAGCTAAGAGACCTATGGTTTGGTTATAAAGGACGAGTTCTCTCCCTTAGGTCATGGACCGAGAGACTAGGCCACACAGGAAGACATAGGGCACTAACAGCAGGGTAACATCAAATGATAAGAAAAAAGAAGAGATACCACAATAGGACGTAGACACCAGCTTCAGATGAATGCTAGTGGAGTGGGAAAGACCATCATGGCTGAAGGAAAGCTAGGACGATCCCTGTAGCTAATTCTCATGTGTTTATTGCATGTTAGCTCTCTTTGTTGTGGTTAAAACATAGTTTCAAGACACTCAGGGAGACCATCTGGTTTCCCATCTATGGGTAGATGTTTCTAGTTTCTTTTGTTTTTTATGTATGTTAACTCTGTTTGTTGTGGTTAAAATCTGGTTTCAAGACACTCAGAGAGACCATCTGGTTTCCCATCTATGGGAAAATGTTCTTCCCCAAACTTGGCTTAGTGCTAGTTTCGAGTTAGATGGCTTTTTTGTTTCTTGAACACATTTAATCCAGATAAGATTCGTTGACAATTCTACATGCATATATTCTATGTAAATTCTTAATAATATAATGAAATCTTACTTAAAAAAAATGAAGGATGGAGAATGAACACTCTAATGACAAAATGATTTATCTCAACACAACTACAACATAAAATTTTCCTTACACATATTTTTTTGTTTTTTTTTGTTTTTAATTTGTATAATGCATTTGTAATTATAACCTTTAGGGTTGAAGTTCATTGTCACTTCATAAAGCTCTTTTATATTATAGTATTTAAAAAAATATTAAAATTTTTATTAATTATAAAAACAATTATTATATTAATTACTTTTATGAAGATTTTTAAAATTTTTTTTTTTATAAAAATACTTTTTCAAACAATATATGTAATTTGCTAGTATAAACTTATTTTTAATTTTTTTTCCTTAAAAAAAATCCAAAATCCTTAAATTTTCAAAAAAATCCAAAATCCAAATATTCATATCTAAATATTCACAACCCTGTAAGCTTACTTTTAGACTTGAATAATAATTATCATTAAAAAAATATCTAGAAAACCCCATAAGCTAACTTTTAAACTTATAATAATTATTATTAAAAAAAACTCATTTTATATAAATCATTTGAGGTATAGTTAACCTAGCCTAAGTTTATACTAACAACCAATTAGATTTGAACCTGGCCTGGCTCAGAAAAAAGCCCCACAAATTACCGATTCCCATAAATAAAAAAAAGAATTATCATTAAAAAAATATCTAGACAACCCCATAACCTAACTTTTAGACTTAGTAATAATTATCATTAAAACACTCATTTTATATAAATCATTTGAGGTATAGCTAACCTAGCTGCCTAGCTGCCGCTGCCCCTGCCCCGTAAGCTTACTTTTAGACTTTAGTAACATAAAAAATATCTAGACAACCCCATAAGCTGGGAGCTTTGTTCGGAGCGAAATAACTGAGTGGTGCAATAGATCGCATTACAGTCCTGCCACCAAACCCCATGGTCAAAATGGTCATTCGAGGGCGACGATTCCCCAATGTGACCTCACCATCTAGCAGCCGCCATTTTAAAAAGGCCCAAATTAAAAACACTGGGCCACAGAACTTCCACTCGGAAGATAACAGAGCGACGATAGCTACCTTCCAAACTGCCATAATCTCTGATCATTTATTCGCCATTCTATATTAAAACAACAACAATATCCTCATTGTGTATTCTGGGATCCATTCAACCATCCATCCATGGCAGCAATGGCAGGGAGATGGAGAGGCCAATTGGCTCTGATCCACAAAGCCATGAGACCCACTTCTTCATCCGAGGGTTTGGGAAGATGCGTGGGAGCTCTGCGAACTTATTCATCATCATCAGCCGAAGAGAATGATGTTGTGGTGGTCGGAGGAGGCCCAGGAGGGTACGTTGCCGCCATTAAAGCAGCTCAGCTTGGTCTCAAGACGGCCTGCATAGAGAAACGCGGCACTCTGGGAGGTACCTGTCTCAACGTAGGATGCATCCCCTCTAAGGTACTGCTGCTTTTTTACCATTTGTAATCCATTACATTATGTTTTTCACAGAAGCCCTAATTAATTTTAGCCAAGGCTGAACTCGAAATTAATTTAGCCCAGACCTATGTATAAAACCATGACAAAGGTATGGTGATACAAAACACTTCAGTGAGTTTGAACAACTCAAGAACCTCTCATGATTCATGAGAGATAGAATGAGAGAGAGAGAGATTGGATGATGAGGCCGATGATGTCATGGTCGCCTAATTTTGACAGCCGAGGGCGAGGGGGGCGAATGAGGCATTGGTTTAGAGGAAAGTTGTTCTCCTGGCCTGCCTGGGTTGAAATCCCACTTTGTGACATTCTCTTCATGAGCCAATTGTTGACTGTTTACTTGTCCTTGAGTCCTGAAGATTCTGGTTTACCATAGGTATCATTCTCAGAATGAAGGGAATTACCGAGTGGGTTTTCCTGGGAAATATATCATGCGGGGGAAAATATCTGAAGTAAATACATAAACGGTGAGGCTTTAAACAGCCTCTAGAGTCCAAAATTCATACTACAACATATTTTCAAAATCATCCCCTAGATCAGGATCCTCTGATACTGCCCGACTTTGCATGTTTATCAATGCAATCATCTCACAAACTGCCCATAAATTGCTCGAAATGTTTCTCTGAATCAACTCTTTTTGTAACAACTCTGAAATTTCCCAATGTTCACAAATGATCAATGAGAAGAGTCTGAGAGAAATAGAACGTGGGGTGTCGTGCCTCGTAATAAGCCAGGATTAAATTTTTCGAGGCCACCTTTTTGTGTTTTTTTTGGTTTGGTGGGGCTGCAGGTTTTGACAGGAACTGGTCCTGGTCGGTTCTTTTGCAGATTCAAACCATACTTCTCCAAAACAGTCTGAACCAGCCCTTTTTACCCCCAAAATGATCTGGATCTGCCTGTCTGAACCAGAACTGTCCAATTTTGATAACACTGGTATTACGGTATTACCTATGTATTCACAAGTTCTTTGTCGACCAAATAACAACCATGGTTATGTAGTCACCACTATTTGAAAAGTGCAAGGCTAATTATACCTCGACATTGACTTAACCAGGTTTCATTGTATTTTGGCTATGTATACGCAAATGAACTTTTTGAACTAATTTGTTATCTTGTTTAGCATGTGGATTTCGTGATGCCTCTTTTGTCTCAACATAGACATCACCTCTTAGTGAACCAGTGGACCAAACTTGTACTCTGATGTGCATGCTTTATTAATGCTATTTTCTAATAGGGGTGCACAAGTTAAGCAAATCTATGTGCACCATTGTCTGAAAAATACTTTTCAAAGCAAACAATCAATCAAGTAATTGTAACCGATACTTATATGACCAGAAATGGAAATTACAAGTGCTGTTACATCAAATGATGCTCAGCTATTTAAAAAAGTACTATGATAGACTTACACAGATGCAGTAGATCTTGATTCAGTAAATTGGGAGAAGGTTGCCTTCAATACTTTCTAAACAGGATCCTTACCTAAATTGGCACTATCACTAAACCACAAAAATAATTAGAGAAAGACATTAGGAAATATGATGGATTGCATCTTCAAATTCGAATTGTATGTGTTATGGAGGAAGTTCTCTCCACCAAAACTTTGTTGATTATATTTCTGAGGTATGAAAAGTTAAAAAGAGTGGGGAAACCAAACATTCTAAAGCTACAAACATAGTTACTAAATCATCCACACCACATGAAATCATTCCTTCTAGAGAAACTGTTAATATGAATAACTGAAACACTGATATAGCCATTTTTTTTCTGTATTCAATGTTCATACAGAGCCTTTGCGATCTACTGTAATCATTTGACCTGATTAACAACAACCATATCACAACAACATAAATTTTAATAAAAGGTATCTAATCTCTTGCTTTTGCAGGCATTGCTTCATTCCTCGCACATGTTTCATGAAGCTAAGCATGCATTTGCTGGCCATGGTGTGAAAGTGGGACAAGTGGAAATTGATATCCCTGCAATGATGGCTCAGAAAGAAAAGTCTGTTACTGGTCTGACAAAAGGAATTGAAGGACTTTTTAAGAAGAATAAAGTCACTTATGTTAAAGGTGCTGGTAAGATAATTTCTGGAAATGAGGTGTCAGTGGATCTTCCAGATGGTAGTAGCAGTATAGTTAAAGGAAAACATATTATCATAGCAACTGGTTCAGATGTGAAGCCCCTTTCTGGAATCACAATTGATGAAAAGAAGATTGTTTCATCAACGGGAGCACTATCATTGACCGAGGTTCCGAAGAAGCTTGTAGTTATTGGTGCAGGTTACATTGGCCTAGAAATGGGTTCAGTATGGGGAAGGCTGGGTTCAGAAGTCACTGTTGTTGAATTTGCTCCTGAGATAGTTCCTACCATGGATGCAGAGGTGCGGAAATCTTTCCAAAGAACATTAGAAAAACAGAAAATGAAGTTCATGCTGAAAACTAAGGTGATTGGCGTTGATGCATCAGGAACAGGGGTAAAACTGACATTGGAACCGGCTGCAGGAGGTGAACAGACCACTCTTGATGCTGATGTAGTTCTTGTTTCTGCTGGCAGATCACCTTATACCAAAGGTCTTGGACTGGAAGAGCTTGGAGTAAAACTGGATAGAATTGGACGTGTGGAAGTTGATGATCATTTCAGGACAAATATTCCGGGAATTTATGCTATTGGTGATGTGATTCCTGGTCCCATGCTTGCACACAAGGCTGAAGAAGATGGTGTAGCCTGTGCAGAGCTTATTGCAGGAAAACCCGGGCATGTGGACTATGACACTGTACCTGGAATTGTTTACACACATCCAGAGGTAGCTTCAGTAGGAAAGACAGAGGAGCAGGTCAAGGCTCTGAATATTCCATACAATGTTGGAAAGTTCCCCTTTATGGCAAACAGTAGGGCTAGAACTATTGATGATGCAGATGGTTTAGTGAAAATAATTGCAGACAAAGAAACTGACAAGATCCTTGGCGTGCACATTATGGGTCCAAACGCTGGTGAGATGATTCATGAAGCTGTTATTGCTTTACAATATGGCGCATCTAGTGAAGATATTGCTAGAACCTGTCATGGACACCCAACACTTAGTGAAGCTGTTAAAGAAGCTGCCATGGCAACATTTGACAAGCCTATCCACATTTAGTGTGGTGGATATTTTTTTCTGAAACCAGTTATCATAGATTTATTTTTCATTTGGATATGTAATTTTCCTACTTATAAATTGGACAGCATCCACAAGAAGTTTTCATGAGATGGTTTCACAATTCTGATTCATTTCATAGTTCTAAAACAGACTTTTGACAAGTATGAGGAAATGAGTTGTCTTATGCAATTGAATAAAGACCATATTTCAAATTACATGAGAATTTGAAAATGCTGTAAACCTGTCGATGATTTTTTGAGATAAATTAACAGTGTGACACTGTTGTTTAATTCTTGAATCTTGATATACATGGAAATCAACAACCATGTTGAGCTTAACTCTGCAGGTGATTGAAGCGTATGTTATGCGAATTCTAGTTTCAACTTGTTGAGATTCAGTTTTATATTCTTTGCATATGTTAGTTCTTTACTGATTGAAATTTTGACTGATGGTTGCCAAATGCGGTTTGTTAGCCACTACATCAAATCACAGCTTCTGGGAACTTCTAGTAGTGAAATGAGTTGATGTAGACTTTAACTATTGCACCTTAAATTACTTATATGCCTTGTGCTCAATCAACGGGGATCCACGGGGTCTTTTAGAGGTACTAAACCTGGAGCCAGGGAAAATGCTTCCTTAGAAAGTGAATCCTCCAGTGTTTAATTTCTTGAAAATGTGAATGATGGAGGTTTTAATAAACTGTTAAGAGACTTGCTTGAGTTGATTTGCTAGTGTCTGAAAGTGATATGCACAGAATAGACTGCTCACTTAACATCCATTTAATGGCCAATGTAGAACCTCCATTCTCCATAGAGCTGTAATTGTGAAATTCCCTTTGATAATGCTAGTTTAATGAGCACATGAAGAGCCAAAAGCTCAGTATTATTGTTTGTGCCTCTTTCCATGTTTGCTTTGAGCTGAATATAATACTGGTCCTGCAAGAATAAAACTCCTCCAATACCGAGTCATTGTCCGCCTCCTGACAGGCTCGATTGAAGGACCAAAGGAGGATCTGGTGAACTAGTTCCCCAATCACTCTAGACTTTGAAGCCTTTTTTTGATCTGAAAAACTGAGAGACGACACATATCTCTGACAAAACCTTGAACATTTGTATGCTCCTAGAGTCCTATCTTCAGACAAGCATCCATTGCACACCAACTAGATGCCCCACATAGTAATACAAGGGCTAACTCTGAAATTATTCAAGTCATGCCTTTGAAGCCATAACTTAAGACCTTCCTCAACTGTTCCTCGTTGCCAAACATCATTTGTCCCAATCCACTGATTTACATCTTTCAAAACTTGTAGAGTGAAAGGACACAGAAATGAGATACATTTTCCTCCTCTTTCCTACATAAGATACATATATCAGGGCTATGCTTGTTCTTTTTCTGAAGCAGGTCCCAAGTAGGGACTGTATTCGTTAGTTAAAACCACATAAACACTTGTGTCTTCTTTGGGGACTGTACCTTCCAAATCTTAGACCACCTGCAGATTCTCTCCTGCTCTTCGGTAGATAGTAATGCTTCATAGCATAATTTAGCTGATAAGGTGCCTGCTCTGGTTCCTACTACACATGATCTCATCCTGTTCCTCTTTCAATCTGATGTGCCTGTTCCCTAGTTCTGAGATGAAATTAGTCCATACTTCAACAAGCTCATCATCTAAATCTAGTTTTTCTGCGGTCAACCAATCCTGCTGCCAGATGTTTGTATGGTCTCAATCAGCTCGTTGATTAAAAGTGAAAAACCCTCATCTCTGTAAGTGCTGAATCAGATAACGAGGAAGAAAAATTGTATTATGACATCCCATTATAGCATTGACTCCTATTCTGACCATAGAGCCAAGCCCGACCTTCCATGCTATGTGATTTACAATGATCTGAACTGATTTTCAATTTCCAGCAACACCTTTTTTACTTCAATCATATTTTTCACGAAGTGATATTGAACATCAATAAGCTTTGGCTTCAAATGATGAGTTGGGTTCTTTCCCAGGAAGGCTGCACTCTGACTATCACAAATTGTCCTTACAGCTTGTACCAACCCAATACCTAAACACAATCTCTATAACCATACTGCTTCCTTGTTTGCAAGAATTATTGCCATGTATTCAACTTCTGTAGTTGAGAGTGCCATTACAGATTGTCTTTTGCTCATTCTATTTATTTCTCCTTCAAATATGTTAAATACATAACCACGTGTTAATCTTATGCGATCCATATCTCCAGCACAGTTTGCATCAGCAAACACTAAAAAAACGACCCCAAAAACTTTTTTTGGGGGTGCTGCCCCCGAACCCCTTGAACAGGAAGGGTTACTTCCCCCCCATGTGACTCCCCTCTTGCACATCGTGCATTATGCAATGTGTGGGGATAATTGTGTAAAGAATATAACACCTATCCAACACACACCTGCTTAAATATGATTTAGGGGATTGGGTATGTGACAAAGTGATATCAGAGTTGTGGTTCAAACACTAGGCTTGGAGCCCCAAAGATACACCACAGAAATGCATTTGGAGTGAGATAGAGAGCTTACTGGTTATATTTTGTATCAGTAGCATTGCCTGGATTCCACTTGGGTCAAAGGGTCATGTTGCTTGGATTGGACCTGTTGTGTAAATGAAAAAATGCTCTCTTGAGAAAACAGAGTTATGCATGGAAAAATTGTGCTTTGAGGAAGGTTGTTTTAAGAAGTACGGACCTCTGTGAAAGCTCTTCTGGTAACAGCAAGGTATAAGTAAATAGGAAAAATGCAGTGGATGAAATTGTATACATGTAGATATGTGTATGTTGGACACCTGGTTGGGATGGCAAGGCATTTTGCCTTGAGGTAAGCTGACGAGGAAGTTTATGCCTAGAAAGAAATGTTCTTGTTCACGTTGGCTGAATTATATGAGGATAGAATCATGGATCAATCGAACTGAGGAACAAGCATGAGGTGTTGTTATGCTTTGGGTAGAGATGGTACTACCTGGATTGCTTCAGGAGGAAGCCATGTGGCACATAGTGCTCATAAGAGAAAGTGTCCAAGGGAAAGCTCTAATGGTAGAGAGAGACATAATGTTGGAAATATATCCTTGAGGATTGTTGAATAAGTAGGAAGGTGGATCCCCACAAATCAGATTTTTCTTGAAGTTTTAAGTCACAGATCATGTATAAGATTGATGCACATGGGTTTTATATGTGCATGGAAGGGTATGCAAGGCACACCTAAAGGTATCTTAAGTAACTTGTATGATGGAGGGCATGGATGCCTTGCAATAATATGAATGTTGATGCAAGTGGCAGGAGGTAAGCCTGCTACTAGTATGGTCAAGTAATGGAATATTGATCTTGTTGAAGATTTTATGCCTAAGGAAGACGTTGTTCTCCTTCAATTAATTATTGTAAGTACTCACTTGTAGAGTGAGGTTGATGTGTATATCAGATTTCCTCATGGAAGAGAAGTTAGTGGTGAATGTGTTTGTGTGTTTGTTTTAACAATTGTTCAATTAGATTAATCTAGTTTTGAGAACTTATTTTTACTAATTGGAATACTAACAAAAATGTGACTTGCAGTTGGAACAGAACTTCAACTTCAAGCCATTATATGTCAATGCATATATTGCCAAGGAAACCAATTATATTGGAATAAATTCTTTCAAAAAAACTAATGATGGTGTGTTGTTTTCGACACAAAAGAAATCAAATACAATAGTAAGGAAAGGAAGGTCGGTCTAGCAGAATGGAACACTACAACACGGAGGAAACTTCACATATCAAGAGTGGTAAAATCCAGATAGGAGAAAAGCTAATGAAATCCCTCTAGATTTGGAGTTGAGAAGCTTGAATGTTGAACTTGAGAGTTACAAGGCTAATCATAAGAGGATCCTTATAGCTCAAGAGGAGCCGAATGAGATAAACCATATCAGAATTACAAAGGCAGAGGCAACATGGACCGACTGCTAGCATTGTAGATAAACATCAATCAAAGAGGATGCTAAGCCATTGAAAATTCAATAATATGGGCTAGCTACCAGGTACATAAATGCTCTTCAAGGAAGAGGTACAAGAGTGTTAAGAATGACACATTGTAGTGATGATACCTCAGAAAATACCTCTGGTGAGGAGATTGGTAGTTGAGACACATTGTCTAGTGATGCAACCAAGTTGGGCTTGCTTAAGGAAAGGAAGAAAAGACCTTCAAAAAGTTCCCTACTTTAGGGACTGAAAAAGATAAAGTCACCTACCTTTATTGGTGAGGCATAGAAAGATGAGGGAGCAATGACAAAGCTATTTAAGATGATTAGATATTTAAAGGAAAGCCCATGGCAGGGCTTTGGAACTTTATTGTAATTAATGGTACGGATAACAATGTTGCATGACTTGTACTCATATATGACTCGTTTGGCTATTGACTCAGGAATGACCTGTATCAAACTCATATAAGAGTCAACCTCCATTTTCTTGTCTTCATTTTTCTTTCCCTCCACATGATCTCCAAAGAAAAATGAAAAAAAAAATCGAATTTTGAGGGTCTCCATGGGTCTTACGCAGGTCCTATGTTTTCATATGTGGTTATTCACGAGTTCAATGTGGGTAGCCGAGTTTTATGCAGGTTTTGGCGAGTATGGGTAGAAACCGCGGGTTCTATGCGAGTGACCTGTCTCCTTATAAAACCCGTCAAGACCTGCGGGTACTCGCGAGTCTTATAAGAGTCGTGCTACACTAATTGATATATTGTATATTGAGACAACTTGTATGCAGGAGTGTCAGGGGGAGGGTTCCCTTGGACCATTAAAAAATATTTGGGTTTCTAAGCCTGGTAGAAACTTTGAGGAAACCTTAATTAAATGATGTCGCATATACTTGATCTGCTAAGTTCGAAATGGAATAACCAAGTGCCCTTTTTGAGTAAATGCAAAGTTAGGTAAGAGGGCAGATGAGTAGTGAACTGGACCTGAAAGGGATGAGTGATTGTAAGGAGGAGACTTGAATGAAATTACTACAAATTTTTTTATATCACACTCACTGGGATCATCAGTGTGCATGGGTGCATTTGATGCAAGCAATGAGTGGAATTTGTTTCTTGTGGGAGCCTTGTGAAGTAAAGGACAACCATATAGATAAGCATTCAGTTGAAAATTATGTTTGTTAAATTGCGCGTTGCTTTGAGGAAATTAAGATCTCCTATGGAAAAAAAGAAGAAAAAAAGAAAAAAAGAGTACTTGTATATGAAAATGGTCATAACACATGTTTTGTTTGTTTTCAAATGTAGGTATTAGATCGAATACCATAGTATGGAAGTGGCCATATTGTGAAGACAAATGCTATTATTGAAGCCGTGGGAAAGAAAAAGGACATGAAAATTGATGTTGATACGCAAGAGCTATGATGTTGGTGCAAGTGAAAGGAAGCAATCTGCATACTACTAACATGAAAAACAAACACTTAGAATGGTGTGTTGAAAATATGCCTGAGATGGTGTAATGTTGCTGAGAATGACACCTGAAACAATGTCAACACCAAGGATGGTGTTCCTTTAAAGGGGGGGAGCATGGGGGGGGGGGAGAATTGTAACAACCCCAACCTTTAATACACCTCAAATATTGTAATTGTAGTTAAGTATGTTAATGATGTCTGAATGGGAATGTAAATGTAAATGGGTTAAAAGACCCAAAATAATTGTAATTTTATTCTAATAACAACTGATGAAAAGGTGGAGCTTTTAATATGGACCATGAGAAGTTACGAGTGGGGAGGGCAACCAACAAAAGGAAATTTTCTGGAATTAACCCTTGCATGGCTGAGCAGAGTATTCATAAAGTAGTCTAAGATTGCCAAATTTCTCGAAGAAATATTATAATGGGAAGGTGTGGTAGTACTTTTCATATTTATGGAAGTAGTTGGGCTATATCCCAACTGTCTCATCCAAGGTATGGGTAGAGTACCTATTCATAGAATTTTGGGCTCTAACCAAAAGCTTCTAATATGACACAAATACCCGTCAAAGAAGAAATCCTTAAAGGAAGGGTATAGAAAGAAGCATTGTTTGGGAAAGAGACAGAGAAGAGCATGTGCATTGGCATGAGTGTGAGTAGGAGAAGCTCTCATGTGGATAGAAAACAAAACACACAAGGGCTCTGAGATGTAGTAACTTGGGTTTGATTTTAGTTCGTTTGATATGGTGAGAGAAATTAGTGTTAAAATATTTAACCCAAGCTAGATGGAAAGGAATTGATGATGAACTTGTCTAATATAAACACGAAAGCACTGAGAAGGGGGAAATATCAAGGGACTGTCGGGATCAATGAAGGACACTCTCTATGTTATGCAAGCCCACAATGGAACACTGTGAAGAGAATAGGCCCTAGCTCAATAGGTTGAAATGCCTCATATTTATTTATCTGCAGATAAAGGAGAATGGCCCTCTTCCTTGCACCATTGATAGCCTAAGAGAGAATTCCCCATCAAGTGCTTGTTGTGTTGAACAACCGAGAAACCCGCAGTTGGATAAACTCTAGGCTTAGTGGGATTTCAAAAGAAGTTGATGAGTTTGATTTCAATAAGTATAATGACCTTCATGACTCCACCCTGTAATGCTGAGTGAGAACTTTCCTCATGGCTCCATCGTCTAGCTCGGGGGTGAGCAACTACAAAAGATAGAGCTTATAGTTGAGCCTATGGTTGTGTTGAACATGACTCACCTTTTATCAATTGCATGGATCATTTGATTTTGATCAGATAAGTTCCTTTGTGGACTTTGAATATGTGATGTAAATCATATTAAACGAAATAGAAATGATGTTGATAAAATTTGTATATCTATGGACTTGCCTATTTATTAGAAATTCTGGTCTATGTGATACCTAATCATGGCATGCAATGGTAAATCTAGTTGTGATGATTGTGTGATATTCATGTGTTTGCCTCTGGGTCTAAATGTGCTCTTATGATGTGTTATTCATAATCAAAACATGAGATTGATGGATTTTTAGTCATGGTTATTGTTAATGTTTATGATTGTACATGTCTTTAGCAAGTAAGATGTTATGGCTGAGAAGGCGAGGGATTTCAACCCTTCAACCTCTTCAATACCCTTGATTCTTGATTGAGTAACGCTCTTAGTGAATCTCAACATAGGGGATTAATTTGCTTTACATAGAATGGAGAAACTTTGAATTTGTTGTTTATCATCAAAGGGTCCTATTGATGATGTGGACCAATATGTAAGAGTCAAAGACTTGATTGAATAGGGAGGACTCAAAGAAAAGATTCATCATAAAGCATCTGATGTAAAGTGTTAAATAGTTCATTGAAGAACTCTTGAGCTAGTTAGAACCCTATTGAAGGGATCAATGTGCACTTGTGTGGCATTTAAATGAGTGTGCGCCTTTACTACGGTGGATCAATGATTGAATAGCCATGTTGTATACCTACTTCACTACTAATTAGTTATAGGGTTTCCCTATTTGAGATGAGAAGATCTAAAGGCCTCAAATGGGGGAAAAATGTGAACACTAGCCCCTTTGACTCCTTGAAGAAAGGCTTGGAAAATGGCTATGGAATGATGAAGGATTTTAGATGCCTCTATAGGCTGGAGAAGATCTTTGTATCACTTGAAGTCCTTTGGGTAGTTTAGTGCCATGCTTAATTTCCTTATAGTCCTTAGGACAAGCTAATAATTTTTCTCTATAAGCCTACTTTTCCTTGAAAAAATATGGGGATTTTACTCAAAATTTGAGGGTTGGAGTTTTTAGCCCCAACCCCAAGTCACACAGGCCAGTGGGAGGATGTGATCAAGAGATAGCTGCAAGAGGGCTCAAATACTGATGGTTCTAGATTGATGTTTGTTCTTCGGGACATTCTTTAGATTTCTTGGTGGCCTAGAGCTTCATTAACGAATCTATATTTTGACAACGATATGTTTGTCAGTTGATGTCTCTCAATTAGACTGGATGAGAGATGTTGGTTATCGATTTTAGTTTTTCCAATGGCCCAATTGACAAAGATGTCAACTAGCAGGGAGGCAGATCTCTGCTAGCTGACAACACATTAACCAGACCAATCCAAATCAAGAAGGATGCAATGGAGAAATTTCGATGGCCCGGTGAATAGAGATGTCAACTAACAAAGAGATGAATCGCTATTATTTGATTGTTCAACAACCCTACTAGTCTATGTAAAGCAAAGCATGGTGAAGGATCTTTAGTGGTTTGATAACGGAGCCGAGGAGAGGGACAAGAACCAAGTTTTGGTAAGAGTTGTAGATGGGTGTTAGTGACGACTAATAGAGGCTAGAGATATGGTGTCTTCGAGATTCAGATATATATTTTTTCTTATACACAAACCTTAATGAAAAACTTGGATCCATATGCTAGTGCACCATGCCACATCGATACTACATGTAATCCACGTGAGCACTGCCAAGCCATATGGGTAGGCAGGGACTAACGTGGCATGGTGACATATCATGAGGATGTGGCATTTGGAGGCCGATTTTGGTTGACATGGCATGCTAACATGTCACTAACATGGAAAATTTGGTATGGCAGTGTTGATGTGGCAGCGAACGTGCCATGTATTATGGCAACCAAAGTGAAAATATGGAAATCTAGAGATTTGTCAATACAGTTTTTTGTGGGTTTATCCCCATTGGAATGGATATAGATCTCTGTCATTTGAGAAAAATGTGTTTGTCGATTGATGTGTCAACCCAACTGGACAAAGGTGTACATAATGTTTTTGAGGCTTCCTAGTGGCTAGATTAGTAGACATGTGAGTTGACAGGTATTCAAGATATATCGAGTCACAAGAGTGGCTATTCGAGATCTATAGAGATTTGGAAGACTAAAAATTTAGAAAAATATTACAACAAGGATTTATGGAAACCATGGATCTGCATGCATGGGGGGCACTAACGCGTCTAGTGATGACCTAGACATGCATAGTGGTGACACGTGCGAAGAGGAATGCCATGTGTTCATTATGTAATGTTGATGTGGAAGTGTATGAATGTTGGCATAGTGCCTGGAAGGACAAATTTTTAAGAGGCCACAAATTCGAGTCCAAAACCCATATTTGAATGAAATTTATATCATTGGAAAGCTCTCAACGAGAAGGAGAGAAGTGGGATTTGTTATGAGTGAAAGAAGGCACTTTTTTATAACCCCACCTCTTGAAAGATGATTTAGAGGGTTAGATATGTTATTGCAAGTAAATCACAATTAGTAAGTGATATATTGCTTATCTTAGCGAAATTTGCATCCAAGATAAGATTACCAAAACTTGTATCAATGGGTTGTACGCATTTCATGTCTAAGACAAAACATCATGCCTAAGTCACAATTGTTAAGGGATATAGTGCTAGTCCCATGAGGGGAATTTTGAGGTAAAAAATGTGCCCCAAAACAAAAAAATTCCCTAACAAAATTAACTTTAAAAAGAACCAATAAGATTCAAGATGATGATGTCTTCCCTAGGGGAAAATATTTTGGAGGGAAGAGAAGAAAAACTACTTTTTTTATTGTATTTTTAGCTTATCAGGTTTACTCAAATGTCAGGTGTAAACACCCGCTGGATGTGGAATTCAATTCCACATCCAACGACTACCCACTCTACATACTTCTGAGTAGACGCACAATGAAAAAATTGAAATACATGAAAAAGTGTCATATATGAAAATACATGAAAATACACCTTTTTTTCATGTATTTTCAATTTTTTCGATGTGGCTCTACTTAGAAGTATGCAGAGTGGGTACTCGTTGGATGTGGAATTGAATTATGCATTCAACGAGTGTTTACACTTGACATATGAGTAAACCTTTAAGGAGATAAGCTGAAAATACAATAAACAAAGTAGTTTCCTTTATTTTTCTTTAAAAAAATCATAAATATTAATTATTATTATTTTATTGTTTACCTTAGGAGGCCCATTTTAGACCTCAAAATTCCCCTAGTGAAATCCATCCCACGCTTAAATCAAAATTGTTATGTGATAGATCACTAATTGTTAAGTGATACATCACTACACTGAAATATTTTGTTAATTTCCCTAGTGTCAGTTTCAAATTTAATGCCTTGTGTAGTTATTTTACCCTTAGAAATGATTTTACCCAGTAATCATTTGTTTTTGCAATAAATAAAATTAGAAAACTACAAACAAAAAATTCTTTGGCATTTTCAGCAAATAGGAGCAGAAAATATTTCTAAAAATAACCTAGAAAAATTAGACAAGACAACAACATAAATTAATTCTTCAACTTCTCTTCATTTAATCTCACATAAATCATGGGCTCCCTAACTAGGGAAAATGGCCCTTATAATTTACAAGGAAATTACATCAAAACCCGAGATAAATTCTTCCAACAAAATTAGTAACCCACTTGGCCTCCTCAAACCCATGTGTATCCACAAAAATCGTTGGTTGTCTGACTTGTGTGGGTTCCTGCTATTTTATTCAGCTACATAAAATTCTCTTACTTTTTCCTTCTTCCTCGGCTCTTGTGAATCTCTCACAAAAAATCTGCAATATTACTCTTGCAAATTATTCATAAAATATCTTTTTGAATTTCTCTCTTGCTTGTGTTGTGTCTTCATCTTTTCCCTTAGGCCATTATTATAATTCTCCATAGGCCAAATCACTAATCTCCAAAGTGATTGAGGGCTATGATTAAATCCTAGCATTCTTTGATCAATGATGAAGATTAGATCTAAGTCACTTAAATAATTAATTATTTATCCTTAGAAAAACATTAGCCCAAAGTCAACATTAATCAAATAATTAATCCATGTACTTTTTCCTAAGTTAAAACTTAAGAATGAGATCATATTAGTTGCTCCTCTCGAATAACCACCTAAAGAAGACTTATTTTGCAATCAAGGCACTAGTCTATGTAGAAAACCTTCTGAAGCTGTAAAATCAACACTCCTTCCTAGCCAGAAAGGGATTCTCCACCACCTCAAGCTTGTCCCTATAGAACATGAACTTCCCTTTCACTAGGGGCCTGGTGAGAATATTTGCTACTCACTCCCCTGTGGAAATGTATTACAATTCTATAGTTACTCTCTAGACCCTGTCTCCAATGAAGTGGTATCTAAACTCTATGTGCTTGGACCTATCATGAAGCACTAGATAAATATTAATGAAAATTTGGTTATCACGGTGTATTACCATAGGTCCCAACTCAAGACCAAACAAACCTGAGAGCACCTTGTGAAGCCATATGGCCTCACATCTCTCCAGTCTCGCTGCCATGTATTTGGCCTACGCTAAGCTAAGTGCCATTGAGTATTGCTTCTTGTTAAACTATGAGATCACTATTTGACCCCAAGCTAAAACAACATCTAGATGTACACTTCCTATTCATTGCACTTTTGAACTAGTTTGAATTTGTATAGCCCTGCAAATGCAATATACCAACTCTAACATATCTCAATCCAAATTCCATTATACCACAAAGATACCTCAACACATGATTCACTGCTACGCAATGAAATCTCCTTGGCTCCACCACAAATTTGTTGAGTGTATTCACTGCAAAGCATATATCTGGCCTAGTAGTAACCAAATACATCAATGACCCTATCCACTTCTTGTACAATGTGGGATTCACCAACCCACTCTCAAAAGTAATAAGCTTCCTCAAGTCGGTAATCATGTGTTTAGACATTTTCCAGAAATCCTCCATCCCGAATCTCTTTAGGGTCTCAACTGCGTACTTTCCCTGCCCTAGGAAAATCTCTCCTAGTTGTTGCTACATGTCCAGTCCCAAAAAGTAGTGCATTAATTCAATATCCTTCTTCTCAAATTTTGAACCAAAGTCCTCCTTGCACATCCCTATGAGCTTCTTCAATCTTGTCAGAAAGAGATTGTCAACATACAATAACAAGATAAGCATCTCACCATCAACAAGTACATAGTGCAAGTTGGAGTTCACCCTCACTCTTGGTGAATCCCAATACAAGTAGGTACCATCAATCCTAGAGTACCATGCATGAGGTGCCTACTTAAGTTTATGTAACGCTGCAAAGCATATATCTGGCATATTAGTAACCAAATACATCAATGACCCAATCCATTACTTGTACAATGTGGGATTCACCAACCCAATCTCAGAAGCGTTAAGCTTCCTCAAGTTGGTAATCATGGGTGTAGACATTGTCTTGCAACCCTCCATTCTAAACCTCTTTAGGGTCTCAACTGCTTACTTTCCCTACCCTAGGAAAATATCTCCTAGCTACTGCCACACCTCTAGTCCCAAAAAGTAGTGCATCAATCCAATATCCTTCATCTCGAGTTTTGAAGCAAGGTCCTCCTTGCAAATCCCTATGAGCTTCTTCGATCTTGTCAGAAAGAGATTGTTGACATACAATACCAAGATAAATGTTTCACCATCAAAAAGTACATAGTTCAAGTTGGAGTTCACCTCACTCTTGGTGAAGCCCAATACAAGTAGGTACCATCAATCCTAGAGTACCATGCACGAGGTGCCTGCATAAGTTCATGCAAGGCCTTATTTAGTATGCATACATGAGACTCCCTCCCATGCATCTCAAATCCTTGAGGTTAATCAATATACACCTCTTCTAAATTATCCCATTGAGCAAGGTAATATTCACATCCAAATGATGAATCCTCCATCCCATATTTGAGGTAGTAGATATAGCTACCCTGATAGATGCATATCTGGTGATGAGTGAAAATGTCTCTTTGTATCTACTCCCACCCTTTAGGAGAGCCCTCTTGCTATGAACCTCACTTTGTACTTCTTGATACTTTCATCTTCTAGCTTGATCTTGAAGATCCATGGATAAGTGACCACTGAATTCCTCTTAGGCCTTTGTATTATCTCCCACACATCGTTCCTCATGATGAAAATATTCTCTTCCACCATGGCGTCCCTCCAAATATGTTGGTATGATGCTTTCTCAAAGGTAGAAGGCCCAAAATCATTGATGTTGCTCATCAAGGCCATATAATTGGAAAATATGGTTGGTGGTCTACCCTCCCCGAAAGTGTTACTAGGAGCTTCCACATGCTCTTGAACATCTCTCAATTTATTCTCATCCCATCTCGACCTCCTCTTGGCAAAGCTTGAAGGAACCTATCACTCCTAATTTGAAAACAATGTCCCTAATGCTAGTGTTGTTGGTCCCTCAGCCTTCAAATCCTCTCACTCCCCATCTTCTGCCACTACTGAACATATTTCGTGTGACCTCCTAAAGGTCCTACCCTCCTCAAATATGACATCCCATCTAACTAATATCTTCTACCCCATAATGTAGACCCTATAGACCTTTGAGATCTCATTATATCAAAAACAAATCTATCTCTTAGATGAGTGATCCAACTTAGTTTTCTTTGATGCAATGTGGACATACACTGGGATACCAAAGATGTGAACATGGCTCACTTCTAGTCTCACTCTTATAAATGCATCCTCAGGAGTCTTGTCCTCCATTTCTATATGAGGACTATTGTTTTGTAGGTACATTGATATGTTACAAGCCTCCACCTACAATAACATAGGCAAGTCCCGATCATGGATCATTTCCGTTGTAGCTCTAATTAAAGTCTTGTTATTCCTCTCTGCAACTCCATTCTATTGTTGATTGTAGGGCACTGTCAGTTCTTTCTTGATTCCTACCTCCTTGCAGAAATCCTTGATCTAATTGGAGGTATAGTCGCTCCCATTCACTGATCTCAAGACTTTGATATTCTTCCCAATCTGGTTCTCCATAAGAGATTTGAACTCTTGGAACTAACCAAAGACCTCATCCTTGGCCTTTAGGAAGTAAATCCATGTCCTCCTGGAATATTCATCTACGAAGGTCACAAAATAAATACACCCAAAGATAAAATCCACTAAAATAACACCACAAATATAAGAATGCACCAAATCCCAAACCCCCTTGGGCCTAGTCTCACTGTTAGGAAATGATGTTTTAGCATGCTTTCCAAGTGCACTATCCTTTGCACACACCATCCTGCTCCACACTGAACTCTAGAAAACCAGTGACCATCTCCCATAATAGTGGTAGAGCCCTATAGTGTAGATGCTCCATCCTCTTGTGCCAAATCTCACTCAAGTTGTCATTGTCACGAATAAGGGATTTCACTGATTGTCCTCTCAGATATAAGTTTCTCTCTTTTTTTCTTATCACTCACCTCACACTAGGATCAACTCCTTTCAGACTGGTAGATATCTCACCTCCCATGAAAACGACCTTAAGTCCTTTATCCTCCATAGATGAAACAAAGAGAGTCCTTCTCCAACCTAAGTACATACAATACTTCTTTTATATCGATAGGAATCCCAAAGTCCAACTTGAATTGCTTGTTTTCAATACCCTCTACTGCATACTTGGAACTATAACCAAGCTCCACAAGAAGATCATAGTGCTCCTTGACCATATTGGTGAAGAGCTCACGGGATATCATCATATGAAAAGAAATTTTGTTGTCCAAAAACCATACATCATGTGTTATGGTGCCCGAAAGATATGACACCAATGCAAACTCCTTGATTTTCTTAGCTAACTCATCCATTTGTGCAAATGCTGTTGTTGATGTCTTTCCTTTTCCTTTTTTCTAATTGGGGCATTTTCCATCATAGTGACCATACTTATGATATGTAAAGCACTTGATTTTTCTCATGTCCTTCTTTTTCCCTCCTTGTGAAGATCCTCCTTCACTCGAGTTTTTCTTGGATTTATCCTTGTCCTTCTTTTCTTTCCCATCAAGAGCAAGTTCCTCATCTCTATTGCCACCTCTACATTGTCCACTTGATATCAAACTCTCCCATATCTCCTTTTGGGTGAAGTCATCCCACAACCTGGTCCAATTAGGAATTTTGTCTTTGGAAAGGATACATGTTACAAAGGTCTCCAATTGCGCGGTACAACCACTCAGTTTATTTTGAAAACTTTGTTGGGAAAGATACTGAGGGGGGGGGGGAAGGTGGGGGTGAATCAGTATCTAGATCTGTCAATTAACATTTTTAATTTTCTTTTCTCAAAAACCCATATGCTACTTTACAGACCAAAACTCGCGTATATACGCGGATATCCTTAAGGAAACTCGCGTATTCTCAGATCTCTTATTATGCAGATAATTCTTATCCCAGATTATTGCATCATTCACTTATTGGATGTTAGTAAGCAGTAAACATGTACAGTAAGAACAGAATAAATCAACACACATAAGCATCACACATGAACACCAGGATTTTAGGTGGAAACCCAATTCGGGAGAAAACCACCGCTGTCGTCGTCTCAGTCTTCAATATTTATTATAAGGAAAACATCTTACAACTATGTACTGGCACAGACTCATACCAACACGCAGGCACCCACCTACAGAAGGCTACAACATTCTCTCGTTTACCAGCCTCTCCTGGAAGGGAGCCACTACCCCCTACTCTCGTTTACCAGCCTCTCCTGGAAGGGAGCCACTACCCCCTGCACTCGTTTACCAGCTACCACTGGAAGGGAGCTACTACCCCCTTATTGAAGGCTTCGACCCTCAGCACCACTGCAGACCACGTTTCATCAATTTTCAAACTGGATCAAGCAGCTTCAATTCAACCCTTCATTTTTCAACAAACATGCTTTGCCCAATTCTTCAAACAGAATAGTGAAACCATTGTAACCAGAATATCAGAGATTACCCAGACTTCAGAATAAATATGCAGAAACACATTCAACCATGAGCAACCATTAGTTCAAATACCATACGCGCTTTTTGTTAATCAGACCCGCGTATACATGCGCTTTTCATCATACGAACCCGCGTATACATCTGTGCACTTTTCAATAAACCCTAACTTCCCATACGCGCTTTTATTAGATTAGAGCCGTGTATACACGCGCTTTTTCCACAACAAGCTCGCGTATAGATCTGTAAATGAAAGTTTTGCAGAACAGACCAGATCTATAAACTTACCCAGATTTCTTCATTACCTTCAGCAAACTTTGCGCCAGATCTTCATCAGTTCTTCCTCTGCAGATCATCTTAGAGATTCATCATCATCAGATCTAAGGATCCATGGGTGCATCATAGATTCAGATTTATCAATCAAGAACAAAGTTCAATCATGCAGATATACTTCAAAGTGAAGTATTCATTTAATACCCAGACACATGCCCCCTTTGCACAATGATCTTCTTCTCCTTATATAGGTTTAGCCTTTATCAATACCATGAGTCAAAACCACACCACTTCCGATGGTATTCCTGGACGGGACCAAAAATATAATCAAGCGCTCAATACAATGGGTCAATACCATGGTAACACCCCTTGGTATTCTAAATTTGGAGCGCAAAAGGGCATACGCGACTTGGCACGTGCTTTTCCGCGTGCATACGCAACTTCGCCTTAACAAACCCGTGTATGCTTTGTGACACATCATATTTATCATTTTTCTGGCACTTCCTTCCTTCTGAGCTGATCTGTAGATACATCATCCTTACATATTTAACACACAGGTTGCTTATCAAGAACAACTTCATCAAATAGGTTGCCATCAAGGACAACACATTGCATCATATCGCCGACAGTCTTATTTCATCAAGTAGGTTGCCATTAAGGACAACACATGCCAACAATCTCCCCCTTTGGACTTGATGGCAACCATGATGGTGTTTGATCACCACAACAACAGATAGATACATTGATTATAACCATTATGCAAACACCATGATATTCTCCCCCTATTCAAAAACCATGCTACTCTCCCCCTTTGACATCAAGGGCAAAGGGTGGATCAAAGCCAAGACAATGTTTTTCTCCACATGTAGAAAGAAGAGCTCTGTAGATCTGATGTGCATTGAAGTTACCATGCTCCCCCCGAGTTCATGCTGAGTCTTCAACATAATATTCAATGAAGTACATGACTCTATGACCTTTCCTATCACCAAGGACTCATAATTACATCAATGATCCAACCAAGTGGATTTACATATGTGACACAAGTACCCAACCAAGTGGGTTTACATATTTTGACTCAACTACCCAACCAAGTGGGTTTACAAATTTGAACAAGCCCTTTACAAGACTGAATATTACAATTTACATCATAGGTCTCAACATAACCTTTTCATCAAATTACAAATATGACTTTTTATAACCAAGACCAAAAAGACCTCAAGAGAGATCATATTTCAGAACCATCATAATGCCAACAATGCATTACATTCAGCAATGCTAATGCTCCCCCTGAAACTGTGCATCCAATGCATCCTTTCCACATGACTAGTGCTCCCCCTTTGCTTGTGCATCCTGAACACTTTCAACGGCAATTCATCAAGGAATTTTTATCAAGAGACATCAGAGAATGAAATAGAATTATGAAAACTGGAACACCACCAGAGATACCATACAGCATCAAAGATACCAAACAGCACTGCAGCTGTGCTGAAGAATGCTGACCCCAAGTAAAATTTGTCAGCAACTAACCATACGCGGTTTTCTTTGCATAAACTCGCGTATATACGCGACTTTCGTTCAGGAAACCCGCGTATCCAATTTAATCTTCTGAATTTAAGCAGTTCTGATTTTTTGCAAGGCAGAGACTACTCCCAGCTTTTGTCTGAGATATTCAAACGCTTCTCTGGGCAGAGGTTTGGTAAATATATTAGCAACTTGTTCTTTGGAGGGAACATACGCCAATTTCACCTTTTGTTCAAGCACTTGTTCACGTAAGAAGTGATACTTGATGGGAATGTGCTTGGTCTTGGAATGCATAACAGGATTCTTTGAAATATTGATGGAACTTGTATTATCACACATAATGGAGATAGGAGGTGTGCACTTGATTTGAAAGTCTTGTAAGGTTTGCATCATCCAAAGAAGTTGTGTGAAACATGATGTGGCAGCCACATATTCTGCTTCTGCTGTAGATAAGGCAATAGAGTTTTGCTTCTTTCTGAACCAAGATACTAACCGGGGCCCCATATAGAATGCTCCACCACTAGTGCTTTTCCGATCATCAACATTTCCAGCCCAATCTGCATCAGTGTAAGCATGAAGAGTAAGATCAGCATTCTTTGGATACCATAGTCCAAAGTCTTGAGTTCCTTGTAGATATTTTAATATTCTTTTGACAGCCTGAAGGTGAGACTCTTTTGGATTAGCTTGGAATCGTCCAACAATCCCAACAGCATGCATAATGTCCGGTCTAGTCCCAGTGAGATAAAGTAGACTTCCTATCATAGATCTGTATTCTGGTTGATTCACCATGGGGGAATCATCATGAGAACTGAGATTACATCTGGTTATCATTGGTGTACTTACAGGTTTGCATTCTTCCATGCCATACTTCTTTAGAATTTGCTTAAGGTATTTTTCTTGTGATAAGAATATACCATCTGTAGTTTGATGCACTTGCAAACCAAGAAAGAATGTTAGTTCCCCAAGTAAAGACATTTCAAATTCTTGCTGCATGACAGAAGCAAATTTCTGACTCATAGATTCTTCATTACTTCCAAAAATGATATCATCGACATATACAACCACAATCAATAGTTTATCATTTTCAATTTTTGTGTATAAGTTACTATCAGCAAACCCCTTTGAAAATCCTTGTTGATGAAGATATTTGTCAAGACGATAATACCATGCCCTTGGAGCTTGTTTGAGACCATATAGAGCCTTTTTAAGTCTACAAACAAGATTTTTATCATTTCCCAAAATGAATCCTTTTGGTTGTTCTATATAAACTTCTTCTTCTAGATCACCATTGAGAAATGTAGATTTAACATCCATTTGATAAACTTTGATTTGTTGAAAGCTTGAAAAGGCAAGAAACATTCTTATGGCTTCAAGTCTAGCTACAGGAGCAAAAGTTTCTTCAAAGTCTATACCTTCTTGTTGCGTATACCCCTTGCAAACAAGTCTAGCTTTGTTTCTTACAACATCCCCATTCTCATTTAACTTTTTTTTGAATATCCATTTAGTTCCAATGACATTTTTGTTATGAGGTCTTGGTACTAATTCCCAAGTGTGATTCTTTTCAATTTGATCAAGCTCTTCATTCATGGCTTGAACCCAACATTCATCTTTGCTAGCTTGATTGACATTGTGAGGTTCAATAGTAGATAGAAATGCCAGATAGCTAGAAGATTCCACAAGAGTCCTCCTTGTTTGTACACCTAATCCCTTATCTCCCAAAATTTGAGATTCTGGATGATTCTTTTGAACATATCTGGATGGAGCCTTTTCAGATAAATCATCTTCAGGTTCTTCATTGGGTTCACTATCTATATCATTGCTATTTGATGTAGAAGGACATAAGTCACCATCGTCTTCATTTGTTATCTATTTTTCTTCCTTTGGGGCTGCAGGAGACTCATCAATAACAACATCAATACATTCAACAATATTCCGAAGTCTTTTATTGTAACATTTATATGCTCTACTCATAGAGGAGTAACCAAGAAGTATTCCTTCATCTGCTCTAGGTTCAAACTTGCCAAGTTTTTCATCATTATTTTTGATAAAGCATTTACTTCCAAAAAATATAAAATGCTTCACAGATGGAGAATTACCATACCAGAGTTCATATGGAGTTTTGTCACTATTTACACGAACATGTGCCTTGTTGAGAATGTTTACCGCTGTATGTGCTGCTTCTCCCCAAAATGTGTCAGGTGTTCTAGAATCATCAAGCATAGCTCTAGCCATTTGTTGAATTGTTATATTCATTCTTTCTGCAACGCCATTTTGTTGTGGAGTTCCAGCTACAGAAAATTGTCTTTTTATGCCATGTTGTTCACAAAATTCAAGAAATTCATTTGAAGTATATTCTCCTCCTCGATCAGATCTAAGACATTTGAGTTTTAGATCTACTTCATTTTCAACCAGCGCCTTGAAGATCTGAAATTTCTCAAATGCTTCATCTTTGTGCTTCAACAACCCAATCCAACACATTCTAGAGAAATCATCAATAAATAAGATATAGTATTGTTCACCACGAGGTGAATTTTTCCTCATAGGTCCACATATGACAGTATGAATGAGTTCAAGAGGCCTACTTGATGATCCTTCCTTGGCATTAAATTGCACTCTGGTCTGCTTGCCGAATTGGCAAGATTTGCATATGATACTTTCAGGCAGAGTAATATTGGGAAGACCACGAACATCATTAAGTCTACTTGATTTGTTGATTTGAGAGAAGCTTAGATGTCCCAAACTTCTATGCCATAGCCAATTTTCTGAAGATTTACTCAAGTAACATTGTTCTTTGCTGTTCTTCAATACATATAGGTTGCTTGGAGGTATTTTTCCTTTTATGATTGTTTTACCTGTATCAAGATCTCGAACCACACATTCTTTTGAACTAAAGAAAACTTCAGTTCCTTGATCACACATTTGACTTACACTTAACAAGTTATGCCTTAATCCATCCACATACATGACATCATTAGCCTTCACCTTATCTTTTAGAAACACATACCCTTTTCCTTTAATTACAGCAGGAGTATCATTTCCAAAAGTAACTTTATTTTCCTTTTCTAATGTACTATATGCACGAATTTTGGTTTTGTCACCTATCATGTGTCTTGAGCATCCGCTATCAATGTACCATTCATTTTCTTCTCCTTCTGCAAATAACGCTATGCCACAATTTTCAACCTGTAAATCTTTCTTTTTCCATACTTTGGAACTTGAAGAAAAATGCTCTTTTGGCTGAACTTTGCTCCTGCATTCAGATTCTTCATGCCCAAAGTTATTGCAATAAGCACATTCAACTTCATTTAGCAGAGGAGAAAAATTGTTATAGGTATTATTATTTGTTTCAATATCAATCCTTTTCTTTCTCGCCTCTCTTGTCATGATGGTTTTATATGCAACACATTGAACAACTTTGTGACCAAAATTGTGACATGAGAAACATTGTCCGTTGAAGAAGAAATTTCTGCGATCATGAAATCTTCTACTTGAATTTACCTGTTGATTGGTGTTTCTTTGAAAGATATTCATGTGAGTGTTATTTGAATTGAGATGATCATGCTTTACCTATAAAGATTCTTTATTCCTTTGCTGAGTGGCAGAATTTTGTAAACCAGCTGTAACTGCTTTTAGATAATTTGGTGCTGAAGCCTGAGAAGATTCCCCGGTATATCCAAGACCTGTCTTTACAAGAGGGAGAGCGTTGTACCTTGATAATCTCATTTAAGGTTTCTGATCCTTTAGTAAATCTAAGATTCAGAGTCTTTTATTTCTCAAAATATTTTCTTAGACTTACCACTTCACATTCTAATTTCTCAATGTGTTTCTTTGCTTCTTAAAACTGCCTTTTCATAGTCTCTATGGTTATTTTTCTTTCTTCTAAGAGTATTTTACATTCTTCTAAGTGTATTTTGAGTTGATTGTTTTCTTCAAGAAAATCATTGTCCTCTAGAGCATCCACAAAACTATCATTTTCTTCTTTAGATTCAAATGCCATGAGAAGTCTAAGATCTTGTTCACATTCTTCCTCACTATCAGATAACCCATCACTATCTTCATGAGTATAGTAACTTTTTCTAGTGCTAGACCGGTTTTTATTCCTTTTTGCTACTTATTTCCCTTTTGCAGATATTTCTTTATAAGGACACTTAGCAGCATAATGACCAACTCTTCCACAATCAAAACATTTGAAAGGAAGCTTACCTCTGAACCGTCCTGTGCCAAGTTGAAGTTTCTTTACAAAATTTACCTCATCTTCTTCTGAGATATATCATGATCCTTCTGCTTCTTGCACTTCTTTCCCTTTTGTAGAACCTCTAAAGATGGATTCTTTGACTTCAGATGGTCCTCCTCTTCTCATTTCATATGCATTTAGTATCCCATGAAGTTGCACCACAGTAAGATTTTGAAGATCTTGTTTTTCTTCAAGAGCAGAAACTTTTGACTCAAATTTTGTCGTTAGAGATCTTAAAATTTTCTCAACCAAAGTAGATTCGGTTATTGTTTCTCCCAGATTTCTCATACGATTTACAACATCATCAAGACGTAAAAAGAAACTAGCAATAATCTCATCACTATGCATTTTTAAATTTTCATATTCAATTCTGAGAGTTTGGAGTTTTGCACTTTTTACCTTTGCATCACCTTCATAACTTAGAATGATTTTGTCCCACATTTCCTTTGCTGTATTTAGCTGCATAACTTTGACAAATTCAGATTCAGTCAGACTTCCCGTTATAGCATTGACCGCCTTTGCATTTGATTCATAATTCTTCTTTTCAGTCGGATCTGTTGGTATTGTAGCAGGATATTGATATCCTTGTTGAACAATGGCCCATACATCTATTCCCATAGACTGAAGATAGGATCTCATCCTTGTTTTCCAGAAGATTAAATTGCTTCCATTAAAGAGGGGAGGCTTGATAGATGCTGTTCCATCTTGATTGCTCATCTTGCTTGATCTTCCTTCTAGCGGCTAAGCTTTTTCAGAAGGACCTGCTCTGATACCAATTGTTGGGAAAGATACTGAGGAAGGGGGGGGGGGGGTGAATCAGTATCTAGATCTGTCAATTAACATTTTTACTTTTCTTTTCTCAAAAACCCATATGCTACTTTACAGACCAAAACTCGCATATATACGCGGATATCCTTAAGGAAACTCGTGTATTCTCAGATCTCTTATCATGCAGATAATTCTTATCCCAGATTATTGCATCATTCACTTATTGGATGTTAGTAAGTAGTAAACATGTACAGTAAGAACAGAATAAATCAACACAAATAAGCATCACACATGAACACCAGGATTTTAGGTGGAAACCCAATTCGGGAGAAAACCACCGCTGCCGTCGTCTCAGTCTTCAATATTTATTATAAGGAAAACATCTTACAACTATGTACTGGCGCAGACTCATACCAGCACGCAGGCACCCACCTGCAGAAGGCTGCAACCTTCTCTCGTTTACCAGCCTCTCCTGAAAGGGAGCCACTACCCCCTGCTCTCGTTTACCAGCCTCTCCTGGAAGGGAGCCACTACCCCCTGCACTCGTTTACCAGCTATCACTGGAAGGGAGCTACTACCCCCTTACTGAAGGCTTCGACCCTCAGCACCATTGTAGACCACGTTTCATCAATTTTCAAACTGGATCAAGCAGCTTCAATTCAACCCTTCATTTTTCAACAAACATGCTTTGCCCAATGCTTCAAACAGAACAGTGAAACCATTGTAACCAGAATATCAGAGATTACCCAGACTTCAGAATAGATATGCAGAAACACATTCAACCATGAGCAACCATTAGTTCAAATACCATACGCGCTCTTTGTTAATCAGACCCGCGTATACATGCGCTTTTCATCAAACGAACCCTCGTATACATATGTGCACTTTTCAATAAACCCTAACTTCCCATATGCGCTTTTATTAGATCAGAGCCGCGTATACACGCGCTTTTTCCACAACAAGCTCGCGTATAGATCTGTAAATGAAAGTTTTGCAGAATAGACCAGATCTATAAACTTACCCAGATTTCTTCATTACCTTCAGCAAACTTTGCGCCAGATCTTCATCAGTTCTTCTTCTGCAGATCATCTTAGAGATTCATCATCATCAGATCTAAGGATCCATGGGTGCATCATAGATTTAGATTTATCAATCAAGAACAAAGTTCAATCATGCAGATATACTTCAAAGTGAAGTATTCATTCAATACCCAGACACATGCCCCCTTTGCACAATGATCTTCTTCTCCTTATATAGGTTTAGCCTTTATCAATACCATGAGTCAAAACCACACCACTTTCGATGGTATTCCTGGACAGGACAAAAAATATAATCAAGCGCTCAATACAATGGGTCAATACCATGGTAACACCCCTTGGTATTCTAAATTTGGAGCGCAAAAGGGCATACACGACTTGGCACGTACTTTTCCGCATGCATACGCAACTTCGCCTTAACAAACCTGCGTATGCTTTGTGACACATCATATTTATCATTTTTCTGGCACTTCCTTCCTTCTGAGCTGATCTGTAGATACATCATCCTTACATATTTAACACACAGGTTGCTTATCAAGAACAACTTCATCAAATAGGTTGCCATCAAGGGCAACACATTGCATCATATCACCGACAATATTATTTCATCAAGTAGGTTGCCATTAAGGACAACACATGCCAACAAACTTCACCCTCATCCACGATTTCCCCGATAGCTGAAAATTCATCACGAAACTAGTGGATTCTTGTGTAGTATGAGGCTACCGTTTTAGATTTGTTCTTTCTTATGTTTATGATTTTCTCTCTCAAAACCATATTTTTGTTTTGGTTGTTACTTTGGCATAGGTTCATCAATGTTGACCACATTTGGTGAGTTGTATCATGTATGCTTCCTTTATATGTGAGGGATTAGGTGATCCTTCACAACATTCAATATGATTCCTCTAGCCTGCACTTCCCTTATATCGTGTTCAATTGATTGTGTAGGGTTTTAAGGAACTTGGATCCCTTTTTTACCAAGTTACTACAGGATTTCCATAAGAAAAATGGTGATCCTTTCCTTATGGATTGAAATTTGCATCCCCCTTCAACATGTCTTCAAATATTAAACTAGATGATGCCATCTCACCAAATTGATTTCAACTAGAAAACCCTTGCTATAAAAGTTTTGCTACAACAAAATAAAAACAAAATGTTGTTGTTTGAAACCCATGTCCAATGATCTTCCTTCACTAAGCTTTCCCAATGCTCTAATACCATGTTAATTTTCCAAGTTCCAATTTCATATTTAATGTCTCATGTAGTTATTTTACCCTCATAAATTATTTTACCCAATAAATGATTTTTTTTTTCACAATAAATAAAATCTGAAAACTACCAACATAAAAGTATCCGACACTTTAACTTAGAAAATAGAAGCTAAAATTATTTTTTGAAAATAACCCATAAGAATTAGGCAAGATAACAACATAAATTATCCCTCCAACTTCTCATCATTTAATTTCTTATAGAAATCATGGGCTCCCTATCCAAGGAAAATGATCCTCATAATTTAGAAGGATATTATAGAAAAAATTGAGATAAATGCTTCCAGATTTTTGGATGTGTCACTCATGCGGATCCCTACTAATTTATTTAGTTACATCAAATTATCCTTTTGTCTTTTTCTTTCTTCCTTAGTCCCTGTGAATCTCTCACAAGAAATCTACAATATTACTCTTGCAAATAATTTAGAAAAACTCTTTTTGAATTTCTCTCTTGCTTATGTTATGTTTTCATCCTCTCCCTTAGGTCGCTTTTATAATTCACCATAGTCCAAATCCCTAATCTCCAAAGTGATCGAGGGCTACAATTAAATCTTAACTTTCTTTGATCAATGGTGAAGAGTAGATCTAGGTCACTTAAATAATTAATTATTTATCTTTAGAAAATCGTTAGCCTAAAGTAAAAATCAATTAAATAATTAATCATTGTAAATTTTCCTAAATTAAAACTTAGGTAGGATATCATATTAGTTGCTCCTCTCGAACAACCACCTAAAGAGGACTTCTTCCCCTGCATCAAAGACACCAACCTATGTGGAAGACCTTTCAAACCTACAAAATCAATGTATTTTCCTTCCAAACCATTAAAGGGACTAGATTGAAGGCTTTTACCTTAGCACCTTAAGAGCTTGACTCCATTGTTAGGTCAAGAAAGCTATAAGGCCTTTCTAGGCCATTGAGTATGAGTTCTTGCATGTCTCGATTCCAACACATAGTATTGGGTCCGGGTAGATATTATACCAACGTGCAGTTGTTAAATGAGAAGAAAGAATTATGTATTATACCAACATGCAATTTTTAAATGAGAAGAAATAATAACTAAAACACACACACACACACACACACACACACACACACACGGAAGAGGTGTGGATTCCCCCCCATCTCAACACAAAGGAGCTTAAATGTAAAAATTTCCAAAAACCCCAACTCAGCGATATGTAAGATCTATGAGAAGGATTTTTTTCCAACTTGGGAAAAAAATATTACAAGGTTGTAGATTCCCATATGCAAGCTATAAATGAAGGCACACCAACCCTGAATTTCTTACTTGTCTATTTATTCAAAACATGCCTAACTAGAGCATATAGTTACATAAATAATGAATGGTAAATGAGGCCTAATACAACTAGTCCCCACTCCACATTCGACATTGTTTTCATTACCATAATTCACTTCAATAAATGTAATTCTTAAGGAAATATAAGGATATAATTTCTACCTTCAATACATACTTGAGTGTCCCCCTTGGAGTGTTGGAAACAATGTTAATACTGAAAGGGCGAGTGAATCAATATTAAGGCTAATTTTAACTTTTATGCAAATTTATTTTCATTCAAACTTGGCATCCATTATATGAGAGTAGCATTTAACAAACCATAACAACAACCATATAAATCAACACAAGCATACACATCATGAGCAACAAATACATGAGACACACAGGTTTTATGTGGAATCCCTTTCGGGAAAAAACCACCAAAAATTGTTGTTGTTATTTATGTAAAATAAGAGCACATAATCTATTACATCAATCTATTTGTGAGCCACCACTCATAGGAAACACCAACTCCCTTTGATTGTTTGCTAGCACCCACTAGCAGGAAGCACCAACTCCCTCCTTTTGTAGACACATGTTCAGCTTACCAGAAGCACCATGTGAAGCACCAACTTCACGGATTTGTTGCGAGCACCAACTTGTAGCTCCTTGGATTTATGCAAGCACCAACTTGCAGGAGGCACCAACACCCAATCCTTCTCAAGCACCCACTAGAGATGGAAGCACCAACTTCCTGTATGCAAGCTCCAACCCATAGTCAATAAGGTATTTAATGTTCATTGTATATGGCAACCACTATGCTTAATATCAACTCTTTTCTCTTCAACCCTTGTCCGATGCAACACTCTGTCCTTTGCACACACTGCTCACACTGCAACATCAAACTCTTCTCGACCCTTTGCTCTCAACAACATACATTCAACTATGATCTCTGCTCTCTCTACAACAAGTCATTGTTCTCATTCCTCTGCTCTCACCATCATACTCTCAAATCTCGTCCTACTTCTTCTGCTCTAGAACTTTCAACCTTTCACACACAACAACACAACAAATCACATGGTCTATTTTATCTGCATAGGCACTCTCAACCTCTTTTCTGCAGAACTAGCTCACTCGACCTCACACATCAGCGCACACAACTTTCTCAACAATGCTGCATTCCCCCCACATTACTCAATTGTGCCCCTCTATTTTGTTCCTCTGCTATACATTGGTCGATGCTACCTATGATTCCCATCACGCTATCCGAGTGTAGTCCTCCATGGATTATCCATTCGGCTCTTGTGTCTGACTTGGCCATTGCATCTGAATTAAACATAAGGAATGGGACCTTGAGCATTCCTCCATACTGAGAATTAATTCTCAGTAAAACTGCACACTCCAATGAGTCTCTCCATGCTTATTCATACTTTACAGAGCTTGAAAAGTACTTTGGCATGGATTCTCTATTATTTAATCAGTAAGGCATGCACAGGAAGATCAGAGATAGCTTTCTCAGCTCAAGGCAGGCCCAACACTCTTCCCTGCAAATTGTGGTCCTCGCTGTCTTGACCAGGTGATATCTGCAGTCACCATTAAATCCATCGATCAACTCTTTTTCCTGCATTTACTCTTAGTTTCCAACTCATTCATCCTTCAATACCTCTGTGTTTTACTATTGGAGCCTTACATATCGTAACTTTTATTAAAACAAATGTTATGAAAGAACGAGATTCTGAGCCCCTTTTGTCTAGCCCCTTATCACTTTTCATGCCATAGGAACAGTGGTGTGACCGATGGCTTAGCGCTTAGGTGGTAAGGCCTTCAAAATCCTGCCAAGGACCTATCTCCATGTGTAATCTCTCTCCAACCTTGGTTCTTCTAACTTTCTCAACCAAGCACCAACACATCATAGCTCCTGATATCATGAATTTTTCAAATAGAAATCATGGAGAAGTTACAATATATCCTACCTCCGAAATACTTTCCACATGGCATATTTACAACACTAGGTGCTAAGGATGCTCTGCGCCCTTGGTTCTTTAGGATTTCATGACCAAGTGCAACAAACATTGGAAGCCCCCAGATATTGTAACATTTTCAAAATGTAATTACAAAGAAGTTATAAAATCCTCCACCTATGATATACTCCATAACACTTAGGTGCTAGGCCTTCTCTATGCCCTTGGTTCTTTGGGTCCTCATGATCAAACACCAATCAATATCGGAGCCCCTTTCATTAGAATTTTTTTTTAAATGCAATTACACAAGAGTTACGAGATCTTCAACCTCTGATATTCTGACCTCTGAGATGATGTCATGCTGATTTCATCATCTCCATGTGGTGTCTCCTTAATGGTGACACGTGTCACATGGATTTTCCCCACTAGGCAACCCAGTGTTGCCAAATTTTACTGCCACATGTTCTTTGCATTGCCACATCATGCTGACGTCATCTTCCTCTTTAGCTCCTAAGGGCCAATCACCTGCTGCCATGTGTTTTGCTCGAGGAGAGAGAAAGGGTCCCCAATTCTTCATTTTGCAAGTGATTTCCTTTGTATTTCCCTTCTCCTCGCAACCTCACAGCTTTCAAAGAATTGCATTAATAAGGAGTTACGAAACTTTGAGGTTCCAAAATATCTAGGATCCGATATTCCAAAGCTCCAAAATTTGCCTACTCTGAGGTTCCGATATGTTGCCTACTTCTGATATTTCGATATGCCATCTCAGGTCCCTTTTAAATAAACCTCTGAGGAAATAAACTATCAAGGTATGATATTCCAAATTTTTCGATATCGGGTTCCGATGATCTGAGCCTTCTAAGGTTCTAAAATTCGGCCTACTGAGGACTGACTTCGGCAGTCAATAAATTTTGATCCCAATGGCCATTCATGGACTTCCACACACTATTGGAAATATTTTTCAGAGCACTTTCCAGTGGAGAAGGTCTGAGTGAGTCTTTGAGCCCATTTTCTACCTGCAAAATGGCTGCAAAATATTTGTCATTCTTTCCACCTTGGCTCTTCTCTTCTGCCTAGAACCTTCTCTTCGGAGATATTTTGCAAGGTTCCACATACCATTGGAGAGATATTTCAGAGCACTAGCCAAATATGCCATCTCCAAGAGTATCTGAGTTGATCTCTTGAGGCAAACCTCCTCCAGAGTCTAGGACTCCCAACCACCATAGTCATCATTTTATGGCTTCTCCAATAAGCCTGCTACTATGGTGATTCTCTACCGAAGGATTCAACAACCATAGGACTCCCCCTGAGCTTGACACATCAAGCACATCAATGCTAACATCTGCTTCCATCACACTAGCCTAGTGGACATCAATGTTGTATTTCCTAACATCATGCTAGCACATACATCCATGATGATATAGTTGAGTCAATGCCAACACTCTTACCAACTGTCAAGAAATTCCAACTTCCCAACTTGATCTCCCAACATAGTTGTTGACATCAATTCCAACATACTTACAATGAATAGCCATCCAAGCAATGCCAATTGTCCAACAATCTCCCCCTTTGACATTGATGGAAACACCTCAACCTCATAACTTCTTCACTTTGATGGCAAATCCTCGTGCTGCTTCCACAATTCTCTTAGCATGAGCCACCAATGGCTTTATCTCCTTTGCATGGGCCATCACAACTTCTCCAATACTTCTCTCCCCCTTTTTCATTAATGGCAAAGGGATACACACTACCTTTTTCTCCCCATGCAATCACTGGCTGTCAATGAAGAGGGTCTAGCTGTTGATGTGCATTATGCTTTGCAGATTTCTCTTCAAGGACCAATAGTTGTTACTACTTCATCCTCTATGCTCACTTCTCCTAAGAATTTTAACCACTTCTCCTCCTGAGATCAAGATACTCCAATTATGGACTGCTGCTTAAACAATACCAATTGCACCAAACATTTGATACACATTGGACAATGTACCAAACAAACTCTTAGATCTATTTATTTAGAAAGAAATGCTCACTTGCACATAAGGTTACTGTTGGTGTCCCGTGTTTTGATAGTTTGGAAAATAAAAAGACAAGGCAACATTAGAACCAATCTTTAGAGTTACAGGATCTAGTCCTCCTGTTCTCAGAGAGGGATCTCTCAAATGTTTGTTTGCAAAATTTTATCTTGTGTGCTTTGAGTATTGATTTTAGACTAGTTATTAAGTGCAAGTGTTTATTTGTTTGATTGTTTGGTTGGAATGATACAGCAGAACATGAAGGGCCTAGGAAAGATATATATGACAAAAAAATATCTATTTCATTGGGAAAATGGAGTCAAAAAATGTCATAACACACTTATCAAAGGATATGGGATATCAAAGGGAAAATCTAACTTGGCCACAGCATCCTTTTGTTTTTGGAATGGGATGAACATTAATGATTTGGAAAGAGAAATTGAATTCTCAACAAAGGAAATTTGAAAGCATAATTTGAAACAATAAAGGGTTCTTTGATAGACAGGGCTAACTATAAATTCTACAAATCACACCTTTAAGCAAACAATGATTTCAAAACAACTTTCAAAGTAAAATCTAAGATTCAGGGAACACCCTATTTCCTTAAAGATTTTATTCTGAAGGAATTTAGAAAACATATAAGATTTACTGATAATCACAGTCATAGAAGAGGGAACACCTAAAAACATCTATGATCATAATTATAACGACCTTTAAGCCAACTGTTTAAGTGAGAACAAAGCGCGAGATCAAAATAGACCTCTCTGACTCACTGTAAGCAAAGAACTTCAAAGGGAGACTTCAATAACAGTTTTTAAGTGGCAGCAGACAAGCAGGGAGAACCATAAATCATGTTGAAACCAACTGTTCAAACTATTAAGGAAATAAACAAGCATGAAGACTAAAGAGAAAGATTAAAGCCTCTAAACTACTTTAGCAGCAGAAAACATTAAACAGTGAAGGGTGAACAGGTCTAAGGTGCTTCCAAGAGTCATTTCTTAGCCTAAAAATTTCAGCCTACTGTAGTAAGAAATCATGGAACATAATGAAAACAGGGGAAAAAACATAAAACAGTTCAGAATACTTCACCAACAGCCAAGCTCATGGATCCAATGATAGAGCCTTCTCAGGAACAAGCATGCAACAACATCGTCAAGACTTCAAAGACTCCAGTTTATTCTTCAACTTCAACGGACTATGTATTTATTTCAGAGGGTTTTAGTATTACAACTTGTGATCAAACAACAACCAATAAACCAACAACTTCTCATCTTCTACAGAAGTATTTAGAGAAGGATGAGGAGGTGAGATCTGATAAAAGATCTCCTAAGGTAATTAATACAGATTCAGGACTTCTTGGCCTTTTGAGGGGCTCGATGAAGAATTTTACAGGTGTTTCTCTGTATTAACTGTTTTACAATTAATATCAAAGCTCGATGGGAGCTTTGTTGACTTTGAGGTTTTGCATAATGTGGAGTAATTCTGCAGATATTTGTTGCATTAGTTTCCTGTGGCAGAATTAACTTCTTGGCAACGCTGGAGGCAGATATTTCTTTAAGCAATAACTTTGGCCTCTGTTTGAAAGGTTTGAGGCAATAGGTGGCTCTGTGGTAGCTGAGGAATCAATTTTCCTCAGAATGCAGCGATGGCGATCTTTTCTGCCTGTCAAACACTTATAATTTCTTCTGACTATGTTTTAACTCTGGGAATTAGGCTTTTGATAAGCATTCTTAGCCGTAATTCCCATATCTGTCTTCAATCTTCTGTTCTTCTGTGCTGTGTCTTCAAAACTGATACTCTTTTAAATTGTGTTTAAAATGCAGTGTCTTGTCAATGTGCAGAGCCGCGCAGGGCTTTTAAAGGCATCAATGCCCCATAGAGCATCGATGAACAAGGAAAATAGAGCCCGGCGGAATGGTTCCCTTTAATAGTTCAAAGGTGTGGAAAACGTCTTTCCTGACCTTCGGCCCTTCTTTGTTAAACAGTGGGAAATCATAAAAACATCTGCAAAACACAAAAATAGTTAATAAATCCTGCGAAAATAGGTTAAACTGCTTCAGAAGGCGGGAGAGGAGCGTAGCCGTTGGATCGGGACACGTGGACGGTCCAGATCTAATCGGGGAATCACAATCGGCGAGGGGTGGAAAAGGGTGCGATGAGAAATCTCCGATGCGATTGTGCGATCGAGAGGGCAGAAGCGATTAGACGATGACCGTTGGATCTGAGGATCAGATCAATGGTGGAGAATGCATCGGGGAGTCGCAATCGGAGGGGAAAACAAAACGCATACGATTAAACTTTGCGATGCGATTGAAATCGCCGATGCGATGGAGCGCTGGCCGTTTGATCGGCTGTCGATCAACGACAGAGATGAACCGGGAGCAAACCTTTGTAATATATGAAAAAACAAAGGTTTTTTCGGCTTCGGGGGCGGAAAAAGTGCATAGAATGAATAGGTGCCCGACTGCGGGGCCTTTAATTATATGGCGGATAATATTCCCGTGGCGTATTTGAAACAAGGGCCAATCGCAATCAGAGTTCGGACCGGGTCTTTCAATCAACCCATTTGAAATATTTGCGATGCGATTAGCACCCGGGATCCTTAACACTTGGTCCCGGGGAAAAGTTATATGGAAAGAAAACAAAAGGGGCGGGGTTTATAATACATAAGACCCAATCGCATCGGAACTTTGGATGCGGGTCTCTCTGATCAACCCATTGTGAATTCTCCAATTGCGATTGCGCGATCGGGTCTTTTTAATCAACCCATTGAAATATTTCAACATGTGACTTAGAGTTTTTAAGTTAAAACTTTGGAAAAGTGGGTTTTCCGACTTTACAAAGGAAAAGGGTGATCGGGGAAGAAATATTATAAGGTTTTAAGCACCAAGGCGGGCCCACAGGATATGTATAAAATAATGATGCGATCGGAGGTAGGGTTTAATCGCAATCGGAACTTCGGAGGACATCAAAACAAAACGGTGCGCTGAGTTTTTGCGATGCGATTTGGGATTTTAAACACAAAAAGGCTATCGCATCGGAACTTTTCAATGATGGCAAAAGACTTGCGCACTTTGAATCTGTGCGATGCGATTAGCGCCGAAAGGCTTTGGCGTTTGGTTTTGACGCATGGGCATGTGGGGGGAAGTGGTTAGGACTTAGCCCAAGGGGCTTAGGTCCATAGTAATAAAACTTGTTTTTTATGAAAATTTTTCAAGGTTTCAAATGGATTTGGGGGTCTCGGCATAGTTCAAAAAGAAGTTTTAAACCATGTAAGGAGGATTTTCATGAATGGAGGGAGAAACTTATGAAAAGTAGAGGAAATAATACGGAGAAAAGGGGAAAAAAATGAAGGTTAGTTATGAGTGGGAGAAGGGGGAAAGATGATGGTTTTTTCAGCAGTTTCTTACATGAAATCAGCAGAATTAATGGGAACAACAATGAGGATTTTGGACAGAGGCATGAGGCCTATAAGGAGTCTCTATGAGCCAACAATTTTTAGTGATAAAATTTGTTCCTTGGAGGCTCAAAAATTCTTAGCCACCTTTTGGTATAACAATTATTATAGGTGGCTAACAGTGGCTCCACTTGGGGATGGTGCCTTGTCGAAGGCATCAAGAATTTCAGACCTTGCATTTTCTGGGAGGCTGATCAGTTGCCTCATCCATTGGGCTGCCTTTCTTTGATTGAATGATCTTCTTTGGCTCTGGAAATGCTAACAACCATGGAAAACAATGGATTTTTCATCAACAAGCTATCGACCTACCTAATCCTACTGATCTAACATTTTTTCTTTCTAGAGTGCATTTGGATTGGAAAAATCTCCTTCAATATTTTATTCTTTTTGAAAGGTTTGAGAGGCAATAGGTGGTTTCTCAGGTAGTCGAGGGAATCATTTTTCCCTCGTAATGCAAAAAAATGTATCTTTTCTATCACAAACACTTATAATTTCTCCTGACTGTGTTTTAACTCTGGGAATTAGGCTTTTGATAAGCATTCTTAGCCGTAATTCCCATATCTGTCTTCAATCTTCTGTTCTTCTGTGTTGTGTCTTCAAAACTGATACTCTTTTAAATTGCATTTAAAATGCAGTGTCTTGTCAATGTGCAGAGTCGCGCAGGGCTTTTTAAGGCATCAATGCCCCATAGAGCATCGACAAACAATGAAAATAGAGCCCGGCGGAATGGTTCCCTTTAATAGTTCAAAGGTGTGGAAAACTTCTTTCCTGACCTTCGGCCCTTCTTCGTTAAACAATTGGAAATCATAAAAACATCTGCAAAACACAAAAATAGTTAATAAATCCTGCGAAAATAGGTTAAACTGCTTCAGAAGGCGGGAGAGGAGCGTAGCCGTTGGATCGGGACACGTGGACGGTCCAGATCTAATCGGGGAATCACAATCGGCGAGGGGTGGAAAAGGGTGCGATGAGAAATCTCCGATGCGATTGTGCGATCGAGAGGGCAGAAGCGATTAGACGATGACCGTTGGATCTGAGGATCAGATCAATGGTGGAGAATGCATCGGGGAGTCGCAATCGGAGGGGAAAACAAAACGCATACGATTAAACTTTGCGATGCGATTGAAATCGCCGATGCGATGGAGCGCTGGCCGTTTGATCGGCTGTCGATCAACGACAGAGATGAACCGGGAGCAAACCTTTGTAATATATGAAAAAACAAAGGTTTTTTCGGCTTCGGGGGCGGAAAAAGTGCATAGAATGAATAGGTGCCCGACTGCGGGGCCTTTAATTATATGGCGGATAATATTCCCGTGGCGTATTTGAAACAAGGGCCAATCGCAATCAGAGTTCGGACCGGGTCTTTCAATCAACCCATTTGAAATATTTGCGATGCGATTAGCACCCGGGATCCTTAACACTTGGTCCCGGGGAAAAGTTATATGGAAAGAAAACAAAAGGGGCGGGGTTTATAATACATAAGACCCAATCGCATCGGAACTTTGGATGTGGGTCTCTTCGATCAACCCATTGTGAATTCTTTGATTGTGATTGTGCGATCGGGTCTTTTTAATCAACCCATTGAAATATTTCAACATGTGACTTAGATTTTTTAAGTTAAAACTTTGGAAAAGTGGGTTTTCCGACTTTACAAAGGAAAAGGGTGATCGGGGAAGAAATATTATAAGGTTTTAAGCACCAAGGTGGGCCCACAGGATATGTATAAAATAATGATGTGATCCAAGGATAGGGTTTAATCGCAATCGAAACTTCGGAGGACATCAAAACAAACGGTGCACTGAGTTTTTGTGATGTGATTTGGGATTTTAAACACAAAAAGGCTATCACATCGGAACTTTTGAATGATGGCAAAAGACTTGCGCACTTTGAATCTGTGCGATGCGATTAGTGCCGAAAGGCTTTGGCATTTGGTTTTAACGCATGGGCATGTGGGGGGAAGTGGTTAGGACTTAGCCCAAGGGGCTTAGGTCCATAGTAATAAAACTTGTTTTTTATGAAAAATTTTCAAGGTTTTAAATGGATTTGGGGGTCTTGGCACAGTTCAAAAAGAAGTTTTAAACCATGTAAGGAGGATTTTCATGAATGGAAGGAGAAACTTATGAAAAGTAGAGGAAATAATATGGAGAAAAGGAAAAAAATGAGGTGAGTTATGAGTGGAGAAGGAAAAGATGATGGTTTTAATGGATTTCTTACATGAAATAAATAAATTAATGGGAACAAATGAGGATTTTGGGCCAGAGGCATGAGGCCTATAAGGAGTCTCTAAGAGCCAACAATTTTTAGTGATAAAATTTGTTTCTTGGAGGCTCAAAAAAGTCTTAGCCACCTTTTGGTATAACAATTATTATAGGTGGCTAACAGTGGCTCCACTTGGGGATGGTGCCTTGTCGAATGCATCAAGAATTTCAGACCTTGCACTTTCTGGGAGGCTGATCAGTTGCCTCATCCATTGGGTTGTCTTTCTTTGATTGAATGATCTTCTTTGGCTCTGGAAATGCTAACAGCCATGGAAAAAAATGGATTTTTCATCAACAAGCTATCTACCTACCCAATCCTACTGATCTAACATTTTTTCTTTCTTGAGTGCATTTGGATGGGCAAACTCTCCTTCAACATTTTATTCTTTTTGAAAGCAAAAAATATAATCTAGTTCTACTTCTTATTTCTCCATGCATTCGGATTAAACAGTTGAATCCATATAATTCTCTACCTAATCTAGTATCTGTTTGGGATTAAACTGTCCAATCAGATTTTATTCTCTAAATTCTACAACAGAAATTTAAAAAACATCCAAGTCAAGATTAAGTTGTTTGACTTGCTGTGATCTATGGCATAAGAACAAGCTGCACATAGAAATTATTTTGCAGAAAATTAAATCAAAATTGGAAGGCTTAAGATCTGAAAATACAAGCACTCCCTTCACTCTTTTACAGCCCTGTTTTGGCTCAGAATTTTGGAACAGATTTGAGTCATCTCTCTTTTGGAAACTTAGGTTCAGATTTTGATCATGTTTGAACCTTTAATTTCTATCCTAATCTACCTACTGATAAGCCAAGATTAAACAGTTTGGAAAATCAATTTCATTATCCTATCAGCAGGAAAATTTAAAGCTAATTAGTCAAGATTGAACAGTTTGACTAACTAGAAGTGTGTTTTGAGGAGTGGCATTTTAAGCTTGCACACTTTCAAAATTTATTTTCTTTTTTGGCATGGGGCTGTGCCTTTCTTGTTTTCACAATCCACCCTCTTTTTTTTCTTTTGTATGTTTTTGTATTTTTGGTTTTTCTTTTAAATGCAATGGTTAGACTATGATATTTACAATGAAAAAATAAAATGCTTTGAAACTTAAGATTCTTGGCAGAAGTAATGCTTGAGCATCCTGCCATTGACAGGACCTCCATACAGATCTTCTCCATTCAATTCTTTCAAGAAAAATGTATTGTGACCCCTCTCAGCATGAATAATATAGGGCCCTTTCCACAAGTTCTCAAACTTGCCATGTTTTCCCTTCTCTTCTCTTCTTGAATCCCATTTAAGAATAACATTTCCAACTTGGAAATTGTTTGCCTTAGTCCTTTATCAAATTGCTTCTTGATATTCTCTTGGACTAACTGTGTTCTTTCATAGACTTCCTCCCTAGTTTGCTGTAAATGGATTGTCTGGTTGATTTTTCTCTGCATATCATTGTCTTCAATCTGCACTTCTTGAAGGAGTTTCATGACTGGCACTCCCAATGAGGTTGGAAAGACTGCATCCATGCCATAAACTAACTGATAGGGGGACATGTTTATTGATTTCTTTGTTTTCAACCTATCAGCCCATAAGGCATGAACCAGTTTACTGTGCCATGATTTTTGATTTTGCTCCAACAGATTTTTAATGATATTGATGAGGCTTTTGTTGGAGGATTCAGCTAATCCGTTCCCTTGGGGATAGTAAGCAGTGGAATGGCCCAAGGTTATGTGGTATTTGTGACAGAAATCAACCATATTCTTAGATTTAAAAGCAACAGCATTGTCTGTTATGATTTTTCTGGGACAACCAAATCTGGATAGGATATTTGTTTCAAGGAACTTGATAATGACAGAGTCATTAGCATTCCTAGATGGTATAGCTTCTATCCATTTGGTAAAGAAGTCAGTAGCTGTGAGGATACATTTATGCTGAGCTGAGGAGGATGGGTGAATTTCCCCAATGAAGTCTAAACCCCATTGTTGAAAAGGTGCCTCAACTCTGATAGGATGTAAAGGTAAGGGAAGGAGTTTTCTCTTGCCATCAAAGATTTGACATTTATGGGAAGACATGACGAACTTTTGAGTGTCTGGGAAAAGGGTAGGCCAATAGTAACCAGATTTAAGAATTTTGTTTTCTGTGGCCTTCCAGTAGAGGTGTCCTCCACATTCTCCATCATGCATTTCATGCATGATTTTTCCTGCATCATCTTCAAGTAAACATTTAAGCAAAATTCCAACTGCATTTTTCCAATATAATACTCCATCTAATATGCAAAAACTCAAAGCTTTTTGTTTTAGAAATCTAGCTTTAGTTTTAGACAAAGAAGGAGGGGCATATAAATACAAAAGCACATAAATAATGTCAACATACCAAAGAGAATTTAGAAATGTTTCTTCAATAAAAGGAGCATCAGATTTTTCTATTTCTTCCAACACGTCTACCATATTCATGTCTAGTGCTTGGAAGTTAGATTCAGCCATAAGTTTTGCTAATCATTGCCCTTTAACTAGTTTGGTGGGCCTAATTTCTAAGTCATATTCAAGAATAGTTGCAATCCATTTTCCCCTTTTACCATCAGGGTCTTGACTTAGAATGTCCTTGACAACAGTATGTGGAACAAAAGCAATTATGTGAGTGTAAAATATAGACCCTAAAGTCTTTCAATGCTTTCACTAATGCTAAGGCTTGCTTCTCCATGATGTTGTATTTGAGAGGAGCATCTCTTAAGGCCCTACTAAAGAAAGATATTGGTTGTTCTTGCCCCAAATCATTCTTTTGAAGTAAAACTGCAGCTATTGTATGTTTAGATGCAAAGGAAAAGATGTAAAAATATTTGGTAAAATCCGGACTAATCAGGACTGGTGTTTGGGTAAGAGCTTGTTTGACCAGTTCGAATGATTGTTTAGCGGGTAAAGTCCATTTTACACCCACATCCTTTTTAAGCATGTTTGTAATGTTTTTTAATAGCTCGGCAAGGTTGGGGATGAATCTCCTTAGAAAATTAATCTTTCCAATGAAATATTGTAATTCTTTGAGGCTTCTTGGATGATTGATCTGCAATATGCCATCTATCCTTGTATGGTCCCTCTTCTTAAACTATGTGGCCAAGAAGTTTACCTTCTTGGAGACCAAAGAGTGTTTTCTTGGTATTCAAGGACAAGCCAAATTTCCTACATTTCTCAAAAACTTTTCTTAAGTGAATCAGATGTTCTTCATCAGTTTTTGAAAAAATGGTTATGTCGTCAAGGTAAATAATTATGAAATAGCCAACATCTTCAGAAAAGGCTATGTCCATGGCCCTTTGAAAAGTGGCCCCTGCATTCATTAACCCGAAAGGCATTTTGACATACATAAAGGTGCCCCAAGGTGTGGTAAAAGCAGTTTTGATTTGATCACTTGGGAGCACCAACACCTGATTGTAATGCGAGAACCCATCTAAGAGTGATATCCTTTTTGACACAACTACCTTCTGAAGTATATGATCCATCTTGGGCAATGGGTAGTTGTCTTTTAGGGATGCGCTGTTTAAGTTTCTAAAGTCGATATAGAGTCTGATTTCCCCTGTTTTCTTTCTAACAGAAACTAAATTTGATACCCATTCTGAAAATCTAATGGGTACTATGATTCCAACAGCATGCATCTTTTCGATCTCTACCTTAACTAAAGGTAATAAAAGTGGGTTTATCCTCCTCAGTTTTTGTTTAAAAGGCTTTTGATTTTCCTTCAGGGGGATCTTGTGCTGAATGATGCTGGTATCATAAGATCTCAGATCTGTGTATGCCCAGGAAAAAACATCTTTAAACTCCTTAAAAAATTCATTGTATCGAGATTTCATATGAGTTGAAAGAGTGCTAGACAATTTAATCATTTTGGGTTCTGTTAGGGAACCTATGTTGTGTTCTTCTACGTTTGTTTCTACAGGCTCCATTTTTGGTTCTTTGGCTACATCATTAAAGTCGAAAAGGTGTTCTAAAGGTGGGAGACCTCTTGGAATTGAACCATTCTTACATTCTAAAACTTCCAGGTATTTTTGGTCCACGTCGTCAATTAACTCTGCTTCAAACGGACTCTCGTAATGATTTATATCAGCAGAGTGTGTTATTTCAGCTTCTGGGATTTCTTCGATATATAAACAGTTTTCCTTATGGCTAGTTTCTGATATTGGTATACTAAAATCATTTTATGATTTCAAGAAATCATCTATGTGTTTGTCAGAGTCAAACACCTGCCAGTGATCTTCGTTATCAGGTATGGCAGGCCTGTGTTTTACTTTTACGGTAAGTTGTTCATTTATTTTAGGTGTTTGACAGTTACTGGCATTGAAAGCGAGTTCATTTTCCAAATGATTAAACGCTCTAGGAATGAAAATAAGTTTGTATTTTTCAAAGGTTTTCAATAAATCGAGGGCAGCGTTCCGATATTCCCTAAGCCTCAGATTTCTCGCTGAGTATTCTCCTTTGATTTGTTTTATGATAAGTTCAGAATCTCCTAAGATCGATATCTTCTGGGCTTGTAGTTGTTTAAGTAATTGTAAGCCTAGGAGAAGTGCTTCATACTCGGCGATATTATTAGTGCATGGGAAATCCAATTTATATGAAAAAATCTGATTTGTATTTTGAATCCACACACCTGCCCCTGCACTTGTCTTATTACAAGATCTGTCAAAGTTTATCGTCCAAAGTATGTCATTCCTATTTTCATTTTCTTGTCGCTGTTGATTGGTGGTGTTTCGAATTTGATTGAGGGGAAGATTGGATTGTTCTGGTGAACTAATTGGGTCTATGTTCTCTTTATCTTGTTGAGTAATTTTATCTTCGTTACATAAGATAAAGGAATCTAAACTTGACTGAATGGAGTAGATTGGAGAGTTGTTTGGTTTGTCTATGTTGCCCACCATGTACTTCATGTGAGATTCCCTATATAGCCTCCTGTTTTGGTTAAAAACAGGGATGGTGGCATAAGACATGTCCATTTGAAGGCTTCCCTGAAGTTTGGCTCCCCAAGATCTTGATAAGAGCATGCCATACTTAGGGGGAATGTCAGCTACAACTATATCCATAACTAGACTCTTAGCAGGAATTTGAGCTAAAGTAACACACAAATCTTTGATTAAATCCAAACATTTGACTCGGCTTGAGTTGAAAGAATACAAATCTTTGTATGGTTTAGTAATCTCTAAGCCTAAGCTCTCCATTACCACCTTGGGCATCAGATTGTGCCAAGCTCCCGAATCTAACATGGCAGTGTAAGATTTTCTCATGTATGTTCAAGCTAACATAGAAGGGAGGGACAACCCCTTCTTGATATTTTCCTTCAACTTCTGGACCAAACAACAACTCAGGTTTGTCATCTGTCAAGTTTAAAGTGTCTGTATCACTTCCTAAGTTCAAATCTTTCAAAACTTGGTTTTTGTACACCTCTTGGGTTACTAGTTCAGCTAGGGGGATGGTGATTTTTATTTTGGCAATTTCTCCCTCAAGGCTGAAAGGAATAATTGACTTGTTTGTATTTACATCTGTTTTTTCAATTGAATTCTTTTCAGCAACTTTGATTTGCTGAATCCTGTTTGGAATGGTAATTGGGATAGTTTTATTAGTACCACTAGCTGAAGTGCTAGGGGTACTCTGTTCAACATTTGGCTGGACACCTTTGTCTTTGTTTAAGTCTGGTTTTTTGGCTGAAATGTTGGTTTTTTCTGCTGTCCTCTTGGGCTGGTTTTCTGCGTTTTTCTTGACAGTAGTGCTAGTGTTCTTATCTTTCTAATTATCTATACTTCCCTTGCTCCTAAGGTCATACTGTTTATGTACCTCCATGATTGCATTTTCAAACCCCAATCTATAGTCATCAGAATCTTCATGGGTGTTTGTACTTTGATCAGAGAAGAAACCTTGTTCTTCCTCCGTGAGGAAAACATCATCCCCATTGTCTGATCCAATCAAGTTTACATGAGCTCCTTCCAACCTTTCCAACTCCCTATCTTCCTCATATTGATCTACGTAATTTGTTGGAAGGGAGGTCTAATCTGTTGGTCACTTTCGTTCTGTTTGTCTTGATTGTTTTCTCTTCTATAATTCTGATTTCTATTTCGAGGAGTAGTTTGATTTTGATTTGCTTGGGCTTTCTTAATTATGCTCATCTCCTTCATCATTTCTTCCAACATCCTCTCCATTTTTGAGCTTGAAGTAGAAGGAGTGGACTCTTCTCTAAAAGACACTCTCTTCTCAGTTTTCATTCTTACTCTCTTCTCCATTAAGTTGACTTCCACAGAAAGAGCACCCCTTTGCATATCTTCAAGAGTTGTAAAATCTCTCTCTCTTAGCGAATAGGTCATGTCAGAGTCAAACCCTTCAGGGAACTTGTTTAAAGCTGAGCCCTGTGGAGGTTTTAGTTCTGGGGAAAGGGCATTATACACACTATTAAATCTAGTGCAATAAGCTTGCACACTTTCCCCAGGGTTTCTATGGAGATTTTTGTAATCTGAAAGGACTTGGAGAGGATTATTCTTCACTTCCCATTTGTTTAAGAATGTTTGATGAAAGCCTTGGAGATCATTAATGCTATGAGGGGCTAAACCTTTAAACCATTTTCTTACTTCTCCCCCTAAGCTCTGAGCAAATAACCTAAGCTTGACAGAATCATCATCAATTTCATTTCTGTCAAAGTAGTCATTCATTTTATCTATATGTTGTGATGCAGTTGTAGCATTGTTAGCATCATACAATGGAATTTTGGACTGATAGTCCTGTGGAAGATTTACTAGTGGCATAGGAAGGACCAAGGGAGCATACCATGCTGCCATGATATGTGGTGGGGGTGGATTCACAAGAGGGGGAGTGGGTTGAAGTGGAGTGGTTTGGATAGTAGATGTTGGATGGATAGATGTGGATGTACCGGGGATAGATTGTTGAGCTGACCTTGGATGAGAGACACCTAAATTTAGAAGGAAATGTAAATCAGGTGGTGTGGTTTCTCTACTACCAGGTTGTTCACTTTGTTCTGGGGATGAAAGTGAAGACTCAGAGTCTATCTGAATTATATCATCAAGCGACCTAGTTCTAAAAGGATTCCTTAAGTCAACTTGTGATTGGTGTAGAGCTGCAAGATTTTCAGAGACTGAATTTGCTCTCAAGGGTGGTCTGAAAATAGTTGAAAATTTAATCTTAGGGGACTCCCTAAGTATACTTTCAGGGTTTTCAACTACTTTCGGTGGGTTTGGGTCAGGGTGGGCTCTAGTATGAATCTTTCTAGGAGCCACTATGCTATGTTTTTCAGACCTAGTTTAAAAGAAAATTTTAACCAAATATGACAATATTTAAGAGGCTAACTGATCTTTTTAAAAGAAGGAAACCTTAATATTAAAGTCTCCTAACCAAATTTGTATGATGTTTATAAAGACTTGGGATCTTCCCAGTGGAGTCTTAAGGTCTGTTTTCAGGATTGTGGAGTTGCCAGGTGGAAATTTTTAGCTCTTTTGGAGGTAAAAGGTTTTATGGTCCACCACCAGGTTTATTATGAAGCCAAACTGAAATGTTTTCTGGGTTTTTTTAGAGTTATTTTGGTCTTATAGGTTAAGAGAGTGTTCTAAGTCTGATTTCGCACTTAGCTAAGGTGTTCAAACAAACAAAGTTGCTCTTATGGCTTGGTAACTGGTTCCTTCAAGGTTTGATAAGGTTTAACGAGAATCCTAAGGGTTACTTAGTTTGTCACTGATTCGAAAGATCCTATCATGATTACCATTGCTTGGTAGTGCTTGAAAAAGGTTACTTATGTTATACTTAGACAGTGAGTGTTTTGTTTTACAGATTTTACTCAGTGTCCCACCGTGATCGCCATTATGTTGGTGTCCCGTGTTTTGATAGTTTGGCAAATCAAAAGACAAGGCAACATCAGAACCAATCTTTAGAGTTACAGGATCTAGTCCTCCTGTTCTCAGAGAGGGATCTCTCAAATGTTTGTTTGCAAAAGTTTATCTTGTGTGCTTTGAGTATTGATTTTAGACTAGTTATTAAGTGCAGGTGTTTATTTGTTTGATTGTTTGGTTGGAATGATACAACAGAACATGAAGGGCCTAGGAAAGATATATAGGACATAAAAAAATCTGTTTCATTGGGCAAATGGAGTCAAAAAGGTCATAACACACTTATCAAAGGATATGGGACATCAAAGGGAAAATCTAACTTGGCCACAGGATCCTTTTGTTTTTGGAATGGGATGAACATTAATGATTTGGAAGGAGAAATCGAATTCTCAACAAAGGGAATTTGAAAGCATAATTTGAAACAATAAAGGGTTCTTTGATAGACAGGGCTAACCATAAATTCTACAAATCACACATTTAAGCAAACAATGATTTCAAAACAACTTTCAAAGTAAAATCTAAGATTCGGGTAACACCCTATTTCCTCAAAGATTTTATTCTGAAGGAATTTAGAAAACATATAAGATTTACTGATAATCACAGTCATAGAAGAGGGAACACCTAAAAACATCTATGATCATAATTATAACGACCTTTAAGCCAATTGTTTAAGTGAGAACAAAGGGTGAGATCAAAACAGACCTCTCTGACTCACTGTAAGCAAAGAACTTCAAAGGGAGACTTCAATAACAGTTTTTAAGTGGCAGCAGACAAGCAGGGAGAACCATAAATCATGTTGAAACCAACTGTTCAAACTATTAAGGAAATAAACAAGCATGAAGGCTAAAGAGAAAGATTAAAGCCTCTAAACGACTTCAGCAGCAGAAAACATTAAACAGTGAAGGGTGAACAGGTCTAAGGTGCTTCCAAGAGTCATTTCTTAGCCTAAAAATTTCAGCATACTGTAGTAATAAATCATGGAACATAATGAAAACAAGGGAAAAAACATAAAACAGTTCAGAATACTTCACCAACAGCCAAGCTCATGGATCCAATGATAGAGACTTCTTAGGAACAAGCATGCAACAACATCATCAAGACTTCAAAGACTCCAGTTTCTTCTTCAACTTCAACGGACTATGTATTTATTTCAGAGGGTTTCAGTATTACAACTTGTGATCAAACAACAACCAATCAACCAACAACTTCTCATCTTCTACAGAAGTATTTATAGAAGGATGAGGAGGTGAGATCTGATAAAAGATCTCCTAAGGTAATTAATATAGATTCAGGACTTCTTGGCCTTTTGAGGGGCTTGATGAAGAATTTTATAGGTGTTTCTCTGTATTAACTGTTTTACAATTAATATCAAAGCTCGATGGGAGCTTTGTTGACTTTGAGGCTCTTCATAATGTGGAGTAATTCTGCAGATATTTGTTGCATTAGTTTCCTGTGGTAGAATTAACTTCTTGGCAGCGCTGGAGGCAGATATTTCTTTAAGAAATAACTTCGGCCTCTGTTTGAAAGGTTTGAGGCAACAGGTGGCTTTGTGGTAGTTGAGGAATCAATTCGCCTCAGAATGCAGCGGTGGCGGTCTTTTCTGCCTGTCAAACACTTATAATTTCTCTGAAAATTTGTGTTTTAACTAAGATTAGGCTTTTGATAAGCATTCTTAGCCGTAATTGCCATATACGTCTTCAATCTTACGTTCTTAATGCTGTGTCTTCAGTAGTCTCTTTAAATTGCATTTAAATGTGATATCTTATCTAATGTGAAATCTGCTAGGGCACCTAAAGGCATCAATGCCCCATAGAGCATCGAAGAACAATGAAAATAGAGCCCGGCGGAATGGTTCCCTTTAATAGTTCAAAGGTGTGGAAAACGTCTTTCCCGACCTTCGGCCCTTCTTCGTTAAACAGTGGGAAATCATAAAAACATCTGCAAAACACAAAAATAGTTAAGAAATCCTGCGAAAATAGGTTAAACTGTTTCAGAAGGCGGGAGAGGAGCGTAGCCGTTGGATCGGGACATGTGGACGGTCTAGATCTAATCGGGGAATTACAATTGGCGGGAGGTGGAAAAGGGTGCGATGAGAAATCTCTGATGCGATTGCGCGATCGGGAGGGCAGAAGCGATTAGACGATGACCGTTGGATCTGAGGATTAGATCAACGGTGGAGAATGCATCGGGGAGTCGCAATCGGAGGGGAAAACAAAACGCATGCGATTAAACTTTGCGATGCGATGGAGCGCTGGCCGTTTGATCGGCTGTCGATCAACGACAGAGATGAATCGGAAGCAAACCTTTGTAATATATGAAAAAACAAAGGTTTGAAACAAAACAAAGGTTTTTTCGACTTCGGGGGCGGAAAAAGTGCATAGAATGAATAGGCGCCTGACTGCGGGGCCTTTAATTATATGGAGGATAATATGTCCGGGGCGTATTTGAAACAAGGGCCAATCGCAATCGGAGTGCGGACTGGGTCTTTCAATCAACCCATTTGAAATATTTGCGATGCGATTAGCACCCGGGATTCTTAACACTTGGTCCCGGGGAAAAGTTATATGGAAAGAAAACAAAAGGGGCAAGGTTTATAATACATAAGACCCAATCGCATCGGAACTTTGGATGCGGGTCTCTCTGATCAACCCATTGTGAATTCTCCGATTGCGATTGTGCGATCGGGTCTTTTTAATCAACCCATTGAAATATTTCAACATGTGACTTTGAGTTTTTAAGTTAAAACTTTGGAAAAGTGGGTTTTCCAACTTTACAAAGGAAAAGGGTGATCGGGGAAGAAATATTATAAGGTTTTAAGCGCCAAGGCGGGCCCACAGGATATGTATAAAATAATGATGCGATCAGAGGATAGGGTTTAATCGCAATCGAAACTTCGGAGGACATCAAAACAAAACGGTGCGCTGAGTTTTTGCGATGTGATTTGGGATTTTAAACACAAAAAGGCTATCGCATCAGAACTTTTGAATGATGGCAAAAGACTTGCGCACTTTGAATCTGTGCGATGCGATTAGCGCCGAAAGGCTTTGGCGTTTGGTTTTGACGCATGGGCATGTGGGGGGAAGTGGTTAGGACTTAGCCCAAGGGGCTTAGGTCCATAGTAATAAAACTTGTTTTTTATGAAAAAATTTCAAGGTTTTAAATGGATTTGGGGGTCTCGGCATCGTTCAAAAAGAAGTTTTAAACCATGTAAGGAGGATTTTCATGAATGGAGGGAGAAACTTATGAAAAGTAGAGGAAATAATACAGAGAAAAGGGGAAGAAAATGAAGGTAAGTTATGAGTGGGAGAAGGGGGAAAAATGATGGTTTTTTCAGCAGTTTCTTACATGAAATCAACAAAATTAATGGGAAGAGCAATGAGGATTTTGGACAGAGGCATGAGGCCTATTAGGAGTCTCTAAGAGCCAACAATTTTTAGTGATAAAATTTGTTCCTTGGAGGCTCAAAAATTATTAGCCACCTTTTGGTATAACAATTATTATAGGTGGCTAACAGTTACTACAGATAAGCCCAATCCATCAATTGACATAGCGATACCAACTGAAGACTACGAGACATTGAAAGCTTATACCCATTGTGCTTTATGAACACAAGACTACTTGGAAAAATCAGATTCACACTCTAAAATGAAATAAGGGTATTTCACCCAAGAAGAAAACCCTTCATCCTAGTGAAATATTTCTTCTTGAGGCTAATAATTGTTTCCTGCTACTGCTATCAAAGCAACTCTCCTTGAGCTAATGCTCTCCGATCTCCTGCATCTGCGTGAGGACAAATCTTGTGGACTTGACTTGAATGTGGACCTCTTCATTTCACACTTATTATGCATCTCGCTTTTTTTCACACAACATAAAGTATTGTTGTGTACTCCCCATGAAACCTAGCTTGATGCACTCCTCCTTTATCTTTCAATGCCAATACATTTAAAATAAACACATACATTACTATAATCAGGAAGGGGACACCACTATACCTTCAGAAATCATATGCACATTTATGTCTATTCTTTCTAGCTTCTTTCATCTGAATTTTTTGTCCTCCCTTGAGTCCATTCTCTTCCTTTACTGAAGAGAAATAGATGATCTAGTCCCTCTGAGAAGATCATCTTCCTTATTTTTCCAAACCTTCAATGGCTGAGTCCTGACAAAAGAATTACTTTACAACTTCTTCTTTGCCCATGTTTGGGCTTTCTCTTGGATGAACATGGATAGAGGAAACTTCTCCTTCAATTCCTCTTTATTAACCCAAGCCGACTTGCTACCATTTTGCTTTTTTTTGCAAGAGAATGATAATTGGGTTATTGCTGCCCCCTTTCCTTACCTGAAGCTTGTGCTCGTTATGGCTTGCGATTACAGAGGGATTTATTCTTTCTTTATTTTGCAAGTCATTTTGATACTGAGTGTTGAAGAGATACTCATAATCCTTTGATCTTTTTTTCATTCTTGTCTTCAAATCTCTGCCAACATTCTTGTCTTCAAACCCTGAGCATATCTGCCAACATTCTTGTCATGACCTCTACTACTTCCAACACACCTTTTCTAGTCCTCTTTGTGAATTCTTGGGTTGATTCTACCCAATACATTTTGTTTCCTTGCTACAGTCCATGGCTTTATGTCCAAAATTATTGCCAGAAAAATAGTATCCATAAAATGGATTTTGAGGATTGAAGATACCTTTTCTTTTAGGGCTTTGTCCTTGAGGAGGAAAGGACCTCTGCTGGTTCTTCATGTGCCTTTCATGACAATGTGCATTTATCCCTTGCTCTCTTTCTTTGTGTTGGCTAGCTCTCTTTTGCTGCTATACTTTCTACTGCTTATTATCCAACTATTGTTGCCTTTTATTCTCTTGTTGTTGATGCTTTCCTTCCTGTTGATGCTATCCAACAACCTCTTTTCCCTTGTTGTTGTTGGAAGCTTCAACTACCTTTATCTGGGAAGTTGATCCTTTATCCTTTGCATTATTAGAGCTTGGTTTTTCTTTGAAACCCAAGCCAACTTTGATGAGATGGGATCCCTAATTAACAAGCATCTCATTCAAACCTTTATGCTCCCCTCAAGCTTCTGATATCGAGAAAAATATTTATTTGAATTTTTTAATTCATGTATCAATGAGACTACTTCAACTTGTAGTCTCTCACAATGATCTTCTCTTTCATCTAGCTGAATGGTTAGTCTTCAATTCAATCTTCTAGCCTATTCTTGTTGAGCATTTAGATCAACTATTTCTCAACTTCTCATTCTCAAGCTCATACATTTTCAATTTCTTGTATTGGTTGAGATTTCCCTCTAATAGGTACTTGATCTCCTTTAGAGAAGAATTCAACTTCTTTCTAAAGTAGATCCTTTCATTCAGATCCTTCTCTTCACTATCAAATGTGTTATATGAGTCACCATAGAGATCTAGAACCATCTGAGAGTCCATGGAGTTTTCCACAAGTCTAAGGGGTATTCCATATTCATCACTTATATTGATACCCATATTCTCTTCACGAGATGTACTCTCTTATTCTTTAGAGGATCCCTGATTTTCCATCGCTAATAAAGCAGGTCTATCTTCATTACTACTACTAGATGCATGGATATCTCTATCTTCAAGTGATTCACTTGAACATCTAGATAATGCATGACCTATTTCTTTACATTTATCGGAAGGAAATAAATTACCTTTAGAGTCGCATGGACTCTCAACCAGGTCTTCTTCTTCACCATCCTTGGAGTGAATATCAACAATTTTCCCAGAGGAATAAATATCTCCAATATTTTGAGCATATTTCATCTTATATGCCTTCTCCTTTTTCTTCCTTTTCTTCTTATTACCAATAACCTCCACATATTCAGGTTCACTGCTTGAGAAACAAGGTTCTTCGACATTTTCTTGAGCTGTGTACCTTTCTCCTCCATATAGACATTGTAGTATGTATAACATTTCCTTTGCTGACTCACAATGCCTTATTTTCTTAGAATATGGCTTAGACAACTCTTTCATGATAATCTCCTTGGATTCTGCATTGAACCGTCATTCGTCTCTCCATATATCACAAATAGCCAAATGTCTTCACTGACTATCATAAATTAGGCTTCCATTATGATCTTCCAGAGCTCATAATATGATCCATTTTGAAATGGGACTCCTTCTACTGTTAGCCAAACTTGATTAGCATATTGTTCCCCTTTGATCTACCTTGTAGCGATTAATCTATTCCTCAAGGAACCTTGTTCTAATACCAATAGTTGGAAACAATGTTAATACTGAGAGGGAAGAAGGGGGGGGGGGGTGAATCAATATTAAGGATAATTTTAACATTTATGCCAATTTATTTTCATTGAAACTTGGCATCCATTATATGAGAGAGGCCTTTAAAAAACCATAAAAAAACCATATAAATCAACACAAGGATACACATCATGAGAAGCAAACACATGAGACAAAGAGGTTTTACGTGGAAAGCCTTTCGGGAAAAAAACACCAAATATTGTTGTTGTTATTGATGTAAAACAAGAGAACCTACTATATTACATCAATCTGTTTGTGAGCCACCACTCACAGGATGCACCAACTCCCTTTGATTGTTTTCTAGCACCCACTAGAAGGAAGCACCAACTCCCTTTGATTGTTTTCTAGCACCCACTAGAATGAAGCACCAACTCCCTCATTTTGTAGAAACCTATCTAGCTTACTAGAAGCACCATGTGAAGCACCAAATTCACGGATTTGTTGCAAGCACCAACTTGCAGCTCCTTGGATTTATGCAAGCACCAAATTGCAGGAGGCACAAACCCCCAAGCCTTCTCAAGCACCTACTAGAGATGGAAGCACTAACTTCATGTATGTAGGCTCCAACCCACACTAAATAAGGAACTTAATTTTCACTATATATGCAATCCACTATGCTTGATATCAACTTTTTTCTCTTCAGTCCTTTGCCCACACAACAGTCTATCCTCTGCACACACTACTCACACTACAACATCAAACTCTTCTCGACCCTATGCTCTCAACAACAAACATTCAACTCTGATCTCTGCTCTCTCTATAGAAACTCACTGTTCTCATTCCTCTGCTCTGAGTAGAATACTCTAAACTCTCGACCTAATTCTTCTGCTCTGGCACTTTCATCCTTTCACACAAAACAATACAACCACTCATGGGGTTTGTTTTCTCTGCCTAAGCCCTCTCAGCCTCTTTTTTGCAGAACTGGCTCACTCGGCCTCACACAAAAAACACACACACAACTTTATTAACAATGTTGCATTCCCCCCACATTGCTCAATTGTGCTCCTTTGTTTTGTTCCTCTTCTGTACGCTAGTTGATTAAGCCTTTGTTTCTCATCACTCTACCATTCATGCTTCTTGAATTTACTCCTACATGGTTTCTCCATTATTCTCTTGCGTTTGAATTGGCCACTACAACTGAATTAAACACAGGGAATGGGATCTTGAGCATTCCTCCATACTAAGAATTAATTATCAGTCAAACAAAACACTCCAATGAGGCTCTCCATACTTATTCATAACTTATAGAGCTTGACAGGTACTTCAGCATGGATTCTCTGTTTGTCAATCAATAAGGCATGCACGAGAATATCAGAGACAACTTTCTCAGCTCAAGGCAAACCCAACACTCTTCCCTACAAATCATGGTCCTCGATGTCTTGACCAAGTGATCTTTGCAGTCACCATTAAATCCATTGATCAACTCTTTTGCCCACATTTACTCATAGTTGCCAACTCATCCATATGCATACACTCAGCTTCCAACTCATTCATTCGTCAATACCTCTATGCTGCACTATTAGAGCCTTACATATGGTAACTTTTATTAAAATAAATGTTACAAAAGTGCAATATTTCAAGCCCATTTTGTTTATCCCCTTATCACTTTTCACACCATAAGACCAGGTGATGTGATTGGTGTCTTAGTTCTTAGGTGCTAAGGCCTTCAAACTCTTGCCAGGGGCCTATATCCCTGTGTAATGGCTCTCCGCCCCTGGTTCTTTTATATTTCTCAACCAAGCGCCAACACATCGGAGCTCATGATATCGTAACTTTTTCAAATAGAAATTATGGAGAAGTTAAGATATCTCCTACCTCCAAAATACTTTACAAGTGGCATCTTTACAACACTAGGTGCTAAGGCTGCTCTGCGCCATTGGTTCTTTAGGATTTAACGACCAAGTGCAAACAACATCGAAAGCCCCCACATATCATAACTTTTTTAAAATGTAATTACAAAGAAGTAACAAATTCCTCCACCTCCGATATACTCCATAACACTTAGGTGTTAGGCCTTCTCTATGCCCTTGGTTCTTTGGGTCCCCATGACCAAATGTCAATCAACATCAGATCCTCTTTCATCGATTTTTTTTTTCAAATTCAATTACAAAAGAGTTACTAGATCTCCGACCTCCGATATTATGACCTCTGAGATGACGTCATGTTGATGTCATCATATCAACACGTGCATCCTTAGTGGTGACACGTGTCACCTGGATTTTCCCCACTAGGCCACCCAATATTTCCGAATATGACTTCCACGTGTCCTCCATACTGCCCCGTCATGCTGACGCCATCTTCCTCATTAGCTCCTAAGGGCCAATTGCTTGCTGCCATGTGTCCTTCTCAAGGAGAGAGAAAGGGTCCCTAGTTATTTGTTTTGAAAGTGATTTCCTTTGTATTTTTCTTCTCCTCACAACCTTGGCACTTTCAAAGAATTTAATTAATAAGGAGTTACGAAACTCTGAGGTTTTGAAATCTGTAGCCTCCAATATCCCAAAGCTCTGATATTCACCTGCTCCGAGGTTCCGATATGTTGCCTACTTTTGATATTACAATATGCCATCTCAGGTACCTTTTAAATAAACCTCTGAGGAAATATACCGTCGAGGTACGATACTCCAGTCTTTATGATATCGGGTTCCGATGATCTGAGCCTTCCGAGGTTCCGAAATTCAGCCTACTAAGGACTGACTTCGACAATCAATAAATTTTGATCCCGATGGCCATTCATGGAATTCCACATACCTGTGGAAATATTTTTCAGAGAACTTTCCAATGGAGAAGGTATGATGTAGGCTTTGAGCTCATTTTCTACCTGAAAAATGGTTGCAAACTCTTTGCTATTATTTCCACCTTGGCTCTTCTTCTTTCGCCTAGAATCTGCTCTTCAGTGGAATTCTCTAAGGTTTCACATACCATTGGAGATATCTTTCAGAGCACTAACCAATTGTGCCATCTCCAAAAGTATTTGATCTGATCTCTTAAGGCATAACCTCCTCCAAAGTCTGGGACTCCCAACCACCATAGTTATCATTTTATGGATTATCCAATAAGCTTGCTACTATGGTGATTCTCTATCAAATACTGCAACAACCATAAGACTCCCCCTGATTTTGACACATCAAGCACATCAATGCTAGCATATAGTGCCATCACACTAGCCTAGTGGAAATCAATGTTGTCTTTCCTAACATAATGCTAGCACATACATCCATGCTGATTTGGTTGACATCAATGCCAACACTCTTGCTAAATGCTAGGCAATTCCAACTACCGAACTTGATCTCCCAGCATAGCTGTTCACATCAATTCCAACATACTTACAACCACTAGCCATCCAGGCAATGCTAAATGTCCAACATGAATTTTGTGGAGGAAAAAAATTTCCTAAATTTTCTCCTTTCAAGCTATGACCCAAATTAATGGAATGTATATTCTAAAGGGAATAAGTTTCTAGATGGATTCTCCACTTTTCTCTAAAAACAATAGTTGTGCAAGCTTGGAAGATAATGTGAAGAAGGTTGACCTAAAATAATTTCTATTAGCTGTTATAGCATCATTTTTCACCCTCATGTGATTCATGATTGTCTCTATGGCCTTGGGCACCCATTCCCACAGACTTGAACAAAATTCATAAAAAACAGTGTTAAAAATCCCATACGCGGGTATGCCCAGACTTTTCCGCGTGTATACGTGAGTCCACATGTACTTTTCCGCGTATGCCATTAAAATAATTAAAAAATATATAAAAATTCCCTATTTTCGGGCTGGGTTGATGGTTACTCCAGTAGTTCAACCACCCCAGCACGTGGCCAACTGTTTCCAACTGATTAAAACTACTTTGAGGGAGTATAAAAGCCCCTCATGTGCATGGCCTAAGGGAGAGAGAAATTTTATAGATATTATACTCTGTTGGAATCCCAATTCAAGTCTGAATTCTCGTGCCTCCTGCACTTTCTTAGGTTTACAGGAAACCCTTGTTTCATGGAGATGTTCATCCATTTATATGCCATCTCGAGTGCACAAGTCTTGAAAGTATCTTAGCGAGGCAAGGGCGGGACGGATCTGGACGACGGTCTGTTCGAAGATCGTGGAAGGATTCAGGTGATCTCTCCACTTTTTACTACTGTACATGCTGTTCGCAATAAAGAAGAACCATCTTGTTCCTGAAGTCACGTGTTAACATCTACTTGCATATGTGAAAAGATTATTATTTAAGCATTTATTATTGTTTATATGATGTTTCACATGGATTTCACTGACATTTAGGGTAATTATATGTTGTACAACTAGATTTCCATGCACGTTTCTTCTTGGTTTTCAGGTTAAGGAGGAAGAAGGGTTGCTAGGGGTTTGGACCCCGCGGGATCTACATCGAACGTAGGACTACGGGTGAGTTCTACTATCGTTGTTATCTAGTTTTTAGCATACAAGTGTGGTTGTGTGTGAGTCCTTCTGAATAGCATGCCCTAATCTGTGGAGGTTTTGACCCAACAAAACTCTATGGTGTTTTTCCCCGAAACAGAACTGGCGACTCCGCTGGGGATCGCATTCTTGTGATTCCCCTGTTGGGTGGTTTCAGCTGTTTGAAAGGTTTCCAACAGTTTTAACTATTATTTCCAGTCCAGTCAACTTTTTCTCAGTCAGACTGGAGACCTGGTTCCTTATCCAGGGTTGATCTTTTTTATTTTCCATTATTTACCTTTTCATACGCAAGTTTGTCAATACACAAATGCGTATACATGCAGTTTGCTTCAAAGTAAGTCGCGTATACGCGGGTTTCCTTTGACACAGTCACGTATACACGCTTGTTTCAAAACTGTCAAGTAGCGTATGCCTGGGAAAATTTTGAAATTTTTGATTTCTTGACTTTTTAGTCTTGTCTGCCTAGGGAGACCTATTCCTGCAGTGTTTTTAGAGTCTTTGGATTAGGTTGGTAGTAGTTATTGGTCTTTTTTCTCTCTTGGTTGAAAACTGTCTTATTAGGAAAATCTTGTTTTTAGTGCTTGCATTTTTGGTTTGAGTACCAAGATCTCTTCCTGGAGATTCTTGGCTGTTCTGCTTCATCAGGACAGAGAGCCTCTGCTCATTTACTCTTTCCTACCTTTCTGTCTTGCTTTGCGCTTCGATTTTTGCCCATTTTTTTTGGTTGGTTTTCTTGAGTTCAGTTGACTAGGTATTGTTGCAATTTTTGAAGAGTCTTTCTTGGTTCTTTGAAGTTTTTGTTTGCTGCAAGGTTGTACTATTCTTCTAGGCTGAGTTACTGAGTTTCTTGTCTTCTTTTGCTCATATAAATCTTGCTACTAAAGTGGCACTATAAGATTTGGAGCGTTTTTGAAGTTTTGCTTGAAATTCAGAAGTTGTTTGGCTTGGGATTTGATAGTCTTCTTGGTCTCTTCGAGCTCTTCTTTTTATAAAATTCAAAAGCTCAAAAAACATTTTGTTTTTTCATTTGCTTTTGTTTTGCATTTTTGTTTTCGTTTTGTTACATCTTTTGAAGCTTTGTTGAGATTTCTTGACTTTGGTTTTTGACTTGATTTTGGAAAGAAATTGTCATTAGTTTCTTCCTCTTGTTTTCAAGCATATTTTGATGTCTTCATTTTGAGAGTTTCTACTTTTGGGAACTAGTTTTGTGGACAATCAAAAAGTGATAAAACTAAAGGATATTTGGGAAATTTCTCTCTGCTTTAGTAGATTTTGCATCTTAGAATTTGCATGCTCTTAGTTATTTGCATCAGGTGCACTTAAGCATTTAGTCTTTTTCATAGTTTTTGCGAGTGTGAAGTTTGTTATCTGAAAAGAAAAAAATATATAATCTCGTAGAACCCGTGTAGAAATTTCTTTTCATCGAAAGGCAATTACTGCATTTGCATGTAGTTTGGTTTTCATTAATTTCTTTTCTGCGTCACAAAACACCACGAGTTTCATTTCCGTATCCCTTTGACTTAATATAACAGCCGATTAAAATAAGCGCTATAATTTAAAAACAACTAGCAAGTTTTTTATTAAGTGTCATACACCAACTAGCTAGGTTGTAGGGCCTTGGATTAGGTGAGTGGAGAGTTAACTCTCCAAGGCCGCTCAAACAAAAACATAGAAGCTTATTAATTGAGCGAAATCCAACTCCGTTAGGTGGACCGGGAAAGCTCTCCTCCAGAGAGTCAATTGCGAGGGGAAGTGAAGGCCGATAAGAGAGATACCCCCTCTCTGATTTGCTGGATCTTGCCTCAAGACCGTTCCGCCTGCCTTTTGACACGGATTGGTGCCCATAGTTGCCATTCCTAGGTTCCACATAGGTGACTGCGGGGGGGAATACTCGTGATACCTGAGGCAGACATCGTATCACTTCCAGTAGTACTTCTGGGGGGTGCCCTTGCGAAGCTTGGGTACTTGTGCCGGCAAAGGCTGTTGTTAGGAGTTCGGCGTAACTGTTTCTGTTACCTTCGCTAGTAGGCCTGGGCTGTAATTATCCCAGACTACTTTCGGGAGGTCCTATTCTTCGCTTTCTTGTATTTTGGTGTCCGGTCCTAATCACCCGGAGCGGAAATACTTGAAGGCTGTTTGCTTGGTTGTATCTCAGTGATTTTTTTTAGTGAGTGCTCTTTGCTCCTAGCTTGCCTAGCTTTATACTTTTTTGAGTCTAATTAAAATTTGTTAAAGTGGCTGATAAAGCGCCTCGTCGATTGAGGAGAATCCGGAGGTTATCTCCCGAGATTCTAGAGCCTTCTTCAAGAAGGCGTAGGAGTAATTTAGCAGGTGAATATCACCCTGTGGCGTCTGACGCAGTGGAGAGAGATCCTCCACAAGGGATTGAAGGTTTTGTAGTTAGCTCTAGTGTTGGTTCCGAGAGGAGCGTTCTGCTCACCTCGAGAGTCTTATTTCCGCAGGAAGAAGAAGTACAAGTAGAGGAAGAATCTCAACCCTCTGAGTCACTTCCATCTCCTCTTCCTCCTGATTATCCATTCGTTGTTGAGTACATCGGACCTGAGTCTGCAAGACCAGAAGATCCTCCATATTATTCATACCTTTTGATGGCCACGACTGGGAATGCGGCTTCTGCTGTGAGTGCTACAGGCATTCAAACTCCTGCTTCAGTTGAAGGAGGACGCACTATTGCTATATCTTCGATTGCTTCTAATACTGCTGTGTTTGGCTCTGGTTTCACCCAAGCACATGCTTCTCAATCTGGTCCCTTTTGTTTTGGAATGCCCACTAGTGGGATTCCTTCATTTTCCTTTTCCACTGCTGCAGCTGGATCTACACCCATGTCTTCCATGGCTAGTGGATCAACTTCTTTTCAAGGGTTCCCCTTCGGAACTGGGCATATTCCTAGTTCGAATCCTTCTTTAGGGTATTTTCCATTTACTTCTCAGACTCAGAGTTTCAACCCTTGGTCTAGAGGTCAGAATTCAATTACTTTTACAGGTTGGAATCCTGTATTCACTACAGCGGGGGCAGGGAATCAGTTTTACGCTGGTCACCAAGGGAATGCTTCTTTCCCTTCGTCGAGTGCTTATCAGAATTTTTCCCCTCTTTCTAATGCCTGGAACTCCTATCAGGGGCTTTCCTCTTCATTTAATACTTCAGGAGGGGGAACTGGTCCGGTCTTTGGTAACTCTGCGTTGGGAGGAGGTTCTTCTCCTTTTTCTACGAGTTCTTTCTGGCAACCTGGTGCCTTATCAAATCCAGGGTATTCTTTTCAGAATGTAGGGAATTCATCCCATCAAGGATGGAATCCTCAGGCTCCACCTCGTTTACCTTTTCTGGAAACATTAAACTTGCCAGATTTGTCGAAATTGACGAATGATCCGATCCGGTACAGTCCGGGGTGGCCTCCGGTTCCCAACAAACTACCTTCAGACATTCCAAAGTTTGAAGGCAAGAATGGAGAGGACCCGACTGACCACATCACCACCTTCCATTTATGGTGTTCGTCTAACTCCCTGATCGACGATTCGATTAGGTTGAGATTGTTTCAACGCACCTTAACTGGAAACACTGCCAAGTGGTATATTGAGTTAACTGGGGGCAGTTTTGCTAAATTTGGAGATCTGGCTGTTACATTTCTAAATAATTTCCAGTTGCCCGTCCGTTATGACGCCGAGACTGAACTCCTAGCTAATTTTAAGCAGGACGACGCAACCCACATTTCTGACCATATTCAGGAATGGCGGAGAAGGAAGAGGCTTATTAAAGCTCATATTCCAGGAGAATTCCTTTTGGAATGGTTTCTGAAATCTCTACAGTCAGACATTTCTAAGGATGTATCCCTGTCTGGGGTATTTTCTGAGGAACAGGCCATTTTTAGGGCCCAACAACTTGAATTGATATATTCTCAGTCTGGAGTCCTTCATAAATATTTGCCCAATGCTCCTCGCTCCAAATTAGATTTATCCAAAACTAAGCCTGGTCCTCATGGTGATGGAATTATTGGGTCGATCAATAGTGGTGCAGCTAACCTGCTTACTCAATTGCAGCAGTTGTCTATACAATCTGCTCCTTCTGGTTAGGCTGTGCCTGCTGAGTCATCGCCTTCCCAATCTTTGTCGGTAAATGCCATCCAAACTTCCGACCCCAAAGGATATCAACAATCCGAAGGGAATAAGAAGGGACGGAATAATAAGAAAAAGGGCAAGAATGGGAAGGGTAATGTGAATAAAACCAACGAGCATGTTGGTGAGGGTCCAAAGGATAAAAAGAAAGTGAAATTTCCATGCAAGTTGTGTGCTGGAGACCATCTTACGCACCTTTGCCCTAAAATTCAGGATGTGCAGTGCTTGTTAGCTCAACAGGGTTCTTCCAGTTCCCAAGCTGTGTTGACAAACCCTTTTCCCCAAGGGAAAAAACTAGTTGCTGGCGCGAATCAAAATACTGGGGCTTCCTCTGGGGGCACCCAGGAAGGGGAAATTCCATCAAACATATACATGATGAGTGCTCACGTGGATGTCGCTACGATATCTCGTGATGATGGCGAAGAAGAGTCTTCGAAAGCTAAGGGTGCTTTTGATGCTACTGAGCCGCTTCATATGACGAGGCCTACTGTTAAGCCTATACCTTGGATGCCAAAAGCATCTACTAAGCGTACGACGATTAATCCAAATGCTAGGGCTGCCCAGAACTACTCTATTGTGGAAGATCTGGCGCAGAGTCCTTGTGCCATGTCGACTCTTGAGGTGCTCCAGTCTTGTCCAGCTCAGCGCAGTGCTTTGCTCACTGCTCTTGGGGCTGTCGATCCAAAGAACTCTCTTATGATTACTTTCGATATGACTAATTTTAAAAAGAGACTCCCCCATCATATGGCTTTTCATATTAAATCATCGTACCGGAAATGAAATATTTTTCAGACGGTCGTTGATGAGGGTGCTTCCACATGTGTGATGTCTCTCACATGCTGGAAGGGAATTGGATATCCCGCATCTGTTCCATCTGCTACTCTTCTGACTGCGTTTGATGGTCATTCTCACAGACCGCATGGTATTGTCCCAGCTTTGCCCATCTGTGTTGGGTGCAAAACTGTAAATATAGAGGTTGAGATAGTTGATGCAAGCTTGGACTACAACCTTCTGTTGGGGAGAAAATGGATTTATGAGATGGATGCCATTGCATCTTCATTATTTCAGATTATTTGTTTCCCTCACGAAGGGAGGATTGTTACAGTGGACCAGCTGGACTGTCCTCCTGTAGACCCGAATGCATCTAAGGCGCCTATTGAGAATTTAGGGGTTGGAATGTATTCTTCCTTGATGGGTACTTTTGATATTCCTCCTCCTACAGTTCATATAAATGAAATTTCATCCTCCAGGGCTCCTCTTTGAAGAGAGTTCTTCAGAACTCATTATTTTTCGGACCCTTAGACCTTGCCTTCCCCTACCACCACATTAGCGTAAGTTCAAGTGGGTGGAATGGCATTTACAATGTTTGCAGCTGAGATTGCTTATCAATCTATTGTTGACTCTGCAGAGTCCATCCCAGCTCCTCTTTCACCAGAAGAGTTGGATGGAGATGTGGCTCTGGCTTGGACACTTAGTTCTTCTTCTGCCCAGGTTTGCCTTGATACCACTCTTCCATCTGAAGAGGCCATCCTGGAAGCTATGACTGGTATAGATAGACTGTGGGATGATTTGCATCATCGGTCTTACTTTTGATTTGGCGAAGTTGAAACGGAGGTTTTCCAAGTCTATCGATCCTCACGAGTCACCATTCGCCCGATCTGAACCCTTTAGCACCAACACGGGTATATCTTTGAAGAGAACATGGAAACATGGAAAGCTCTTCGACTATCCCGGTGAAAATCCTCCGGGGATCCCATGTGCCCAAAGAATGTCACAATCGGAGCTGGTGTACTTTGAAGAGATTGATTTACATAAAATCTCTTTGAGACCATAGGGATGTATTCGCTTGGTCTTATGAGGAAATGCAATTAGATCATCTATTGTCAAGCAAGATCAAGACTTACGAAAACGCTAAGCCTGTGAGGCAAAAACTTCGTCTGGTCAATCCTAGGAAGGCAGCAGCTATCAAAGCTGAGGTGGAGAAGCTGCTTAAGGCAAGATTCATTTTCCCTGTTCCTTTGACTGAATGGGTTTCAAACCCTGTTCCCGTAGATAAAAAACAAGGAGAAATTCGAGTTTGCATTGATTTCAGAGACCTTAATAAAGCATGTCCTAAAGATAATTACCCCACACCATTTATAGATCAGATCATTGATGAGTGTGCCGGTAATGAGATTTTCTCCTTCATGGACTGTTTCTCTGGATATAATCAGATTACTATCCGTCCTGAAGATCAGCATAAGACTACCTTTATTTGTCCCTGGGGTAAGTTTTCTTACAAGAAGATGCCTTTTGGTATTAAAAATGTTGGGGCTATGTTTCAGCGGGCCATGTCATATGCCTTCCACGACATCAAACAGATTATCGAGGCATATTTGGATGATTTAGCTGCTCATTCTCGAAAGAGAATGGATCATCCTGCTCACCTCCGTCAAATATTTGAATGATGTCATTTCTATAAGATTAGGTTGAATCTGAACAAGTGCATTTTTGCGGTTACATCCGGTCGGTTATTAGGATTCATTGTGTCTAGGGAAGGGATTAGGGTAGATCCCTTCAAGGTTGAGGCAATAATTCGGTTGCCTCCCCCGTCCTCTATTCGTCAACTTCAAAGTCTACAAGGAAAGGCTAATTTTCTTCGGAGATTTATCATAAATTATGCTGAAGTTACCAAGGGATTTATGAGATTGTTGAAGAAGGGAGTTCCATTTCTTTGGGATGACTTCGCTCAACGCTCATTCGATGCTTTGAAAAAAGCATTGACCTCTTCTCCTTTATTGAGTCCACCTGATTATAGCAGGGATTTCCTTTTGTATCTAGCAGCAGCAGAATCTACCATTGGTATGGTTCTGGTTCAGGAGGATGATGCTCTTGCAGAGCATGTTATATACTATCTTAGTCGAGGATTGGTAGGTCCTGAGCTCCGGTATACTCCAATAGAAAAGTTAGCTTTAGCAGCTGTTCATGCTATGCAGTGACTCCGACATTACATTCTTCTATGAAAAACTTATGTTTTGGCAGCAGCCAATCCATTTCAGTTTGTCCTCAGTAGGCGAGTGATTGGGGGCAAATACAATAGATGGATTGTGATTTTGCAGGAATTTGATCTTGATTTTATGTCTGCCAAGTCCAAAAAATCATTGGTTTTCGTGGAATTGATCTCCGAGTTGCCCTGTGGGGAAGAGATAGTCTATGATGAATCCTTCCCGGATGAACATTTGTTTCTTATCTCTCCACAGGATCCTTGGTATGGAGATATCATTGTGTATCTTCAGACTGCGAAGTTTCCCTCTGCTTTTTCGAAAGATGAGCGTCGTAAGTTGCATCACTTGGCTAAGAATTACTTGATCATTGGTGATGCTTTATACTGTCGAGGGGTTGATTCAATCCTGAGACGTTGCTTAACTCTCGAAGAAGCCGAGACTATGCTGAATGATTGCCACAGTGGAGCTTGTGGTGGTCATTTATCTAGGATTGCTACAGCCCAAAAGATCTTGCGTGCTGGGTAATTTTTGCCTTCGATTTTCAAAGATTGTATGGAGTCGGTCAAAAAGTGTCATCCATGTCAAGTTTATACTCGAAAAATGCGCGCTCATCCAGCTCCGCTTTTTCCAATCATTACTGTCGGTCCCTTTACAAAGTGGGGTATTGATTATACTACTTGTAACACGCCTTCGGCTAAAGGTCACAAGTACATTATTGTAGCAGTAGACTACTTTACGAAGTGGGTCGAGGCTATGCCTACTTTTGGGAATGATGGTGAGACTGTAGCTCTTTTTCTTTTCAACCAGGTTATTGCTCGTTTTGGTATTCCTAGAGAGATTGTCAGTGATCATGGCAGTCATTTTCAGAATAGCATGATGGCTGAGTTGGCTCTAAAATTAGGTTTCCGGCAGGAGCATTCATCTCCGTATTATCCTCAAGCCAATGGGCAAGTGGAAGCCGTGAATAAATCCTTGAAGACAATTCTTCAAAGGACAATCGATAAAGCTCGATCCAACTGGCATATTATGCTATATCTTGCACTTTGGGCATACAGGACGTCAGTGAAAAATGCAACTGGCTTTACTCCGTTTCAGCTAGTTTACGGGTTGGAATCCGTATTTCCTATTGAATGTGAGATTCCTTCTCTTAAGTAAGCTGTTGAACTTCTTCCTGACACTTCTAGTCTTGAAGAACGTCTCCTTCATCTGGAACATCTCGATGAGCAGCGTCCGGATGCCGCCACGATGAATGAAGCACATTGTTGAGGAGGTAAATCCCCTCTGCGGACAGAGGCGATCCCTACTAGCCCAGCAGGGGTCTAGCAACAATCATCAAATGCTACAGCGCAAGTTCCTAATTGCAAATAAATAAGCCAACAGTGGAGGCCTACCTAGAGTCCAGTGCTATGATTCGTAGAAAAGACAGCGTTCCCGTTCCTCAGCCTTGGCAGATCACGATCCCCACGATCTCTGTGAATGGACACCTGCACATGCAAGAAACAACATGAATACAAGCATAAAATCCAGAATACGCAACTATATATCAGTCAGAAAGGATATAACTCATTATTAACATAAGTGAAAAACAGAGTGGAACCATAATCGGTAGTCATTCATTAATAAACAATCGAAAGAGAGTACAACCAATGTTCTGACGCCGCGGTCTCCTTCGGAAGGGTCCCCAGTCATTCACGTCTCGCAAAGCTCGCCAGGGAAAGGGCAAACCTCTCTAGAGTCTCTCGACGATAGTCTCCTTACTTAGTCGGCCTTAAGGGAAGAAAGGGCTCTTACAGCACAAAGGCTCGCAGAGATTTGGAGATTCAAAGCTTAGACGCAGAGACTTTCAGCCCTTCAGCCCCTTCCATCGATGGATGAAGGCTATATTTATAGAGAGGAGGAGGTGGGATCCCTACAATAGTGGAAGGGAGGCCTTATCCCTTGGGAGGTTTCCCATAAGGTGGAAACAAGAGGCCAAAGGAGGAAGGCCGTGGTTATTCAGGCGAAACCACTCCTCATGACTCATCCACGAAGTTGTTGTAATCGAAACTTCACCTCTTTTTTAAAAAACTTTCCATAAACAGAGTGGCGCGGGTGCAACACTGGGACAGAGCGCCAATTGGCGCGGGCTCAGTGTTAATTTTCCCCTATTGGCGCGAGTACATAACGGGCTACCAGCGCCAAGGAAAAAACAAGTGTTTTTAGGGGTCTGCTCAGGAAATGATCAATAGAAGAAATGTTGTCCTCATGGAAAGGGATGAAATGATGGTATTTGCAAGGCATGACACTGCTTATTGGTCACAGAAACGACCCTCCAATGGGCGAGATGGAGATTGTAGGGACGGTGACAAATTATTGTGTAACAGATGCCCCCTAAAGTATGAGGCCCGAGAGAGAGAGGGGGGTGAAATGCTTTACGAGAACATGTTCAACTGAAGCTCCACCGTCGGAAAACCTGCGCAGAAAAATACAATTGATATCTCAAGTACATGATGTATATGCGGTATGGGCGCAGCCATCCGAAACAAAGTACACTATAATCCAAATCCAAGGTATGGGCGCAGCCATCCAGCGAGGATCAAATAAATAGACTCAGGTATGGTCGCAGCCATCCAATCAGTGATTCATGTACATAATGATAATAATCCACAATCGCAGCCTGGATTACAACAGACACAATCCAGGGTCTTGCGCTCCATCTCGATCCAAACAAAGTACAAGTTCAAGCATGCGAATATGTGAGCTGAAGTCGAACATGCAAGAACATCGTCTGATTACCAGCCAATGATGAAAACTGTTAACAGACACGAGAGGAACCACCAATAATGACAATGGCCCTCAAGGTAATACAGGTACAATCTACGGCATGTAAATCAATGAGCTGGCGTCGAACACCCATAGAATCACTCGATCGGAGGCCAATGATGAAAACCCCACGTCGAATGCGACGAACCTGCCATTGAGGCATGCAGGCTCCAAGGTACCATAAAGGAGTCTCTAGATCAACTTCCTGGATAATGAGCTGAAGTCGACAGGAAGTGACCTTGATCGAAGGTGGGCCATAATGTTTCCCACATCATCGACAAGAGACAGAGGAACATGATGTTTTTTGTTGTGAATCAGGATCGTATGAGAATCAGAGGAAGGTCGATATTTGCAGAGGCCAACTTCTCTTGAACATATAAACGACACGACAGTGGACTTGGCAGTATTTGACATCAACGGATCAGAGGTCATGGTGACGAGGAAATGAGCAGATGAGAGGTCAAAAGGGATTATCCAAAACCACGGAGGAAAAGTGAAGAAACGAGATGAGATGTCCCCAACCCGACACGAATGCAGACAAGTGCCATGTTCAAGAGCGACATACTGCCGACGACAACGACGATGGTTCCATTTTTCCCCCACCATTTCGGTGGGTACCTCTTTATTTTTACACAAGCTTGAAGAGGATACCATATGCTTGTCATATAAATCCGTCCTTCAGACGAATCCATCCTAGTACATTTAACGAGCCCTAGGGAGGAGCGACTCGGATAACGTCATTTCAACTGAATCCAATGTCATCAGGGTTTAACGAGTCTGACAAAGGAAGAACTCGGCGTCTTTTCATATTTAGAGAGTTTGAAAAGACAGCAAAAAGTAAACTCCAGCGGTCCCTTTTCGTAGATAGTTCCTCAGATCCGAAAAGGTAGAAAACTATGTCTGAGAAAACCTCCTAGTCGCGATAGGCTAGGGTATTCCTTTTTCGTAAATAATCCATCCCAGCCCGAAAAAGGGGTAAACGTATACTGGGAAGATGTCGTTTCGTGTATACTTTAACAAGATCGAAACGACAAGGGACTCGACAATCTTTTCAATTTTTAAGAGTCAGAAAAGAGCTGAAAGTTGACTCCTCCTGGAGGAACAAGTGGTATAACGGGTAGCTACTGGTTCCGGTGATAGTGGAACTGCTCAGAAAAAATAAAGGTCAAGAGGCTGGCTAACAAGACCACTCATCACAGCGGTTCCTCAAGAACAGGTAAAACAACCAAGTGAAGGCATATGATCGGCCAAGCAGATAGTGACGATGGAATAAAAAAAACCAAGGCTCATTTGGCAAAAATAGGCTGATAAAATGACAATCACAAGAGGTAAAATGGGAAAGGTTTCATTTTTACACAAGCTTGAAATCAGGAAACTCTGCTTGAAGTTGGTTTCATTTTTACACAAGCTTGAAATAAAGATAAACTATGCTTGAAACTGGTTTCATTTTTACACAAGCTTGAAACGGAAATAAACTATGCTTGAAAAAATAAGCATGCCCCCAGCATGGTGACTCAATTCGAGGTACATGCCCCCCAAGCTTCAATCCATATGAAAGGAAGATGGAGTGAAGGTTCAAATTACAAGATCAAGAGAAAGACTTGACTGGTACTTTACGAGAACTTATCGAAGACTCGAATTGAACAGGAACGTGTTTCATTATTTTAACGAGGTTGACACATTAAAAGAACTATCCTCGGACACCCTTCTTTCATTTTTTAAGGAGCTTGACACAAGACAAGGAACTCTGCTCCGACCAGCTTGTTTCATTTTTTAAAGAGCTTGACACAAGAAAACGAACTGTGCTCCGACCACCTTGCTTCATTTTTTAAGGAGCTTGACACAAGAAAGGAACCATGCTCCGACAACCTTGCTTCATTTTTTAAGGAGCTTGACACAAGAAAGGAACCATGCTCCGACAACCTTGCTTCATTTTTTAAGGAGCTTGACACAAGAAAGGAACCATGCTCTGACAGACTTGTTTCATTTTTTAAGGAGCTTGACACAAGAAAACGAACTGTGCTCCGACCAACTTCATCATAATGAACAAGAAGTCATCACTTCCAAGAGTTCCACTCCCGATGGAAGGAAAACATCCTGGAAGTCAGGACCCAATGCCCCCAAAACACGATGTACAACGGCACTATCACTGAGTACAGGCACGGGGTAGGTAGCCACATAGTTGACCTGCGGTGGGGCAGATACAACGGGTGGATAAAAACCAGGAAGGGATGATGGCGTGCCAGTTGCCACATCAGGACCAAAGAACGAAAGCTGATCAATGGTCACGATCCGTCCTTCATGTGGAAAACAGACCACACGAAAAAGGGAGGAGACAAGCGCTCCCATGGCATAGGTGTAATCGTGCCCCAAGAGTAGATTGAAATCCAAAGGGCCTGGAACAACCATCACGTCCATATGGACGGTTTTACCTCCCAAAGTAACAGGTAACCTTGGAAGGATCCCTAACGGTTGACTTGTTCTTCTATTAAATGCCAACAGATTCTGCGTAACAGGCACAAGCGGTGGCGAACTGAAAGCTTGCCAGGTAGTTGAGGATAGAACACTAACAGACACACCTTCATCTATAATGGTGCTGGGTACAACCAGACCAAAAGCCTGTACTGTGATCTCGAAAGGCACATAAGACGGAAGGCGGTATCCCACAAATCGACTCCAATCAAAGGAAGCGACCAAACTACTCGGAGGGGCTACCATCGAACCGAGGTGGTCTTCCCCTGGTGTTACAGAAGAAGAAGGAGCATCCTCCACGACTTCCATCTCGAAGTTGGGAGGAGTATCCTCTGGCACCTCCATCATGGGAGGTGGAGGAGCAACTTCTTGAGGTACAGGGACAGGAGAATCTTTCTCCAAGTCCGAAGAATCTGAAGAAACAAGAAGAACCTGAGGGGTGTGAGGTCCACTCTCAACGGAAAAGACCTGGTGCACCGTAGAAGGGACCAGCTCAACCGATCCCATGACCAATGGTTGGTCAGGAACGGATTCTTGAATTTGAATTTTCGAGGGAGTGGGATTGACCAAGGATGACTCTTGACCAACCGTAGGATCAGCTGGTGGAGGACTCAAAGACAGCTGCTTATAACCAACCGGGAGGCATGGTGTAGAAACAGCTGAGTTGTCCAAAACTCGCTTGGCTTCATCCATATACGGACAAAGGTGAATGGCATGGTGCCCTTCACACAACTTACAAGGATTGGTAATCTTACCCTGTTTCTTAGGAGTCTTACCAGCACTAGCTGAAGACATGCCCCCAACCTGACTCTCGGAAGCCAACGACAACGGCGGGCGACCGTTGGACCATACTTCGAGCACCTTGGGAATGCCAGGGAAATCTCGAAGAAGATGGTCTCCCGTGCACAACATGCAAGGGAACTTGACTTTCCATGGAGGGTTGGAAGGTTTATCAAGAGGAGACTTCTTAGGCGCAATAGCCGCAGAGCTAGCCTCTCCTTTAACTGACTTCTTCTTCTTTGTCTTCTTCTTCTTATTTTTAACCACCTGGTTACTCGAATCCAGGCTTTCACCAGGCGAAGTAGAAGAGGAGGACGCAGAAACAGGCAAAGAAGGGGAGACGTCCACCTTAGAATCAACATGATGTTGTTCCGGTGGAGAAACTGATTGAACAGTAGCGGAGATATTCGGAACCACAGAGGTTGAGAACAACCAAACAGGCAACCCAACAGTTAACCCAGGAAGGGACAACGTTGCCATATAAGGAGCACCAACATTTCCAAAAGGAGGAAAAGGACCAGGATTCCCATCAGAGGGGATTCCTTGGTTGGTGAACTCCGAAAAAGTTGCCATCAGAAACGATCTTCAGAACAACACCCTAAGGAAACTAACTTTAACCAGGAATATTTCGTGGGCAGTTAATTTTTAAAACATTGAAACAAAACTCCGCTGTTTCATCTTTTAAGAGTCGAGAAACAGGCAAAAGGTGACTCTATCACTTTCAGGTTGGAAACAAGCGTGAAAGGACAAGTGCTTGATGACCTTTTCAAATTTAAAGAGTCAGAAAAGATCGAAATGACTACTCAGGAATTCTAGGCAAAGGGTGTACCAAATAACCGTGAACTGCAATATACACCTTGGTTTCAAAATGAAAGAGAAATCAACCAAGGACTTAACGTACGTGCAGGAAATCTCCCCGAATGTTGTGTCCGGTGTATCACGGGTATAGGGCGGCAGACTTGGATTCCTATGGATAAAGGATTGAAACCTAGTGGGGTCTCCCTTTATATACGCGATGGTACGGGGAGCACAAGTCTGTACTAGTGTTGTCTAAAGCCAAGAGGCGAACGACAGCTACTAGGTTTAACGACGCCGGAACACGTCTCTAACCTAGACCTCTAAATGTTTTGTTAATGTTTCAATGCTTCCTTAGGTAAATCGAGTAAATTTTATGGTTGATCTTCAATTATGTTTTGGTTTCAAGGCCCTACCGTATGTCATCTGACAATCTCCTATATGCAGCTATATGAGAAAAGAAAACTTTTCAATTCGATGAATGCTATCTAGTTAAGGGAAGAGCTTCAAACAATGATGCAACAAACAACAACACTGTAAACGAAATTTTTCCAAACTAGATGACTTTCACTATCCAAAAGTAATTTCAAACATTCAACGATGCGAATAATGTAATGTAATCTATGCAAAATCCTCTTTTTCGAAAACTATGCAATTGTAATCTATGCACAATTTCCTTTTCTTTTTCAAATGTTAAGAATGCACTCAATGCATTTTTCGATGAAATGAGAATCTACTTAATGCATGCTTTTAATAAAAGAGAATGCAATCAAAGCAATTTCTAGTTTTCAATCATTAAACAATGTGATCTAAGTTCAATGATAAATCTCAAGGATACTTTTCAATGCAATGTGATCTAATGCATTTTAACAAAAAGCAAACTATGAGACGAAAACTAAAACAACACAAATATTATTAATGAAGGATGAATGCAAAAGAGATGTAAACAAACACTAAGAATGCAATTGTTGTTTCAAAAAACTTTGTAACAAAATTCCTCAAAAGGTGACAAAACACAAAGAGGACTTCCAAAGCATGAGATCAAAACAAGGCATTCATTCCCTTTTACATCAAGTAATCATGGAAAGAAGACATTCCAAACAATGAGCAATGTAATCTATGCTCATACAGAGGAAAGGCCGAAAGGGAAAGACACACTGGTGAAGGATTTAGGGAAAAAAATTTCAAATTTCACACATCCTGAAATTGGCCCGACTTGTACATTGACAACTAGTGCCAATGGCCAATTGGCGCGGGTTGCTAACTGACAACAAGCACCAACGCCTGAAAATGAAAAAACAAAGAATTTCTCCCAACCAAGACCAGAGTCACCACTTCAAGCAGAATCTAAAACAAACCTAGAAGCAAAATACTAAACAAAAGAATCTTCCGAACAAGGGTAACCCTACCACCTACAGGAAATGGCGCGACTGTCTGGCTGTAATCCGCGCCAGACAGGGGATGGCGCGAGTGATGAACTGGAAAACTGCGCCAACTGGCGCGACTGTCAGGGCTAAACTCGCGCCAATCAAGCCAACTATGAAAAGGTGAAAATTCGGAAAAGCAGAGGTCAGATCTGATCCTCTGGGGCTGAACCAAAAGCCAAAACACAAAAAGAGCCAGCCCAAAAGAGCCAACCAAGCAAGGAAAACCACGAAACAATCAAAACGAGACAATTAAAACTAGACGATCCCCAGCGGAGTCGCCAAATTGTTGAGGAGGTAAATCCCCTCTGCGGACAGAGGCGATCCCTACTAGCCCAGCAGGGGTCTAGCAACAATCATCAAATGCTACAGCGCAAGTTCCTAATTGCAAATAAATAAGCCAACGATGGAGGCCTACCTGGAGTCCAGTGCTATGATTCGTAGAAGAGACAACGTTCCCGTTCCTCAGCCTCGGCAGATCACGATCCCCACGATCTCCGTGAATGGACACCTACACATGCAAGAAACAACACGAATACAAGCATAAAATCCAGAATACGCAACTATATATCAGTCAGAAAGGATATAACTCGTTATTAACATAAGCGAAAAACAGAGTGGAACCATAACCGGTAGTCATTCATTAATAAACAATCGAAAGAGAGTACAACCAATGTTCTGACGCCGCGGTCTCCTTCGGAAGGGTCCCCAGTCGTTCACGTCTCACAAAGCTCGCCAGGGAAAGGGAAAACCTCTCTAGAGTCTCTCGACGATAGTCTCCTTACTTGAGTCGGCCTTAAGGGAAGAAAGAGGGCTCTTACAGCACAAAGGCTCTTGGGAATTTGGAGATTCAAAGCTTAGGCACTTCAAGACTTTCAACCCTTCAGCCCCTTCATCAATGGATGAAGGCTATATTTATAGAGGAGAGGAGGAGGTTGGGATCCCTACAATAGTGGAAGGGAGGCCTTATCCCTTGGGAGGTTACCCATAAGGTGGAAAAAAGAGGCCAAAGGAGTAAGGCCATGGTTATTCAGGCAAAACCACTCCTGATGACTCATCCACAAAGTTGTTGTAATCGAAACTTCGCCTCTTTTTAAAAAAAAAATCCATAAACAAAGTGGCGCGGGTGCAACACTGGGACAGAGCACCAATTGGCGTAGGCTCAGTGTTAATTTCCCCCCATTGGTGCGAGTACATAATGGGCTACCAACGCCAAGGCAAAAACAGGTGTTTTTAGGGGTCTGCTCAGGAAATGATCAACAGAAGAAATGTTGTCCTCATGGAAAGGGATGAAATGATGGTATTTGCAAGGCATGACACTGCTTATTGGTCACAGAAACGACCCTCCAATGGGCGAGATGGGGATTGCAGGGACGGTGACAAATTATTGTGTAACACACATAAAAACAGAGTTAAAGTTCAGTACGATAAAGCGGTCAAACCTAGGGTTTTTTCGGAAGGTGACCTTGTTTTGGTCTATGCCCAAGAAAAATATGCCCTAGGGGTAGGAAAGTTTAATTCTATGTGGTATGGCCCCTTCATCGTTAAAAAATTCCTTAAAAAAGGAGCGTATACCTTGGTTGATTTTGAAGGAAACGAGTTGCCGGAGCCCAGAAATGGGCTCTATTGGAAAAAGTATTATGCCTAGGCTACGGCCTGACATTTTGCTTTTGTATATAGTAGTTTTTCTTTGTACATATCTGGTTGTTTTTTCGATCTTTGATGGGATGGTGATGTTTTTGATCTGCTTTGGCAGGTTGTGTCGGATGTCATAAGTCATTTTGGTTTCGCCGATGGTGCTAGTAGACACACCCAGAACTTGGCTCCCGCGGGTTGGGTGCTTCATTATCCATCCGGTCAGCTGTTAGTATCAAGAGGGGTCTGCATTGGTCCTGCTTCTAATAATATAACAGAATACACTGCAGTTATTTATCTACTCTCGGACGCAATAGCTTTGGGTGTTGATTCGTTGGTAGTTTTCTTGGACTCTCAGTTGGTGGTGTCGCAGTTGAACAATACTTATCGGGTTCGAGATCCTTTTTTACTCCAGTTGTTCTTGAGGGTACGTTTTTTACAAAGATCATTTAAATTTTTAACTTTCGTTCATATTCCTCGAGCTGACAATTGGATGGCAGACTCGTTAGCTAATCAAGCAATTGATTGGCATATTAATCATTCCATACAATAAAATTTAATCATCAAAAACATCATACATTTTTATACATTTGTCACATCACATCAAATCGCTGTATATATATCATCAGAATGTTCAAAAAACTATAAAAAATTTGGATTCATAAGTCATACAAAAAATTGGGCTTATGCTCGATCATGTTCAGTCTCAAAAAATATACAGTCATCTGATATATCATATCTATCTAATACTGTGGTCCCTGCCCAGAAGTCGTGTTCCTATAGAACACGATCGCGGTGGAAACTTGGCGGAATAACCGTACCCAGTCACGGGGTACTCCTACCACCCGTCTATGGATGGCTTCAGGCAGATCTTCCACTGCAGACATAGGGACTTGACGGGTTAACCCCTCCAAGTTCCTCTGTACAGCCTGGAGGGTCCTGTCTGGATCTACTGTATCCGCCTCGCCTCTGCGACGCTTATGTCGTGGGTAACCCTCAGGTCGAACTGGTCCAATATCTGTATCATGATCATTATAAAATTGTAAGTCATCTTGAATCCAATCAAAAACATGTTTGTTTTCCACATTTTTTCATACATATTGAAAAATCCAAAAAAAATTATATAAGTCAAAAAATTGCAAACTTACCGACTGTGCCCCATGTCGCGCGTGGTGGAAGGACAAGGTCTGGATCGCCTCGGAAATCCATCCCGGCATAGGGATAGTCTTCCACAACGATGATTTGTTCTCCCCACCAAAGGAAGAACTCATCATCCCAAGTGGTTCGGGGAACTTCACTTCCCCCCAATCTCTTCATCAAGTCAGCCCATCAGGCAATTCTTGGATCTCTCGGGCTGCTGATAGAAGAGATCACTTTGGGTCTCAGCCCAGGAATCTTCTCGAAGAAGAATGTCATCAAGATTGTACCATATCCAAAATGTTTTGTATTTACTTTTCGGATAGAAGTCAATTGTTGCTTCATCTTCATCAGTAGAGCCGTGCACCAATCATATAAATGAGTTAAGCATTCCACTGCTATACTCATTTGAGTCCTGGATGCCTGGTGTAGGGAAGCAGATCCTGCCACTCTGCCAATGGTAAAAATGAGGATTTTTATGTGCAAGTCTCTTAAATATTTGATAGCAATTTGAGTTCCAACTTTCTTGGAACCCTCTACGCAATAGACGTGGACGTAATCTTCCACGGTTAGCCCTCCCAAAGGCTTACCATGCAAGTCTACTGGCTCCCCCCTCCAGGAGAGTCCAGTAATAAAATAGATATCTTCCACCTCGATGCGTATAGGCATTTGATCTATTATGAAGCAGTCTTCTTCTGGTTCCCAATAGTTCACAAGCATTTCGAGCAACCGGACATTACTCTTCATATTTGGCATTTTGAAAAACTTGAGCAATCCACAATTTCAGAGAATATTTAGTGATACTTGGTCCTGCATGACTTCATTGTCAATGGCACTATGTTCACACTCTCTCCAACATATAGTCATCCTGCAAAAATTCAATAATTTGTACATTAGATACGTATTTTTTCATTTCGGGTTGTGCATACACGACTTTCTTTGTGCACAGTGGCGTATATACGCGACTTGGTCATTATAAACCCGCGTATGCGCAAACCCGTGATTTTAAACAAATGATTCTACGATGAAAATTCCTAATTTTTAACTTATGAACGGAAAAAATGAGTAACAAGGATGAATTAAGAGCTTACCCAACAAATTCGGTGAAGTTTGACGGTCGATTGCTCCTGTTTTGACGAAAGAGACTTTTTCTCCAGAGCACTTTTTCCCAAATCAGCGATGTAACAATGAACCAAATATGAGGTAACTTGTCTATTTATGCCCAAAAAGTTGAAAATTTTCGCAAAAATTTGCCATGCTTATTTTTTCAATCTATCTTAAGCTGCATAACCCGGATGCTTGGAAGTGCCCAGATTGGTATATTTTCAGGTACATTTTGATGAACTCGAGATTTTTTCTGGTTTTTGATCGATGACTGCTAACCCGTCATGGCAGGTATATGATCTTCACTGGCATATAGGTTAGGGAATCCATTTTCCATTGCATTTTTCATACTAGCCTCCATTCTGATCACTTTCCATAGGGTCGATCCCATCAGGTCATGAGTATTACACCCATTTCACTCGCCGATTATTTAATCATGACTTGGTGGTAGAGCCTTCCTTTACATGGGCTTCCTAGTTAGTTCCTCGCTATCACTTGTTTCCCATGCTGCGTTTTATGTAGGCTCGGGAGTCCTCTTTAGTCCCGCCATGATTTATGTGTTGAAGCTTCATTCTTCTTCTTCCTCACTATCATTTTTTCTAGCTATTACCCTAGAGGCTCCCTTGTGTTGTTGAGTTGTATTACTGCATTGCATATTGGCTACTTGTTTATCCTGGCCTTTAGCCGGCTTCATTTGGACTTAATGTTTAAGCCAAATTTTGACCTTGACTGTCTGTACAAGTTAACCATTGCATGCACTTGGCTATCGCGACTTGACACCCTTTTACCCATGGATGGAACATTCCTTTGAGTATCGCTTACCAGTTTCTGCCACCTTGCATTGAGCATAGGATCGTTCCAATCCCAGGAACTAGTGCATCAGTTTCTTGATACTCGTTCTATCCATTGTACCATAGCATTCTTTTATTCTTTTTCAGGCTTATTATATGAAAAAGACAAAAAAATAAAATATAACAAAAAGAGCGGGAACGGGATGTAACTTCGTAATTTGATGGCAGTATGTGTCAGTTTGTCGCCCTTGAACAAAGCATATACACTTATGTATCTTTCCTCCATTTGGGATGCTTTTAGTTTTTCACCTAGGTTCAGCCTTTGCCTTGTTTCACTTGTCAGTCCTCCCCCGGTTGGTTACCTCTTCCAATCATATGGAGAGTTTGTTTTTGCCTCCTGCATAACAGACTTATACAGTGTCACTTTTTACTGCCATGGTCATCACGAGTCATGCTTTTGTTCAAGGGAAGTCTAACCAGAGTCGACCATTCTGCGGTGTCTCTTGACTCATTATTCAGTCGGCCTTCCCGGTTTTATCAGTATCTTGTTCTATCACATAAGATGTTTTGGTCTTCTGCTCGTGCTGGTTTGAGAAGGTCTCCATTGACTTCTCGCTGGCGGGTTTGTCTCTTATCGACTACGACACATTGCTCTGAGAGCAAACCTAGAGCCGCACCCTGGCCCTATTTCCATCATTGATAGGTGACCTTGTGCTCAGCATTTGATCATCATTATGGGTCTTTGACTGAGTGGTTTCCCCTGTGTTTGACGTCAACATACATTATCACACTTGGGATTCGTGCAGTACCTTGATTTCCATTTGACCCTATCGGTGGATATCTCGCCTCTGTGTCAGCTTTCATTATTGGTTGGTTCAGAGGGTTTCTTCTGTGCGCTAGCTTCATCTTGTGCATGTCGGAAACGTACTTCGGTTTGGTTTTGTCACTCTACTTCGTCCGATTCCTTCCAAATCTTGGCCTGCGGGTTACACTCGCGCTGGACTGATGTGGGATGCCTTAATGCCTTCCTTCCAGCAGATCTTTTCCCATCGACTCCGACTCATTGCTCTGGGAATAAGGTCTAGAGTCTTTTTGTCAGTACCTTAGGGTTTGTAGTCATCAGTGGCAGACTCTTCGCTATCGACAGTGGGGATTCATCATTGCCTCTTGATCGGTAGATTCTTTCAAGTGTTTGACTTCAACTCATTTATTCGCACTTGTTAGATTGTACTGGGGCACCTTGACACTCATTTTCATTATTGGTGGGTTGTCTCGCGTTGGTTAACGGTATACATTATTGACCGGTAATCCAACGATTTCTCACATGGTCGACTTCAGCTCATTTATCCCATTATGTAGAATTGTGCCATAGTGATCGGTGAAGACCTCGGGTAGCATCAAAATTTCTCGGTTCACTTTTGACAGTCCATTCAGTTTCTGCCAGTGATGCCATTCACCCTTATATGTTGCAATGTCAGTACAACAACATCCTATATGTTGGCTCCCGAGTTGCGTGATTGTACCGTTTATTCCACTTTTATGATTTGGTACTTGGAGATTCAGTTACTTATATGATCAGACATCCAGTTTCAGCATCATTGATCAACTTTCTATATGTGATACTTAGACATTGATTCTGACTTGTACTTCCAGGCCATGCTTAGATGATTCATTGTGTACTTTCAGTTCAGCTATACTTGTATACATTTTGGATCTATTCTGTACTTTCGATATGATGTATTTTTGACTGAGCATGGGTATGCCCGCCTCAACATGAGTTGACTCTCTGTTTTCTTTCATTGGTTTTTGGCAGGCTGAAATCTCATAAAGTCCTCTCTTGTCCTTGCGAAGTTCTTTCTATGTGCATAATACATTTCGGCCATCATGTACCCCTTCTGACCTCATATATTAGGGGGCATCTGTTATAGCATCATTTTTCACCCTCATGTGATTCATGATTGTCTCTATGGCCTTGGGCACCCATTCCCACAGACTTGAACAAAATTCATAAAAAACATTGTTAAAAATCCCATACGCGGGTATGCCCAGACTTTTCCGCGTGTATACGCGAGTCCACATGTACTTTTCCGCGTATGCCATTAAAATCATTAAAAAATATATAAAAATTCCCAATTTTCGGGCTGGGTTGATGGTTACTCCAGTAGTTCAACCACCCCAGTACGTGGCCAACTGTTTCCAACTGATTGAAACTACTTTGAGGGAGTATAAAAGTCCCTCAAGTGCATGGCCTAAGGGAGAGAAATTTTATAGATATTATACTCTGTTGGAATCCCAATTCAAGTCTGAATTCCCGTGCCTCTTGCAATTTCCCAGATTTTTACAGGAAACCCTTGTTTTCTGGAGATGTTCATCCATTTATATGCCATCTCGAGTGCACAAGTCTTGAAAGTATCTTAGCGAGGCAAGGGCGGGACGGATCTGGACGACGGTCTGTTCGAAGATCGTGGAAGGATTCAGGTGATCTCTCCACTTTTTACTACTGTACATGTTGTTCGTAATAGAGAAGAACCATCTTGTTCCTGAAGTCACGTGTTAACATCTACTTGTATATGTGAAAATATTATTATTTAAGAATTTATTATTGTTTATATGATGTTTCACATGGATTTCACTGACATTTAGGGTAATTATATGCTGTACAATTAGATTTCCGTGCACGTTTCTTCTTGGTTTTTAGGTTAAGGAGGAAGAAGGGTTGCTAGGGGTTTGGACCCCGCGGGATCTACATCGAACGTAGGACTACGGGTGAGTTCTACTATCGTTGTTATCTAGTTTTTAGCATACAAGTGTGGTTGTGTGTGAGTCCTTCTGAATAGCATGCCCTGATTTGTGGAGGTTTTGACCCAACAAACCTCTAGGGTATTTTTCCCCAAAACAGAACTGGCGACTCCGCTGGGGATCGCATTCTTGTGATTCCCCTATTGGGTGGTTTCAGCTGTTTGAAAGGTTTCCAATAGTTTTAACTATTATTTCTAGTCCAGTCAATTTTTTCTCAGTTAGACTGAAGACCTGGTTCCTTATCCAGGCTTGGTCTTTTTTATTTTTCATTATTTACCTTTTCATACGCGAGTTTGTCTATACACAGACACGTATACACGCAGTTTGCTTCAAAGTAAGTCGCGTATACGCGGGTTTCCTTTGAAACAGTCGAGTATACACGCTTGTTTCAAAACTGTCAAGTAGCGTATGCCCGGGCAAATTTTGAAAATTTTGATTTCTTGACTTTTTAGTCTTGTCTGCCTGGGGAGACCTGTTCCTGCAATGTCTTTAGAGTCTTTGGATTGGGTTGGTAGTAGTTATTGGTATTTTTTCTCTCTTGGTTGAAAACTGGCTTATTAGGCAAATCTTGTTTTTAGTGCTTGCATTTCTGGTTTGAGTACCAAGATCTCTTCCTGGAGATTCTTGGCTGTTCTGCTTCATCAGGACAGAGAGCCTCTGCTCATTTACTCTTTCCTACCTTTCTGTCTTGCTTTGCGCTTCGATTTTTGCCCATTTTTTTTGTTGGTTTTCTTGAGTTCAGTTGACTAGGTATTGTTGCAATTTTTGAAGAGTCTTTCTTGGTTCTTTGAAGTTTTTGTTTGCTACAAGGTTGTACTATTCTTCTAGGCTGAGTTACTGAGTTTCTTATCTTCTTTTGCTCATATAAATTGTGCTACTAAAGTGGTACTATAAGATTTGGAGCGTTTCTGAATTTTTGCTTGAAATTCAGAAGTTGTTTGGCTTGGGATTTGATAGTCTTCTTGGTCTCTTCGAGCTCTTCTTTTTATAAAATTCAAAAGCTCAAAAAACATTTTGTTTTGTCATTTGCTTTTGTTTCGCATTTTTGTTTTCGTTTTGTTACATATTTTGAAGCTTTGTTGAGATTTCTTGCCTTGGTTTTTGACTTGATTTTGGAAAGAAATTGTCATTAGTTTCTTTTGTTTTCAAGCATATTTTGATGTCTTCATTTCGAGAGTTTCTACTTTTGGGAACTAGTTTTGTGGACAATCAAAAAGTGATAAAACTGAAGGATCTTTGGGAAATTTCTCTCTGCTTTAGTAGATTTTGCATCTTAGAATTTGCATGCTCTTAGTTATTTGCATCAGGTGCACTTAAGCATTTAGTCTTTTTCATAGTTTTTGTGAGTGTGAAGTTTGTTATCTGAAAAGAAAAAAATTTAGTCTCGTAGAACCTCTGTATAAATTTCTTTTCATCAAAAGGAAATTACTGCATTTGCATGTAGTTTGGTTTTTATTAATTTCTTTTCTGCGTCACAAAACACCACGAGTTTCATTTCCTTATCCCTTTGACTTAATATAACAACTGATTAAAATAAGCGCTATAATTTAAAAACAACTAGCAAGTTTTTTATTAAGTGTCATACACCAACTAGCTAGGTTGTAGGGCCTTGGATTAGGTGAGTGGAGAGTTAACTCTCCAAGGCCGCTCAAACAAAAACATAGAAGTTTATTAATTGAGCGAAATCCAACTCCGTTAGGTGGACCGGGAAAGCTCTCCTCCAGAGAGTCAAGCGCGAGGGGAAGTGAAAGCCGAGAAGAGAGATACCCCCTCTCTGATTTGCTGGATCTGACCTCAAGACCGTTCCACCCAGCTTCTGACATGGATTGGTGCCCATAGTTTCCATTCCTAGGTTCCACATAGGTGACTGTGGGGGGGAATACCCGTGGTACCTGAGGCAGACGTCGTATCACTTGCAGCAGTACTTTTGGGGGGTGCCCTTGCGAAGCTTGGGTACTTGTGCCGACAAAGGCTGTTGTTAGGAGGTCGGCGTAACTGTTTCTGTTACCTTCGCTAGTAGGCCTGGGCCGTAATTATCCCAGACTACTTTCGGGAGGTCCTATTCTTCGCTTTTTTGTATTTTGGTGTCCGGTCCTAATCACCCGGAGCGGAAACACCTAAGGGCTGTTTGCTTGATTGTATCTCAGGGATTTTTTGTAGTGAGTGCTCTTTGCTCCTAGCTTGCCTAGATTTATAATTTTTTTTTAGTCTAATTAAAATTTGTTAAAGTGGCTGATCAAGCGCCTCGTCGATCGAGGAGAATCTGGGGGTTATCTCCCAAGAGTGCATAGCCTTCTTCAAGAAGGCGTAGGAGTAACATAGCAGGTGTATATCACCCTGTGGAGTCTGACACAGTGGAGAGAGATCCTCCACAAGTGTCTGAAGGTTTTGTAGTTGGTTCCGGTTCTAGTTCCGAGAGGAGCGTTCCGCTCACCTCAAGAGTTTTATTTCCACAGGAAGAAGAAGCATAGGTAGAGGAAGTATCTCAACCCTATGAGTCACTTCCATCTCCTCTTCCTCCTGATTATCCGTTCGTTGTGGAGTACATCGGACCTGAGTCTGCAAGACCAGAAGATCCTCCGTATTATTCATACCTTTCGATGGCCATGACTGGGAACGCGACTTCTGCTGTGAGTGCTGCAGGCATTCAGACTCCTGCTTCAGTTGAAGGAGGAGGCACTATTGCTATATCTTCGATTGCTTCTAGTACTGCTGTGTTTGGCTCTGGTTTCACCCAAGCACATGCTTCTCAATCTGGTCCCTTTTGTTTTGGAATGCCCACTAGTGGGATTCCTTCTTTTTCCTTTTCTGCTGCTGTAGCTGCATCTGCACCCATGTCTTCCATGGCTAGTGGATCAACTTCTTTTCAAGGGTTCCCCTTCGGAACTGGGCACATTCCTAGTTCCAATCCTTCTTTATGGTCCTTTATGTTTACTTCTCAGACTCAGAGTTTCAACCCTTGGTCTGGAGGTCAGAATTCGACCACTTTTACAGGTTGGAACCCTGTATTCACTACAACGAGGGCATGGAATCAATTTTACGCTGGTCACCAAGGGAATGCTTCTTTCCCTTCGTCGAGTGCTTATCAGACTTTTTCCCCTCTTTCTAATGCCTGGAACCCATATCAGGGGCTTTCCTCTTCATTCAATGCTTCAGGAGGGGGAACTGGTCCGGTCTTTGGTAACTCTGCGTTGGGAGGAGGTTCTTCTCCTTTTTCTACGAGTTCTTTCTGGCAACCTGGTGCCTTATCAAATCCAGGGTATTATTTTCAGAATGTAGGGAATTCATCCCATCAAGGATGGAATCCTCAGACTCCGCCTCGTTTACCTTTTCTGGCAACATTAAACTTGCTAGATCTGTCGAAATTGACGAATGATTCGATCCGGTACAGTCCGGGGTGGCCTCCGGTTCCCACCAAACTACCTTCAGACATTCCAAAGTTTGAAGGCAAGAATGGAGAGGACCTGGCCGACCATATCACCACCTTCCATTTATGGTGCTCTTCTAACTCCCTGATCGATGATTCGATTAGGTTGAGATTGTTTCAACGCACCTTAACTGGAAACACTGCCAAGTGGTATATTGAGTTAACTGGGGGCAATTTTGCTACATTTGGAGAGCTGGCTGTTACATTTCTAAATCATTTCCAGTTTCCCATCCGTTATGACGTCGGGACTGAACTCCTAGCTAATTTTAAGCAGGATGACGCAACCCACATTTCTGACCATATTCAGGAATGGTGGAGAAGGAAGAGGCTTATTAAAGCTCATATTCCGGGAGAATTCCTTTTGGAATGGTTTTTGAAATCTCTGCAGTCAGATATTTCTAAATATGTATCCCTGTCTGGGGTATTTTCTGAGGAACAAGCTATTTTTAGAGCCCAACAGCTGGAACTGATATATTCTCAGTCTGGAGTCCTTCATAAATATTTGCCCAATGCTCCTCACTCCAAATTAGATTTATCCAAGACTAAGCCTGGTCCTCATGGTGATGGACTTATTGGGTCGATCAATAGTGGTGCAGCTAACCTGCTTACTCAATTGCAGCAGTTGTCTATACAATCTGCTCCTTCTGGTCAGGCTGTGCCTGCTGAGTCATCGCCTTCCCAATATTTGTCGGTAAATGCCGTCCAAAATTCCGACCCCAAAGGAAATCAACAATCCGAAGGGAAGAAGAAGGGACGGAATAATAAGAAAAAGGGCAAGAATGGGAAGGGTAATGCGAATAAAACCAACGAGCATGTTGGTGAGGGTCCAAAGGATAAAAAGAAAGTGAAGTTTCCATGCAAGTTATGTACTGGAGACCATCTTACACACCTTTGCCCTAAAATTCAGGATGTGCAGCGCTTGTTAGCTCAGCAGGGTTCTTCTAGTTCCCAGGCTGTGTTGACAAACCCTTTTCCCCAAGGGCAACAACTAGTTGTTGGCGCGAATCAAAATTCTGGGGCTTCCTCTGGGGGCACCCAGGAAGGGGAAATTCCATCAAACATATACATGATGAGTGCTCACGTGGATGTCGCTACGAGATCCCGTGATTATGGTGAAGAAGAGTCTTCGAAAGCTAAGGGTGCTCCTGATGCTACTGAGCCGCTTCATATTACGAGGCCTACTGTTGAGCCTATACCTCGGATGCCAAAAGCATCTACTAAGCGTACGATGATTAATCCAAATGCTAGGGCTGCCCAGAACTACTCTATTGTGGAAGATCTGGCGCAGAGTCCTTGTGCCATGTCGGCTCTTGAGGTGCTCCAGTCTTGTCCGGCTCAGCGCAGTGCTCTGCTCACTGCTCTTGGGGCTGTCGATCCAAAGAACTCTCTTATGATTACTTTCGATATGACTAATTTTAAAAAGAGACTCCCCCATCATATGGATTTTCATATTAAATCATCGTACAGGAAATGCAATATTTTTCGGACGGTCGTTGATGAGGGTGCTTCCACATGTGTGATGTCTCTCACATGCTGGAAGGGAATTGGATCTCCCGCAAATTTTCCATCTGCTACTCTTTTGACTGCGTTTGATGGTCATTCTCACAGACCGCATGGTATTGTCCCAGCTTTGCCCATCTATGTTGGGGGAAAAACTGTAAATATAGAGGTTGAGATAGTTGATGCAAGCTTGGACTACAACCTTCTGTTGGGGAGAAACTGGATTTATGAGATGGATGCCATTGCATCTTCATTATTTTGGATTATTTGTTTCCCTCACGAAGGAAGGATTGTTACAGTGGACCAACTGGACTGTCCTCCTGTAGACCCGAATGCATCTACTAACTCAACTATTCCAAAGTTGGATAATACTAAGGCGCCTGTTGAGAATTTAGGGATTGGAATGTATTCTTCCTTGATGGGTACTTTTGATATTCCTCCTCCTACGGTTCATATAAATGCAATTTCAACCTCCAGGGCTCCTCTTCGAAGAGAGTTCTTCAGAACTCATTATTTTTCGGACCCTTGGAGCTTGCCTTCCCCTACCGCCACATTAGCGGAAGGTCAAGTGGGTGGAATGGCATTTCCAATGTATGCAGCTGAGATTGCTTATCAATCTATTGTTGACTCTGCAGAGTCCATCCCAGCTCCTCTTTCACCAGAAGAGTTGGATGGAGATGTGGCTCCAGCTTGGACACTTAGTTATTCTTCTGCCCAGGATTGCCTGGATACCACTCTTCCATTTGAAGAGGCCATCCTGGAAGCTATGACTAGTATAGATAGACCGTGGAATGATTTGCATCATCGGTCTTACTTTTACTTGATTTGAGCGAAGTTGAAACGAGTTTTCCAAGTCCTCAGTATCCTGGTCCTGTTCGCCCAGTCCTGAACCCTTTAGCACCAACACAGGTATATGCTGAAGGGAACATGGCTGTGATTTCTCCGACTATTCTGGTGAACATCTCCAGGGATCCCAATGTTATTGAGAATGTCTTCATCGGAGCTAAATGTTCCCCTGAAGAGATTCATATTTACACTGATCTCTTTAAAGAGTATAGGGATGTATTCGCTTGGTCTTATGAGGAAATGCCTGTTATAGATCCATCTATTTTCCAGCATGAGATCAAGACTTACGAAAACGCTAAGCCTGTGAGGCGAAAACTTCGTCCGGTCAATCCTAGGAAGGCAGCAGCTATCAAAGCTGAGGTGGAGAAGCTTCTTAAGGCGAGATTCATTTTCCCTGTTCCTTTGACTGAATGGGTTTCAAACCCTGTTCCCGTAGATAAAAAACAAGGAACAATTCGAGTTTGCATTGATTTCAGAGACCTCAATAAAGCATGTCCTAAAGATAATTACCCCACACCATTTATCGATCAGATCATTGACGAGTGTGCTGGTGATGAGATTTTCTCCTTCATGGATGGTTTCTCCGGATATAATCAGATTACTATCCGTCCTGAAGATCAGCATAAGACTGCCTTTATTTGTCCCTGGGGTACTTTTGCATACAAGAAGATGCCTTTTGGTCTTAAAAATGCTGGGGCTACGTTTCACTGGGCCATGTCATATGCCTTCCATGACATCAAAAAGATTATCGAGGCGTATTTGGATGATTTAGCTGCTCATTCTCGAAAGAGGATGGATCATCCTACTCACCTCCGTCAAATATTTGAACGATGTCGTTTCTATAAGATTAGGTTGAATCCGAACAAGTGCGTTTTCGTGGTTACATCCGGTCGGTTATTGGGATTCATTGTGTCTAGGGAAGGGATAAGGGTAGATCCCTTCAAGGTTGAGGCAATACTTCGGTTGCCTCCCCCGTCCTCTATTCGTCAACTTCAAAGTCTACAAGGAAAGGCTAATTTTCTTCGGAGATTTATCGTAAATTATGCTGAAGTTACCAAGGGATTTATGAGATTGTTGAAGAAGGGAGTTCCATTTCTTTGGGATGACTTCGCTCAATGCTCATTCGATGCTTTGAAAAAGCATTGACCTCTGCTCCTTTATTGAGTCCACCTTATTATAGCAGGGATTTCCTTTTGTATCTAGTAGCAGCAGAATCTACCATTGGTATGGTTCTGGTTCAGGAAGATGATGCTCTTGCAGAGCATGTTATATACTATATTAGTCAAGGTTTGGTAGGTCCTGAGCTCCGATATACTCCGATAGAAAAGTTAGCTTTAGCAGCTGTTCATGCTGTGCAGCGACTCCGGGAGTATATTCTTCTACGAAAAACTTATGTTTTGGCAGCAACCAATCCATTTCAGTTTGTCCTCAGTAGGCAAGTGATTGGGGGCAAATACAATAGATGGATTGTGATTTTGCAGGAATTTGATCTTGAGTTTATGTCTGCCAAGTCCAAGAAATCATTGGTTTTCGCGGAATTGATCTGCGAGTTGCCCTGTGGGGAAGAGATAGTCTATGATGAATCCTTCCCGGATGAACATTTGTTTCTTATCTTTCCACAGGATCCTTGGTATGGAGATATCATTGTGTATCTTCAGACTGCAAAGTTTCCCTCTGCTTTTTCGAAAGATGAGCGTCGTAAGTTGCGTCACTTGGCTAAGAATTACTTGATCATTGGTGATGCTTTATACCGTCGAGGGGTTGATTCAATCCTAAGACGTTGCTTAACTCTCGAAGAAGCCGAGGCTGTGCTGAATGATTGCCACAGTGGAGCTTGTGGTGGTTATTTATCTGGGCCCTCTACAGCCCAAAAGATCTTGCGTGTTGGGTACTTTTGGCCTTCGATTTTCAAATATTGTATGGAGTCGGTCAAAAAGTGTCATTCGTGTCAAGTTTATACTCGAAAAATGCGCGCTCATCCAACTCCGCTTTTTCCAGTCATTACTGTCAGTCCCTTTACAAAGTGGGGTATTGATTATACTACTTGTAACCCGCCTTTGGCTAAAGGTCACAAGTACATTATTGTAGCAGTAGACTACTTTATGAAGTGGGTCGAGGCTATGCCTACTTTTGGGAATGATGGTGAGACTGCAGCTCTTTTTCTTTTCAACCGGGTTATTGCTCGTTTTGGTATTCCTAGAGAGATTGTCACTGAGCATGGCAGTCATTTTCAGAATAGCATGATGGTTGAGTTGGCTCTAAAATTAGGTTTCCGGCAAGAGCATTCATCTCCGTATTATCCTCAAGCCAATGGGCAAGTGGAAGCGGTGAATAAATCCTTGAAGACAATTCTTCAAAGGACAATCGATAAAGCTTGATCCAACTAGCATATTATGCTATATCCTGCACTTTGGGCATACAGGACGTTAGTGAAAACTGCAACTGTCTTTACTCTATTTCAGCTAGTTTACGGGTTGGAATCTGTATTTCCTATTGAATGTGAGATTCCTTCTATTAAGTTAGCTGTTGAACTTCTTCCTGACACTTCTAGTCTTGAAGAACGTCTCCTTCATCTAGAACATCTCGATGAGAAGCGTCGGGATGCCGCCACGATGAATGAAGCGCATAAAAACAGAGTTAAAGTTCAGTACGATAAAGCGGTCAAACCTAGGGTTTTTTCGGAAGGTGACCTTGTTTTGGTCTATGCCCAAGAAAAAGATGCCCTGGGGGCAAGAAATTTTCAGTCTATGTGGTATGGCCCCTTCATCGTTAAAAAATTCCTTAAAAAATGAGCGTATACCTTGGTTGATTTTGAAGGAAACGAGTTGCCGGAGCCTAGAAATGGGCTCTATTTGAAAAAGTATTATGCCTAGGCTTCGGCTTGACATTTTGCTTTTGTATATAGTAGTTTTGCTTTGTACATATTTGGTTGTTTTTTCGATCTTTGATGGGATGGTGATGTTTTTTATCTGCTTTGGCAGGTTGTGTCGGATGTCATGAGTCATTTTGGTTTCGCCGATGGTGCTAGTAGACACACCCGGAACTTGGCTTCCGCGGCTTTGGTGCTTCATTATCCATCCGGTCAGCTGTTAGTATCAAGAGGGGTCTGCATTGGTCCTGCTTCCAATAATATAGCAGAATACACTACAGTTATTTATCTACTCTCGGACGCAATATCTTTGGGTGTTTATTCGTTGGTAGTTTTCTTGGACTCTCAGTTGGTGGTGTCGCAGTTGAACAATACTTATCGGGTTCGAGATCCTTTTTTACGTCGATTGTTCTTGAGGGTACGTTTGTTACAAAGATCATTTCAATTTTTAACTTTCATTCATATTCCTCGAGCTGACAATTGGATGGCAGACTCGTTAGCTAATCAAGCAATTGATTGGCATATTAATCATTCCATACAATAAAATTTAATCATAAAAAACATCATACATTTTTATACATTTGTCACATCACATCAAATCGCTGTATATATATCATCAGAATGTTCAAAAAACTATATAGAATTTGGATTCATAAGTCATACAAAAAATTGGGCTTATGCCCAATCATGTTTAGTCTCAAAAAATATACAGTCATCTGATATATCATATCTATCTAATCATGTGGTCCCTGCCCAGAAGTCGTGTTCCTATAGAACACGATCGCGGTGGCAACTCGGCGAAATAACCGTACCCAGTGACGGGGTACTCCTACCACCCATCTCTGGATGGCTTCAGGCAGATCTTCCACTGTAGCCATAGGTACTTGGTGGGTTAACCCCTCCAAGTTCCTCTGTACAGCCTGGAGGGTCCTGTCTGGATCTACTGTATCCGCCTCGCCTCTGCGATGCTTATGTCGTGGGTAACCCTCAGGTCGAACTGGTCCAATATTTGTATCATGATCATTATAAAATTGTAATTCATCTTGAATCCAATCAAAAACATGTTTGTTTTCCAAATTTTTTCATACATATTGAAAAAATCCAAAAAAAATTATATAAGTCAAAAAATTGCAAACTTACCGACTGTGCCCCACGCCGCGCCTGGTGGAAGGACAAGGTCTGGATCGCCTCGGAAATCCATCCCGGCATAGGGATAGTCTTCCACAGCGATGATTTGTTCTTCCCACCAAAGGAAGAACTCATCATCCCAAGTGGTTCGGGGAACTTCACTTCCCCCCAATCTCTTCATCAAGTCAGCCCATCGGGCAATTCTTGGATCTCTCGGACTGCCGATAGAAGAGATCACTTTGGGTCTCAGCCCAGGAATCTTCTCGAAGAAGAATGTCATCAAGATTGTACCATATCCAAAAAAATTTGTCTTTACTTTTCAGATAGAAGGCAATTGTTGCTTCATGTTCATCAGTAGAGCTGTGCACCAATCATATAAATGAGTTAAGCATTCCACTGCTATACTCATTTGAGTCCTAGATGCCCGGTGTAGGCAAGCAGATCTTGCCACCCTGCCAATAGTAAAAAGGATGATGTTTATGTGCAAGTCTCTTAAATCTTTGATAGCAATTTGAGTTCCAACCTTCTTGGAACCCTCTACGCAGTAGACGTGGAGGTAATCTTCCATGGTTAGCCCTCCCAAAGGCTTACCATGCAAGTCTACTAGCTCCCCCCTCCGGGAGAGTCCAGTAATAAAATAGATATCTTCCACCTTGATGCATATAGGCATTTGATCTATTATGAAGCAGTCTTCTTCCGGTTCCCAATAGTTCACAAGCATTTCGAGCAACCGAACATTACTCTTCATATTTGGCATTTTGAAAAACTTGAGCAATCCACAATTTCGGAGAATATTTAGTGATACTTGGTCCTGCATGACTTCATTGTCAATGGCACTATGTTCACGCTCTCTCCAAGATATAGTCATCTTGCAAAAATTCAATAATTTGTTCATTAGATACGTATTTTTTCATTTCGGGTTGCGCATACGCGACTTTCTTTGTGCACAGTCACGTATATACGCGACTTGGTCATTATAACCCGCGTATGCGCAAACCCGTGATTTTAAACAAATGATTCTACGGTGAAAATTCATAATTTTTAACTTATGAACGGACAAAATGAGTAACAAGGATGAATTAAGAGCTTACCTGACAAATTCGGTGAAGTTTGACGGTCGATTGCTCCTGTTTTGACGAAAGAGGCTTTTTCTCCAGAGCACTTTTTCCCAAATCAGCGATGTAACAATGAACCAAATATGAGGTAACTTGTCTATTTATGCCCAAAAAGTTGAAAATTTTCGCAAAAATTTGCTATGCTTATTTTTTCAATCTATCTTAAGCTGCATAACCCGGATGCTTGGAAGTGCCCAGATTGGTATATTTTCAGGTACATTTTGATGAACTCAAGATTTTTTCTGGTTTTTGATCCATGACTGCTAACCCGTCATGGCAGGTATATGATCTTCACTGGCATATAGGTTAGGGAATCCACTTTCCGTTGCATTTTGCATACTAGCCTCCATTCTGATCACTTGCCATAGGGTCGATCCCATCAGGTCATGAGTATTACACCCTTTTCACTCGCCGATTATTTAATCATGACATGGTGGTAGAGCCTTCCTTTACATGGGCTTCGTAGTTAGTTCCTCGCTATCACTTGTGGCCCATGTTGCGTTTTATGTAGGCTCGGGAGTCCTCTTTAGTCCCGCCATGACTTATGTGTTGAAGCTTCATTCTTCTTCTTCCTCACTATCATTTTTCTGCCTATTACCCTAGAGGCTCCCTGGTGTTGTTGAGTTGTATTACTGCATTGCATATTGGCTACTTGTTTATCCTGGCCTTTAGCCGGCTTCATTTGGACTCAATGTTTAAGCCAACTTTTGACCTTTTCTATCTGTACAAGTTAACCATTGCATGCACTTGGCTATCGCGACTTGACACCCTTTTACCCATGGATGGAACATTCCTCTGAGTATCGCTTACCAGTTTTTGCCACCTTGCATTGAGCATAGGATTGTTCCAATCCCAGGAACTAGTGCATCTGTTTCTTGATACTCATTCTATCCATTGTACCATAGCATTCTTTTATTCTTTTTCAGGCTTATTATATGAAAAAGACAAAAAAATAAAATATAACAAAAAGAGCGGGAACGGGATGTAACTTCATAATTTAATGGCAGTACAGTGTCAGTTTGTCGCCCTTGAACAAAGCATATACACTTATATATCTTTCCTCCATTTGGGATGGTTTTAGTTTTGACCTAGGTTCAGCCTTTACCTTGTTTCACTTGTCAGTTCTCCCCCGGCTGGTTATCTCTTCCAATCATATGGAGATTTTGTTCTGCTTCCTGCATAACAGACTTATACAGTGTCACTTTTACTTCCATGGTCATCACGAGTCATGCTTTTGTTCAAGGGAAGTCTAACCAGAGTCGGCCATTCTGCGGTGTCTCTTGACTCATTATTCAGTCGGCCTTCCCGGTCTTGTCAGTATCTTGTTCTATCACATCAGATGTTTTGGTCTTCTGCTCGTGCTGGTTTGAGAAGGTCTCCATTGACTTCTCGCTGGCGGGTTTGTCTCTTATCGACTACGACACATTGCTCTGAGAGCAAACCTAGAGCCACACCCTGGCCCTATTTCCATCATTGATAGGTGACCTTGTGCTCAGCATTTGATCATCATCATGGATCTTTGACTGAGTGGTTTCCCCTGTGTTCGACGTCAGCACACATTATCACACTTGGGATTCGTGCAGTACCTTGATTTCCATTTGACCCTATCGGTGGATTTCTCGCCTCTGTGTCAGCTTTCATTATTGGTTGGTTCAGGGGGTTTCTTCCGTGCGCTAGCTTCATCTTGTGCATGTCGGAAACGTACTTCGGTTTTGGTTCCATCACTCTACTTCGTCCGATTCCTTCCAAATCTTGGCCCGCGGGTTACACTCGCGCTGGACTGATGTGGGATGCCTTAATGCCTTCCTTCCAGCAGATATTTTCCCATCGACTCCGACTCATTGCTCTGGGAATAAGGTCTAGAGTCTTTTGTCAGTACCTTAGGGTTTGCAGTCATCAGTGGCAGACTCTTCGCTATCGACAGTGGGGATTCATCATTGCCTCCTGATTGGTAGATTATTTCAACTGTTCGACTTCAAATCATTCATTCGCACTTGTTAGATTGTACTGGGGCACCTTGACACTCATTTTCATTATTGGTGGGTTGTCTCGCGTTGGTTAACGGTATACATTATTGACTGGTAATCCAACGATTTCTCACATGGTCGACTTCAGCTCATTTATTCCCATTGTGTAGAATTGTGCCATAGTGATCGGTGAAGACCTTGGGTTGCATCAGCATTTCTCGGTTCACTTTTGACAGTCCATTCAGTTTCTGCCAGTGATGCCGTTCACCCTTATATGTTGAAGTGTCAGTACAACAACATCCTATATGTTGGCTCCCGAGTTGCGTGATTGTACCGTTTATTCCACTTTTATGATTTGGTACTTGGAGATTCAGTTACTTATATGATCAGACATCCAGTTTCAGCATCATTGATCAGCTTTCTATATGTGATACTTAGACATTGATTCTGACTTGTACTTCTGGGCCATGCTCAGATGATTCATTGTGTACTTTCAGTTCAGCTATACTTGTATACATGTTGGATCTATTCTGTACTTTCTATATGATGTATTTTTTACGGAGCATGGGTATGCCCGCCTCAGCATGAGTTGACTCTCTGTTTTCTTTCATTGGTTTTTGGCAGGCTGAAATCTGGTGAAGTCCTCTCTTGTCCTTGCGAAGTTCTTTCTATGTGCATAATACATTTCGGCCATCATGTACCCCTTATGACCTCATATATTAGTGGGCATCTGTTATAACATCATTTTTCACCCTCATGTGATTCATGATTGTCTCTATGGACTTGGGCACCCATTCCCACAGACTTGAACAAAATTAATAAAAAATAGTGTTAAAAATCCCATACGTGGGTATGCCTAGACTTTTTCGTGTGTATACGCGAGTCCACATGTACTTTTCCGCGTATGCCATTAAAATCATTAAAAAATATATAAAAATTTCCTATTTTCGGGCTGGGTTGATGGTTACTCCAGTAGTTCAACCACCCCAGTACGTGGCCAACTGTTTCCAATTGATTGAAACTACTTTGAGGGAGTATAAAAGCCCCTCATGTGCATGGCCTAAGGGAGAGAGAAATTTTATAGATATTATACTATTTTGGAATCCCAATTCAAGTCTGAATTCCCGTGGCTCCTGCACTTTCCCAGATTTTTACAGGAAACCCTTGTTTCCTGGAGATGTTCATCCATTTATATGCCATCTCGAGTGCACAAGTCTTGAAAGTATCTTAGCGAGGCAAGGGCGGGACGGATATGGATGACGGTCTGTTCGAAGATCGTGGAAGGATTCAGGTGATCTCTCCACTTTTTACTACTGTACATGCTGTTCGTAATAAAGAAGAACCATCTTGTTCCTGAAGTCACGTGTTAACATCTACTTTTATATGTGAAAAGATTATTATTTAAGCATTTATTATTGTTTATATGATGTTTCACATGGATTTCACTGACATTTAGGGTAATTATATGCTGTACAACTAGATTTCCGTGCACGTTTCTTCTTGGTTTTCAGGTTAAGAAGGAAGAAGGGTTGCTGGGGGTTTGGACCCCGCGGGATCTACATCGAACGTAGGACTACGGGTGAGTTCTACTATCGTTGTTATCTAGTTTTTAGCATACAAGTGTGGTTGTGTGTGAGTCCTTATGAATAGCATGCCCTGATCTGTGGAGGTTTTGACCCAACAAACCTCTAGGGTGTTTTTCCCCGAAACATTAGCCTTACCCAATCATTTTTTCCCTTCATAATATTTCAAAATATATCATAAGGCTTTGAAGCTTGGATATTATTGTAAAGGAGGTGGTTGGCCAAGGTAACCATTTCAATTTTGAGAGCGCAAGAGGCTTGAGTAAAGGATTTCATAGCCTTGTCTTCATCATAAACTCAATCGGTATACAAGGACAATTTCCAAGATAAAACTAATGTGCTCAAGGCCATTAAAATACTCTTTCTCATGGGCTATCCCCAAGAATACAAGTCTATTACACATACTTAGTTTATGTTTGGGAGTTGGACAAGTTATTTCAATACACTTGAGTGTGATAGTTAGAATTATACTCCATGTTTACCCCAAAAGGAGGTTTGTAGAGGCCATTCTCTAGATTATAATTGTCCACTTACTCAAGCTGAGAGTATGTCTAAGAATTCATTATTTTAAGCAAGATAAGGCTTCAATAATTTAATACACTGTGCAACCAGGAGGCAATACCAAACACCTTCTTGATCCTTTAAAACCATCCACAAGGCAAGACCTTTTCCACTCAACTTGAATCAATCTTGGTTGAAGTTTGATATTAAAGAAGTATATTTGAAGCTTTTGGTGAGCTTAAGTGGATATGGAATTACTTCCAAGAAGTTCAAAGGACCAAGAGAGAAAGAGTATGAAGTACCTATTTCCTTTAGAATGATATTGCAAGTAACCAAGGAGATAAGTATTAGTGCAGAAGGCCCTCAAATCTTCCTTTTCATTCTTGATCACTTCTTCAGTTGTACACCATAGTCATTTAGCTTCATCAAGAAGCCTAGAAGTTTTCCATTCAAGTTTGTATAGGTTCTGAGCTCAGGATGACACCCATATCAAATACAAAATATAGAGTTGGAGGCATAAATATGACATTAAGAGAAAAGTATTGTAATGCTAGCAAGCCCAATTTGGTAGAATGCAAAAATCTTTCCCAAGCTAGACATGCAATGTTTAGGTCCAGTAAGAGAATGGAAGCTTGGATATCAATTAAGAGGACTAACAATCCTAGGATAACATTCTTGAGTAACCATCTAAGGCAACAAGTAGGTGGTGAGGAGAGCTACAACTGCTAATTTTGGATGTTTCATTAAGAGTATGATTACTTAGTCTCTAAGAATCCTCTAATGATGCTATTGTCTCTCAACATGCCATGATAAAATGGCTTGTTATGAAAGCTTTTATAACTCCCCCATAAATGGCCATTGGATCGATGACCACCAAATAAAGATCAGTTGAAGGTCTAGTTCCCAATGAGCATCCATGCTAATTGTAACAACTCTAAGTCCCCTTAGGGATTTTTTAAGGGAACGATGTATCTAGAATTGACCTCTAAGGTTACTTTATGGAGATGGGTTTATGAAAATTCATTGTCCTTCAACCATATTAAAACACTTTTCTGAGGTCACCATCAACTTTAGTTTGTCAATAGATTTTCAATGATATAAATTTAATCCAAATCCGAGTTTTGGATCCAAAGTTATGGTATTCTAAATGATTACCTTTTTTAGAGCCATGTCAGCATCCGTACATGTGGCAGTACTTTGCCCCCATGTCATCATCATATAATTCTACGTTATTCACATGTGACAAACATGTGGTAGTTTTATTCCCACATGTCAGCACTACATAGGGCCACATTCGCAATCGAAGCACATTAGCCTACAATAACATCTAGATCTGTGATTTTCCATTATTCCTTTTTATTAAAGATTGCATATCTCAACTAATCTATATTTATAATCTTCCAAATTCATCTGAAAATTCCCAAAAATTTTGGGTTCATTTGGATCCAAGAACATGCTTGATCAATAGGTTAACATTCACATTGAGGAAAATCTAAAAGTATCACTTACCAAAAACTTGAATTTCGGGATTTTCGCTAATCCACATCATCCCCATGAGGATTCCACTTGGAACTCCACCTCATAATCATTTTGCCTCTATTCCATGTTAGCACCTCACCATGAGGGTTCCACTTCATGTTCTTGGAACCTATGTGCCTTGTCAACTTGAACACTCTAGTACACTATGTTAGAATGCCTCATCATCCTAAATTTTCCTTTATGCCACACCAATGTGACACATAATTATGTGATGTTAGAAACCACTTAATCGTAGGGTCTAGGAGTGCTCATGTGGACTCCAAGTAACTTACACATGGTTTTATTTTCTATCATTTGAATTTGAATTTTTCCAAATTGTTAGTATGATCACCTTTTCTAGATTTACAAATCTCTTGCAACCTTGACATTAGGGTTCCTTCCATGCAAAGTTCCATCACTTGAAGTTTATGCCATATGGGCCATCTAACACCTGAGATTTTGGTAAAATCCATTTATAAGTTTTTTAAGATGTTTAGATATTTGGAACACACCACTTCCCCACTACTTACCAAACATCCATAATTCTCCTCTACATATATCTTGAGACCTAATTCCAACACTTGACAGATCTCAATGATCGTACTTGAAAAATCTCAATTTCCCTTCTTTGAAATTTAATAGAATGCACAGAACAAGACCTCTAGATGTCAAATATCTATATCTCAATAATCTATATCTCACGACTTTTTCATATTCCCACAACTTTTACCCCCCAACCATATACTTTCTCACTAGGCCCATGGTTTTGGCTCCCACTGATCCATATGACCAGGGGATGGAGCCAAAAAACAATAGTTAAATTTCCAAACTCAATCCCCAAATTTATAAGGAATTTCAAGCTTCCAATAGTGTTTTATAGCCTACTCCAAGGGTTAGATTTATGATCTTGAATGGGAAAAAAACTTTCCAAAAGGACTTCTTATGATGTACAAATCCTCACTTGGAATCCAACAATCCTTCACTTCACAACCATTTACTAGGATTTTCTTCCAAGGATTCAAAAGAGGCCATTATTGATGGTTTTACCCAATATGAATGAAACTTCTCACTCTCTTCAAATATGAATAAAATTTTTTGTAGCCCAATAAAATACTAACTAGAAGCCAACATCAGGGCCTACCTTCACAAGGAACAAAGTACTTCTAAGGCACAAATATTGGAATTCCTTCAAGCCCCCTCTTATCCCAAAGCAGTGATACCTTTCAACTGATCAATCACATAGTAGTACAAAAAAGGATACAAAATATTTGTTTAATCACAAAACTAGCATATTAAAGGCTAATCACAATCACTTAAAAGGCCATATAAGACCACTTCAATCCGTTCAAAAAACTTTCCACTAGTTTAAAAGTTTTTTCAGTGAACTTTAACACTTTTCCTCAAATGTTATGTGAGGGCTCCTTCCTTTGAGTCTCCACCTTTACAATCAAGGCTTTAACTCTAACATTTAGGTCCACATCATCATTAGGATCCTCTAATCATAGACAATAGATTAAAATCTTCTTTGGCCTATCTAGAGCAGACCAAGCTTCTTGGTTGAGAGTCACTAAGAGCCTTTCACAACCAACCAACCATCTTGATTTTCCAAGAATAATAGGGGTTAAAATCCCTCGTCTTCTCAACCATAACATCTTATTTGAAAAAAGGATTGATTGCAGCCATAAACATTAAAATAACAAATAGTAAGAAACTATCAATTCTATGTTCATGTGAGCCATTCCAACTATGCCCATAAATATAAAAGCATGTTCATGAGAGTACATTAAATATCAAAATGTAGGAAACTAAATATTACCTAGTCATCACAACTAGATGTACTAATTCATGCCATAATAATCAATTACATGGAACAAGATGTCTAATCAATAGGCAAGCACATAAATTTATACAACTTATCATCATCATTTATATTTCATTGAATAGGATTTACGTTATATATTTAAAGTCCATAAGGTCACTTATCTAAGCAATATAATTTATGAAAGGTGAGCCACTTTCCAACCAACCATAGAATCAATTTTTTATTTTTTCCTTTGCAACTGTCCATCCCAAAGCCAAACCATAGAACCGTGAGGGAAGTTGTCATTCCATTACAAGGAAAAGTCATAAAATCCATTCTCCTTCATCAAATCAAGCTCACTAGTTCTCTTAAAATCCCACTAAGCCAAGATCCTTCCCAAATTATTTTGGTGGTTTATTTGATTCCTACACAACAAGCACCCAAAGGGAAAATTTCTCTCTCAACCAACCATTGGTGTATGGATGAAGGCCATTCTCCTTCATCCATATAGAAATAAATATACTATATTTCAACCTAATGAGTTAGGGCATGTTATCATTCACTGTGTGGCCACAATGGGCCTGCCTAACACAAAGGGAGCCCTTTTATGATTCAACAGTTCCTAATTACTTCCCCTCTCTTAATGTTTTTCATGCTTAATTCAAAAAAATTCTTGTTCCTCTAGCTCTAGTTAAATACTTCGACATTGATTTCTCTCACCAAATAAGACTAATCACAATTATGCATATGCTACCGTGTCTCAAAAGGCTTTTTGCTACCTTTTATTCAAAGACATAGTCTTAGAACCTTGTGTGTCACTATTTATCTTTCCACGAGTTTTTTTGCTTCATGAGTTTCCTTTCCGCACAAAAGCCTCTTCCACTCATGCTCATGTATTCACACCCTACTCTTTGTCTGTTAAACACACTAATGATTTCTTGTGAATGCTTGTTTCATTACCTTTCCTTCATGGTTTTCATCTTCTTTGATAGATTTAGAAGCACATTTTCCAATCGCCATGGTCAAATTAGAAGCTTCTGGTTAGATGCTAGAAGTATTTGAATGGTACTATATCCATACCTTATATAAGACAATTGGAGTACAACCCAACTGCTTCCATAAATATGGAAGTTACTGTTGAAGTTGTAACTAAAGTTGGTCTTCATAATGTAATATAAATCTATCATGATGTATCTATTTTATTCATTATTATTATATCTCATTTTTTTTCAAAACATGTTCTTCATGCTTATAGAGTCAAAAGAATCAAAGAGAATTTATTTTGAGTCAAAAGAATATTTATTTGAGTCTTGTCCAATTTGGACATTTGAAGGAAAAATAGCTCAATTTTTTTATTTTTTATTTTATTTTTTTTTATTTTTTATTTTTTTTATTTTTTTGTGTTAGAAGCCAAAAATATCTTCAAGTTGGACCTCCTTCAACAAGTCGATCCAGTGTCACCTATTTGACTCTCCTGGAAAACTATATATAAGAGGCTAGTTCGACCTCTTGTATTTGTGCATTCATCATCATATCTTCTATCTATTTCTACACCTAGACAAGGAGACAAGGACCAAAGTCAAAGGAGAAAGAATAAAGTCAAAAGAGAGAGAGAAACTAAAGTTTCTGCCCAAATACAGCTCGCACATGTGACAAATTTCTGTGAAAAGGGTTGAATTTTTGAGGTGATTTCAAGGCCGAAAATATTTGTTTTGACCAAATTTGGGTTAGGTTTACTAACGTTGACTATTGGAGGGGACTTGGAGGAGTACTTGAATTGGAATTTTTGTGAAAAATTGGTCTTGGTATTGGTTATTGTATATATAATTTTGATTTGATTCTGTAAGAGAAGGATTGTTGGGTTTTCCCCCTTGTGGGTTTTTTCCCTAGATTGGAGCCAAAATTTTGGTGTCTCTTGTGTCTTTGTGATCTTGTTGACAGGTTGGAATGTACCACCAACAACTAAGGGGGTCTTCGCAGTGTGAAGTCCCAATTATACCTCACATTGTTTAGGATAGGAGCCCCATCTGGTATGTGGGCCCGACTGCCACCATGAATGTTTCTGCTCTTGAATATCAAATGAGAAGGTGTCAGAGTGGGGACAAGAATGAAATTCCCAGATAGTGAAACAAAATCAACCAATATTGACAAACTATAGAAAGAGGTACAAACAAGTCTCAACAACAATAAGGAGTATTCCATGCGAGAGATCAATGAGCCAAAACCCAATCAGACATACGTGAATAAGAACATGCCAGATGTTAATTAAAAACTACTTCACAATAGATCACCGACATGGCGAGAAATAAGTAAACATAGATTCAAAAACAAAAGATACATGAAACATCTATGAACCAGTGCATAACATATTTCATATATGAAAGAACACATACAAATATAGTGAGAATATCAGACAACCAATACAACCACCATGAGTAAGCATGGGAATCAATGCCAAACATGAAGAACACATTATTAATGTTGCTGCAACTTCAAGTACAAATCTTGAAATTGGTCAAAATCAAACAGTGGAACATGGGTTGCTCATATCATTGCCCAATGCAAAACCCTTGCCTCACTACAACTCACTCTACTAGCTGTGAAAAGCTGAGTGCCTCTAGCTCTCAAGCACAAATCAATTATCTAATCCTAGCCTCAACTCAAGTGCTAAAGTCCCCCCCCATTATCTACAAATGAGGCATGAGGGTATATTTATAGAAATGAGGAGGGTGACCTTTCACCTTCTCCTGTGACCCCTCATCTACCCTCATGACTCTTGAGCTTCCTCCCTATTCTCTCTCATCTAGTGACTATTACAGGCTTGGATCAATCTCAACAAATTTGTTGGCATTATGATGAGAAATATTTACATATTGATAGAGGAGAAAATGTGAGGAGATAAAAGAAGGTTTTTGGAAACCCTAATTTTGTTGCACAATCATGATAAGCTACCAGACAAAGTTACGATGAATGTTGATTTTCCTACTATTATTCCGATAATCATGATTGTCACGGTGCTTCCCGAAGCTACATGGATCCAACTAGCTTGTTAATCGAAACCCTAGTCTCCTTCATGCAAACCAATATTCCATTCTCGTTCTTATACTTGCAGACAAACAACTTTCCTCACATATATTTACAGATAAACAATAATTCTAGAAACATGACAAATTGATTGAAACAAAGATACTGATTTGGACTCCCATATAATCCTCTTTTGCACAACAGTATTTCCAATGTAGGAGGTTTGAGAAGGATATTTCTGAGCCTAAAAAATGTTTACTTCATATCCCAACATTTTCCTTTATTCAATTTTTCATGGTAGCCCCCTAGGTAGTTGCAGGACCTAGGTCTTCGTATGGTCATAGAATATGAGTTCTGGATCATGTATTTTAAATACCCTTCTTCCTATAAGGACTTTATCTCCTTCGCCTCACTTTGGTTGTTTAAGAGGATAAGGGGATATAAAATATGTAGTCCCACATCTTTCATTGGTCGAGTTCAGATACAAGAAAGTGTACCACTACCACCACCCAACCAATCTGAGCTTTAGAAGGGGAGTACAAACACCTTTTTATCAATGTGGCTAACTTATTTTATTGAATCATCTACGTTCTTATGATACTATTGATGTCTCATTGTTGGAGAGGTAAATCCCATCTGCGGATAGAGGCGATCCCACTAGCCCTAGAGTGGGTCTAGCCACAAATGAGACAAGCTATAATATTGATTCTAGTTAACGAATAGACAGAGATTCGATAAATGACTTACCGGAGGTCCTACGCTGTTGTTGTTGTCGGAAAGAGTGGCTACCTCTCGCTCCTGGTTTGATAGATCACAATCTGCTTGCTCTCACGCTCGGACACCTACACACACACAAGAAAAAACGACGATATACAACATACTAATTCACATTCGTAACTATCATTCAGTCGAAGAGGACTAAATCAATTGCATTAAATAATCAACATAACACAATTATGGAACCAACACCATAGTCGAGTATATTAATAAGAGAAAGGAAGAGTACAACCAAGCTTCGACGTTGCGGTCTCCTCCAACAGGGTTCCAGTGGAGCGCATCTCACAAAGGCTCGTCAGGAATTCGGACGAGACTCTCTCTACAGAATTCTCCTTGGTTCTACCTTCTCAATGGCAATTACTCAGCTATAGTATCTCTTCTCCAAGTTCAACTTCTTGGCTATATGTTTAGCTAGCTTTCATAAAGGGAGAAGACATATTTATATAGAGGGAGAGGGAGAGGTTAGGATCCCTATAATCATGGAAAGGAGACCTATCTTCAAGGAGTGTTCCATGGGAGGTGGAAACCACTACCTAAAGAGGGAGATCCATGGCTAGTCAACTTAACCACTTCCTGTGACTCATCTCTGAGGTGGTTAGAAGGAAAATTCTGCCTCTATTTGTTAAAAAAACATTCCTAAAATGGCTGGTGTGGGCACTACACTGAGATAGAGCGCCAGGTGGCACGATCTCTAGCGTAAATTTACCACATTGGCGCGAGGGGTGAACTGGCTACCCACGCCAAGGCCAAAACATAGGTTTTTGTGTGCTTTTTGAGGAAATGTTCAACAGGAGAAATGATGTCCTTATGCAGAAGGATGCAAAGGAGGTGTTTGTAGAGTATGACACTGCTCACAGGTCACGAGAAAGACCTTCCAATATGAGGGGCGAGTGATTGTAGGGATGGTGACAAAATGTTGTGTAACAGATGCCCCCTAAAGCATGAGGTCCGAGAGAGAGGGTGTTAGGTCCCTATATTACTAGTATAGTCCCTTATTATTGTTAGTGTAACCCCCTTATTGTTATTATTGTACCCTTGTAACCCCCATTTTATTATTATTGTGCCCTTAAATTATTAATGTTAGGTCGGCTAGGATTACATTGTGGCCACTAGGATTATATTGTGGCCCCATGGACTCCTATATATAGAAGGAGGTTTTGTTCATTTGTATCATCCAAGAATTGTTCATTTATGTAATGTATTGGAGGTTTCCCCTCGAAGTGGCTTATTTCTAAGGCATTGATATCTCTTTTCTTCTATTTTTGGAGCTGGTTACACAACATTTGGTATCAGAGCTTTGGATTCTAGGGTTTCGCTGCTCCAAACAGGTCATCGTGGCATTTTCGCTATAACTTTTTTTCTACGAAGTTTCAGAAGCTGAAATTTTTAGGGTAAGAATCTAAAATCCTGAGAAAGCTTGTCTAAAAATTTCAGAGCTTGGTTCGCAATATTTTCGGAGATATGATCTGTGGAAGTTAGGTATTTGTTCAGGCTCCTAAACAGGTCATCGTGGAATTTGCGCTATAAATTGTTTTCTACGAAGGTTCAAAATATGAAATTCATATGGTGTGAAGCTGAAATCCTGAGGAAATTCGTCAAAAAATTTCAGAGCTTGGTTCGCAATATTTTTGGAGATATGATCTATGGAAGGTAGTGCTTTTGTAGGCTCCTGAATTTCATCTCAAAGAGGTGATCGTGGGAAAAGTTCAATAACTCTCTCTCTGGGAATCGGATTGGCGTGCCGTAAAAATTGGTTGCAAGTACACGGATTTTAGTTTATTGACTATCAATTTCAGAGACAAAGGACAAAACAGTGACACGTGGAAAGTCGTACAAGTTCTCTCTACTGAACCAGTCCATAATTAGATCATTGTGGGAGATTGGACACAACTTTGTCTTGGAGAATCCAAATCAGGTCAGACCTGTGGCATTCAAAAGAGAATTTAGAGGGATACTTCAGTGCTGGATTTCAGATATAGAAGAGCCACAATCACAGAGATAATACAATTTCAATATCGAGCTCCTCAAAAGCAAGTAAAAGGTGTGTATTTTTTTTTTCCGAACTGCATAAGCCTTGTTTGAAGAATCAAGTTGAATTGATTGCAAGGGCATATTGTAGAATAGATATCAGTATTGGATTATAAAATGGCCCCTAAAAAGAATTCAACACACATTAAGCCTTTGGAAAGCTCTACTATGACTCATGAAGACGAAGAATTGCAACGTGATCTATCAAAATTACAAGAGCAAGTGCAACAAATTTCACTCTCGCAAAGAGCAACAAAAAATGAAATGGAAGTTTTGAAGAAAGGCGTGGAAGCTAAGATGGATGGCGTGCAAGCTAAGATGAATGGCATGGAAGCTGGCATGGAAGCTAAGATGGATGACATGAAAGCTAAGATCGATGAGAAAATGGAAAACATGAAGAATTTCTAAAAGCATACATGGAAGGTTTGACAAAGTTGATACAAGAAAGGTTTGCTAATGGTGAAAGATAAGAGAAGAACCTCATGATGAGAAAAAAATAAATGTTAATTGTGATTTCATAAACTCTAATGTTGGTGGGAAGAACCACCATATTCCAAAGATGGATATGAGGAATTTTGATGGAAAGGATCCTCGTAACATGGATACTACAACATGGAGCAATATTTTGATCTCCATAACGTGCAAAACACACAAAAGGTACGTATCAAGTAACTTTACATTTAAAAAAAAATACATTTGTTATCGATGGCTTTACTCCCGTAAAACAATTATCACTTGGGAAATTTTTACGAAGGAAATGATAGCACATTATGAGGATACAAAGAGCAACACCTTCTTTAGCCAATTGATAAATCTCAAACAAAAGGGTTCAGTGGTGGAGCACATTGAGGACTTCCAAAAATTGAATATAAGGGTAACCGATATTCCAAAGGAACACAGGATTGATGTCTTCATAGGGACTTTAAAGGATAACATCCAACATGAAGTTCACATTTGGGAACCCGATTCATTGGAGAAGGCATTCAGGTTGGAAAGAAAAATTGAATGTAAAATTATGGCAACAGGGAAGCCCGCCACTCAATTCTATAAAGAAGGAAGTGTTGCTATGCCTAGATTTTTCCAAACCCCACAAGGTTGACACCACAACAATTGGAAGAAAAAGAGTGCAAGGGCTTTTGCTAAGCGCTTGTGATAGCAAATACACTAAAGGTCATAAATGGTATTAAAAGAAATTATTTTACAGATTGTGAAGAAGAAGAAGAAAAATGAACTAGAAGAGGATATACACCAGGAACCGGCCCTAGAAGAGAAGAAATGAATCCGACCATATTCTCTTGGGACCTGCAGAATTACCACTCCTCAAACTCTCAAGATGTATGACTCGATCACCACAGGTGTTGTGGTCAGCAAGGATTGATTCAAGGTAGCACCCATAATTTTATTCATTGTAAGGTAGCCAAGGAATTAAATTGTTTCCTATACCGACAATTGCACGTCAAGTGATGGTTGCAAATGGAAGAACTATAAATTGCTCGGGAAAATGCCATAATATCAAGCTAGCCATGGGGGAATATGTATTGAATAGTCCAATGCTTTCCATCCCAATGGGAGGTGTTGATGTTGTACTAGGAGTACAATGGTTACAACTTTAGGGAAGATAGTTTTTAATTTTCAAGAACTTTTCTTGAAATTTTTTTCGGAAGGAAAGGAAATTGAATTACGGGGTATTGCAGGGAAGCCAGGAAAGATAATAAGATCTAATGTCATGACAAAGCTTCTGAAGAAAGAACAACGAGGCGTAATTGCACAATTATGCTCACTAGAAGTTCCAACATCAAAATCATCTATTTCTGCAGATCTCCAACAAGTCTTGGACAATCATTCCAAGGTGTTTGAAACTCCCAAAGGACTCCCAACTATTCGTGATCATGATCATGCTATTCATTTGATTCCAGGAAGTGTTCCTCCAAACATCAGGCCTTATAGATATCCTTATGTCCAAAAGAGCGAAATTGAACGTATGATTGCCGAAATGTTAGAGGCGGGTATAATTCAACCTAGTCAAAGTTCTTTCTCTGCTCCTGTAGTATTGGTACACAAGAAGGATGGATCATAGCGAATGTGTCCAGATTATAGGGAGCTCAATAAGCTCACCATTAAAGACAAATTTCCCATTCCTGTGATTGATGAATTATTGGATGAATTACATGGAGCAATTTATTTTACCAAGTTGGATCTTCATTGAGGATATCATCAAATTAGAATGAAGACTGAAGATATTCCAAAAACAGCATTTCGAACTCATGAGGGTCATTATGAATTTTTGGTCATGCCTTTTGGCCTTACCAATGCACCTTCTACATTTCAAGGGTTGATGAATTCCATTTTCAAACCCTTCCTTAGAAAAATTTTGCTAGTATTTTTTGATGATATACTAATCTACAGCAGGTCTTGGAAGGATCATGTTGAACATGTTGACAGGGTGCTCAAACTATTGCAGGAGAAACAATTATATGCAAAAAAATCCAAATGTTTCCTTGGAGTACAAGAGGTGGAATATCTGGGTCATATTGTATCTCACGAGGGTGTTAAAGTAGACCCTAACAAAATTAAAGCCATTAAGGAATGGAAAGTCCCCACAACCATAAAGCGGTTGCGAGGATTTCTCGGGTTAACAGGGTATTATCGCAAGTTTGTTAAGAATTATGGGAGAATAGCAGCACCTCTAACAACATTATTGAAGAAAGATGCATTTTCATGGACTCCTGAAGCAACTAAGGCCTTTGAACGTCTTAAAGAGGCAATGTGCCTAGCACGGTCGAGGATTTCTGTACAGGGTATTATCACAAGTTTGTTAAGAATTATGGGAGAATGGCAGCACCTCTAACAACATTATTGAAGAAAGATGCATTTTCATGGACTCCTGAAGCAACTAAGGCCTTTGAACATCTTAAAGAGGCAATGTGCCTAGCACCGGTCTTAGCTATGCCAGACTTCACAAAAACCTTTATTGTAGAATGTGATGCCTCAGGAAATGGAATTGGTGCAGTTTTAATGCAGGAAGGAAGACCCATTGCTTTTGAAAGTCGTCCAATCAAAGGAAAGTATTTACAGAAACCTATTTATGAGAAAGAAATGTTAGCAATACTGCATGCACTAAAGAAATGGAGAACTTACCTAATGGGAAGACACTTCAAGGTAAAAACTGATCATGATAGTCTTAAACACTTTTGGAACAAAGACTATCTTCAGAAGAGCAGCAAAAATGGGTCACAAAGATGTTGGGTTATGACTTTGAAATAATCTACAAAAAAGGAAAGCTTAATGTTGTTGCAGATGCACTCTCAAGAAAGAATGAAGAGGTGGAAGCATTGCTTTGTGCCTTTTCTATTATCCAACCAGATTGGATAACCGAAGCAAGAGATGAATGGAAGAAGGACAAAGATGTATGGACACTCATTCAAAAGTTGCAGCAAGATCCTAGTACATCTGATACATTTAGTTGGAAAAATGATTCCTTATGGTACAAAGATCGCTTATATCTTTGTAAGAATTCCCAACTAAAACAAAAGATTCTTCTGGAAGTGCACACTTCTCCTTTAGGAGGACACTCAGGATTTTTAAAAACTTACCACAGGGTGAAGAAAGAATTTTTTTGGGATGGCCTTAAATCTGATATTCAAAATTTTGTGGCGGAATGTTTGTTTTTCCAGCAGAATAAAGTTGAGACAATTAAGACCCCGAGACTTCTACAACCTTTATCCATTCCAAGTCAACGTTGGGAGGAGATTTCAATGGATTTTATCACAGGTTTACCTAAGTCCGAAGGAAAGAGTGTCATCATGGTGGTAGTTGATAGACTTACCAAGTATGCACACTTTTGTGTATTATCTCATCCATTTAAAGCAAGTACAGTTGCTACTACATTTATGGATAGAATTCAAAAGCTACATGGAAGCCCAAGGGTTATTGTGAGCGACAGAGATCCCATTTTTACTGGAAATTTTTGGACGGAGTTATTTTCTTGTTTGGGTACTCAATTAGCTCATAGCTCATCTTAACATCCTCAATCTGATGGTCAAACTGAGATAGTAAATAAATTTTTGGAAGGATATCTTCGTTGTTTTATATCTGATAAACAAACACAATGGGTCAAGTGGTTACCTCTCGCTGAATGGTGGTATAACACTTCCTTCCATACTGCAGCAAAAATGACCCCATTTATGGCACTTTATGGATATCATCCACCATCCATCACATCATCTTTAAGGAAAATTCGAAGGTTCAAGCAGTGGAAGATCACATCGAGCATCAGCAAGAAGTTCTCCAACTCTTAAAGGATAACCTGAATTTGGCACAAAATCGAATGAAACAACAGGCAGATCAACATCGTAGCGAGAGAAGTTTTGATGTAGGAGATTGGGTATTTTACGGCTACAACCATACAAACAAATGTCCCTCAAGCAAGCAAAGAAGGATAATAAATTATCGCCAAAGTACTATGGTCCTTACAAGGTGTTGCAAAAGATTGGTACTATGGCATACAAATTGGAGCTTCCTGCTTCTTCGCGAGTACATCCAGTTTTCCATGTTTCATGCTTAAAGAAGGTTATAGGTGAAAATATTCAGTTCAAACAATATTTCCAGAACTTGATGAGGAAGGAAAAATCATATTGGAACCGGAAGCGGTCACGGAAACAAGAACTCGACAACTACGGAATCGATCAATTTCAGAGTATCTCATCAAGTGGAAGAACTTACCCACTGAAGATTCTACATGGGAGGATGAGAATTTTATACAGAAGCACCCAGAGCTACTCAAGTGTTGAGGACAAAACTTTTTTGAAGGAGAGGGGCATGTTAGGTCCCTATATTACTAGTATAGTCCCTTATTTTTGTTAGTGTAACCCCCTTATTGTTATTATTGTACCCCTGTAACCCCCATTTTGTTATTATTGTGCCTTAAATTATTATTGTTAGGTCGGCTAGGATTACATTGTGGCCCACTAGGATTACATTATGGCCCCATGGACTCCTATATATAGAAGGAGGTTTTGTTCATTTGTATCATCCAAGAATTGTTCATTTATGTAATGTATTGGAGGTTGCCCCCTCGAAGTGGCTTATTTCTAAGGCGTTCATATCTCTTTTATTTTATTTTTGGAGCTGGTTACACAACAGAGGGAGGGTTGAGATGATTTATGAGAATGTGTTCGACCCAAACACTACTGTCAGAAAACCAGCAAGTACAAATACAACTGATATTTCTGATACATGACATGTGGCATGGGCGCAACCATCCATAATAGAGTACATAAAAAGAAATACCCACGGTATGGGTGCAGCCATCCAGCAATAAGGATCAACAAATAGTCTCAGGTATGGACGCAGCCATCCAATCAAAAGAGCCATGTAACAAGTCATAGTAATCCACAAAGAACCCGCAACCTGGATTTCATCAGACAAAACCCAGGGTCTTGCACTCCATCTCAACCTGAACAAAGTACAAATTCGAGCATGCGAATATGTGAGCTGAAGTCGAACATGCAAGAAAATTGTCTGATTCCATCCAATGATGAAAGCCGTTAACGGACGCGAGAGAAACCACCAATGATGACAATGGCTCTCAAGGTACAAAAGGTACAATCCATGGAATGTGAACAGTGATATGACGTCGAACAACCGCAGAGTCAGTCGATCGAAGGCCAATGATGTGGACCTTGCGTCGAATGCGAAGAACCTGCCATTGAGGCATGCAAGCTCCAAGGTACCTGAAGGGAGTCTCTAGATCAACTTCCTGGATAATGAGGTGAATTCGACAGGAAGTGACCTAATCGAAGGTGGGCCATAATGTTTCCCACATCATCGACACAAGACAGAGGAATATAATGTTTGTGAATCAAGACCAACAGAGAATCAGAGGGCAGTTGAAAACTTCACAGGCAAACTTCTCTTGAACATATTAGCGGCATGACACTGGATTTGGAAGTATTTTGACATCAAGGGATTTGAGGTCATGGTGACGTGGCAAAGAGCAGAGGAGCGGTCAAAAGATATTACCCAAACCCATGGAGGCAAAAAAATGATGAAGTGAGATGTCCCCAACCCGACACGAATGCAGACAAGTGCCATGTTCAAGAGCAACATACTGCCAACACGACTACAATTTGGTCCCATTTTCCCCCACCATTTCTGGCGAGTACCCCAATTATTTTTTGAAAACAAGCTTGAAGGGGATAGCATATGCTTGCAATGTAAGTTTGTCCTTCGGACAAATCCAACCTAGTACATTTTACGAACCCTAGGAAGGAGGAACTCGAGTAACGTCATGATGACGGAGTCCGATGTCATCAGTGTTTAATGAGTCTGAAAAAGGGAGAACTCGACATATTTTCATGCTTAGAGAGTTTGAAAAGAAAGCGGAAAAGAAAACTCCAACAGACGTCCCTTTTCGTAGGTAGTCTCATAGATCCAAAAAGGTAGAAAACTGTGTCTGAGAGAACCTCTTAGTCGTGATAGGCTAAGGTATTCCTTTTTCATAAATAATCTATCCCAGCTCGAAAATGGGGTAAACGTATACTAGGTAGATATCGTTTTGCAGCGAATTTAACGAGTTCAAAACGACAAGCGCCTTGACAATCTTTTCAGTTTTCGAGAGTCAGAAAAGAGCTGAAAGATGACTATAGTAGTGAATTTTTCGTGTTTTTACCAAGTCCGAAAGAGTATAAAATATAACTCGTTACTTCGTCATAACCATGTGAAAACCTGTTGCTGCACAAGAGACACGTGTAAAACCCATTTCTCGAAAATAATATGATAAAATAATCAACAAATGTGTTTTAAAACCTAATTTAAGATCTTGAAAAGTTATAAAATGCCATAAGTGGTAAAAATTATTTACTTTTCACTTTTACCTCTTTGTGGAGCAACAGTGATCCATTGTGCTTTGCGATCTTGCGGCGACGATTGCGAGTGATCCAGTGAACCGATCTCGATTCTGTCAGTTTCAGGTAAGAGCCGACACCATTTCCCATATTTTAAGCTAAATTTTATTCCTTGCACATGCCATTTTGATTTCCCATGAGGGGGATTTGCAAAATATAGGGCATCATGGTTAGTGCAGGTTTCGAGAACGGACACGCGCCAATCGCCCACTTTTTACATAGAGGGCGTGCCCATTGGCGCGACTATTAGTGAAACAGTCGCGCCAACTGTGAAACCCAAAAATCCGCCTAAATTTAAGGAAAATGCAACCATTTGTTTGAAAATTTGGATGCCTAAGGAGACTAACAATGCTCATATGAAAAATGTGTGCAGGTATCAAGCAAAAAAAATGGTGATTGAGTGGAAAGTGAGAGAACATAGTGAGGAAGATGAACTTGCCATGGAGAATGACCGATGCATGGATGCCCTCAAAGATTGTAGGCTAAATAAATTCTTTCTAACACCATGCCTCTGGGATCAGCCATAATTGCTTCATTATTTAATAAGCATTTGGGATGAAGACCAAGAAAAGTTCGTGCTTCGAGATCAAGAACTCGAAATCGAAGTTTCTGATGTCTATTTTATCACAGGATTGTCGTGCAGGGGTGCAGTCCCTATCATGACCGGTACCCGTCCTACCATGGAGAGCATGGGGATGGTGATTGACAGGGTGTGCCGAGAGGCACGAAAAGGATCAGGGAGTGGAAAGGTTGACATCCAAAATATCCCAGATCTAGCACTAAAATTAGTGCTACACACTATCACGCGGGCTGCAGGATTGCAAGCATCGCATGAGGCCACAAAAACACAATTGATTATTGCCATGGATTTCCTGACCCCAACTATCTACAACTGGGCAGAGACCGTGACTATCAATATGAAGCAGCAACTAACCAAGTGCAAGAAGACCAAACTAAAGAAATTTGGGTATGGATCAATCTTGGTATTGTTTTTCTTGGAACGACTACCGATATTCCAGCGCCAGGAGGTCATTGTCTCGATGCCACCACCCAGAGAGCCATGGATGGCCCGATGGGCCGCACTGATGCCCATAGCAGGGGGCGGACAAAAGATGTCTTGGAAGTTGGAATTCTTTGATTGGCTTTGTCGACAACTGATTGTCGTGGAGGATTGGCCCTATTTTGGTACAGACTTCACTGGTGATCTAGACCTCCCGCTTCCGGCGGGAGAGGATTGGGACGAAGAGCTAGGTGAGACTCATTTTTTATTTTCATGAGTTTATGATTTTTTGGTATATATGCATGTTCTGATAGTTAATTTTATATGTATGCAGATGTTGGCCGAGAGCGACCTGCAGGTATGTCGCTGATAGCGAGGCGAACTCCTCGCGATTTTGATCCTCATGGTGAGGGCAACGATGAGGAGATAGTACAAAATCTGGAGGGGATCACTCATGGGATTTCAGACTATGCTCGTTTTGATGATGTCCCTCGAGCCTATCAGAGGCACACTGTAGGTGTGCCGAGTTGTATCCACCACTTGCTGAGGCAGTTGGTATGGGCAGTGGCGTGCTATCATGAGCACCACGCTGATTAGGCACCTAGGATTTTATTTCCGCACTTTTTGAGAGATATGTTGTCTCGCGATGTAACTGAAACATACATATATATTTTGGGTTTTTATGATGCACACGCTACAAACAATCGATATATATACATCTATTTTCTTCATGGGTCTATTTACATAAGATGATGTTTTATAAGTTGCGCAAATGTCTATCGAGCACAATGTTAGCTATTGCATCAGTTAATGTATTCATTCGTCTTGGTATATGTTGATATGTGATGAAATCAAAATGTCTTTCAAGCAAACGAATACACAAATACAACCTCAAAATGCATGGGTTTTGAACCGAATAATGGCTGTTAAGTTGAAGAACAACAAGCTGTGAATCTAGATTTACAAGCAATGCGCATATGCCGAGGTTAATTGTCTCGGTTAATAGCTCCAAAACGGCACTATATTCAGTGACATTGTTTGTAGTTGGTCCTAGACAAATACCTTGTAGGTTAATCAACTCACCGACGGGATCATAAATTACCCAGGCTGCCGAAGACAAGTTCCTGGTACTGCAGGAAGCACCATCCGCGAAACCAACAAAAGGGTAATAGACATCTGCATAACAAACAAGACCCAATAAGAAGAAATTTTTTACAAAGCACATCAAACCAAAGCATGCAAAAAAAATAAAAAATCACCTATGTACACATATCATGCATGAATGACTCAAGCATAATGCTTTTTCAGATACAACCTGTTTCTCGGCTGTGCTAAGGGATAAAATTCATAATCAATAAGCTCATAAGCCCCATTCTGTAACACACATTTGACGATGTAGAGCCCATGCCACATAGGTTGGAATTTACCTGCCCCCAACTTGTCATGAGCTTGGTCGTACAGGAGAACGAGGTTTCCTTCCATAAAAGAACGAGGGGAAACTATTTGGTCAAAATGAGATTTGAAGCACTTCTTTTGTGCTTCGATGACCAAGGCAGCTAAGTGATGAGTTTCATCCAATCTCTCTAAGTAGAGGAGACGCTCTTCCTCAGGCGAAGTATTAGGCAGTGATTCCACAACTAATTTGAGTGAAGGGATTTCACATTCAATGGGAAGAGTAGCTTCCAAACTGTACACCAACTGAAACGGGGTAAATCCGGTTGCACTCTTAATCGATGTTCGGTAAGCCCAAAGAGCTGAAAACAACATGAGATGCCAATTTGATTTATGGATCCCAATTGTTCGTTGAAGCATTGTAACAAGAACTTTGTTTATGACTTCAACTTGGCCATTAACTTGAGGGTAATAAGGCATTGAGCTGTCGTGACACATACCCAACTTAGACGTCAGCTCCACCATCATATAATCCCGAAAATAAGAACCATGATTAGTAACGATGGCTTGAGGGACACAAAACCGAGTAATAACGTGATTGAATATGAATTGTGATGTTTTATTATCGTCCACAGCCAGTGTAGGCATTGCTTTGGCCCATTTTGTAAAATAATCGACGATGATGATAATATAGGCATGCCCCCCAACCGAGTGAGGGTTACACGTCATAAAATCAATACCCCATTTGGAAAAAGGACCAACGGTAATGACATCGTGTAAAGGAACAGGTGGCGCATGCATCTTGCGTTGATATATTTGGCACGCATGACATTTGCATACTACGACAATGCAGTCTTTAAAAATGGACAGCCAGAAATAGCCAGCACGAAGGATCTTCTGTGCGGTGGCATAACCAGACATGTGACCACCACAGGTGCCACTATGGCAGTCATTTAAAACTTTCTCAACTTCCTCGAGAGTCAGACATCGGCGGAGTACAGAATCGACTCCAACATTATAGAGGGTATCTCTGATAATACGATAAGGTTGCGACTAATGCCGAATTCAGCGTCGGGCATCTTTCTTCAACTCGGACCTAAAAGTGGAAGTCTGGAGATACACGATGATATCACCATACCACGGATCGAGGGTGCTAATCAAGAAAATAGTTTTGTCCGGAATATGATCCTCGGAACAAGAAGGGGCAGAGTCGGCAGGGAGAGAACAAATTAGATTAGCGAAAATGAGTGATTTCTTTGATTTGGCAGTAGTAAATTCCAAATCAAACTCTTGGAGGATAACAATCCACTTCAAGTATTTGCCCCCCAGAAACTGTCGAGATAGAATACATGTCATGGGATTATAATCAGAAATCACGGTCACCGTGCGTAAAAGGATATAGTGGTGAAAACGCTGGACGGCTTGGACCGCAACCAGCGCTAACTTCTCGACATGTGCATAACGCGTTTCAGGGTCGAGAAGGTTTCGATACAAGTAATAAATAACATGTTAGTTACTGTCATCATCATCCTAAACCAAAACCATGGCGATCGTGCTGAAGGCGGCAGCTAGATAGAGGGTGAAATCATGATGATAATTCAGAGGACGTAATAGAGGAGCATTGACAAGAAACGTCTTAAGAATATCAAAATATTGCTGAGCAATCTCATCCCAACAGAAAGGAACGTCCTGATTTAAAAGTCGTGTGAACCCCTTGGCTACTTCGGCATAGTTCGGCATAAAACGACGTAAGCAATTGGCTTTCCCTTGGAGACTCTAAAGCTGATGTAACGAGGATGGAGAGGGGAGATTAAAAATAGCCTCAACCTTAAGCGGATCAAGGCGAATTTCGTCTTGGGATACGATAAACCCTAAAAGTCTACCAGAATCGATGCAGAAGATGCATTTATGCGAATTGAGCCAAATTTTATAGCGTCTACAGCGAAGAAAGATCTGGCGGAGATGGTTCGGGTGGTCTTTTCGCGCAACTGAATGAGACGGAAGGTCATCCAGGTATGGTTGAAAAATATGACGAATAAGGTGAAAGGCATAAGACATCGCACACTGGAACATAGCCCCGACATTCTTCAAGATGAAAGGGAGTTTCTTATATGCAAACCTTCCCCAAGGATAGAAAAAAGCGGTCTTGTGTTGATTGAACGGGAGAATGTTGATCTGATTATAGCCAGAAAATTCGTCCATAAGGGAAAAAAATCTCACTCCCCGCACAATCGTCAATGATCTGATCGATGAAAGGGGTGGGATAGTTATCCTTAGGACAGACCCGAATAATATCGCGATAGTCAACACAGATGCAAATTTCTCCCTTCTTTTTATCCACATGAATAATGTTAGAAACCCACTCTGTTAGAGGAATCGGATAAATGAAACCCGCTTTGAGAAGTTTTTCAACTTCAGCTTTTATAGTAGCGGCTTTTCAAGGATGCACTGGACGAAGTTGCTGGCGAATAGGCTTCACACCGAGGTAGGTGGAATTTCGTGCACCACAATACTGGGATCAATCCCAGGCATCTCTTCGTAAGACCAGGGGAAAACATCACAGAATTTGCGAAAGAGGCTAGTATACACTTGTACTTCATCGGAAGAGAAAGTGACTCCCAAATGGATGTTCTCGCCAATCCCCGGTTTCACGGAAATGTCGATAGGCATCATTTGAGTAATGTTACCCAAGTTACCTTCAGCGAAGACTTCATGAGTCAAGATAGGCATTTGAAGTGGCGGAGAAGGAACTTGAGACGCAAAACGCTCAAGACAGTTGGACATTGCCCCGAGGCCTAGCATAAACAAGGAACGATGATGCCCATCACTCCACGATCGGTCTTCGAGAGACATGGTTTCCACGATAGCTTCTCCGGATGGAAACACTTCTCTCAAAGGATCAGGCGAATCGGCATCGCCGAGCCAGGGGGATTAAGAATAAACGTCGAGAGACATGCTCAAAGGAGCACCTTCAGAAGGGGGAGAATCAGATGCATCTACAAGCTTGCAATAATTGATTTCAATTGGACTGAGCGGCATCGAATCTCCAAATGAATCAACCTGTTCAAGTAAAGACACGATCCATGGGTCATCCGACTGAGAGATCATATTAACTTGAACAATATTTGGTGGTGGAAGGGGAAAGATACCCATGAGAGCGGTATCTTTGAAAAGACCCGACCCTATACTCTCAGGGGGAGAAGGAATCTGATCCATGTATGGAACGTTGTTCTTAGAAGATGAGATAAAGAACGACAACTGGTCGACAGTAATTATTTTGCCCTCGTGTGGAAACTTTAGAAGACAGAAGAGGGTGGACGGAACACATAGCATAGCGTGAGTCCAACTGCGACCAAGTAGATGATTGTAATTGTGTTTAGCGTCAATGACTTCTAATTCAACATTGACCATCTTTCCTTGCAACGTGATCGACAAGCTGGCGAGAACACCCAAGGGTTTCGATTCCCTTCCATCAAATGCCTCAAGGGAATTGGGTGACGGAGTTATGGTTGGAGAGCCAATAGCCTTCCAGCAAGCAGATGACATGACACAGATAGATTCACCTTTGTCCACAATGAATTTGTGGATGTTGAGACCGTTAATTCCGACTTGTATGACAAGTGGAAACTGGTGCGGAAGTCAGGGGACAAAATTCTCTAAGTCGAAAGTGAGATAGCTAGACTTAGCAGGATCAATCCCACCGATCGCAGATAATAACACTTTCCGTTGAGACGGACAACTCTGAAGCACTTCTAACGCGGACATCGCGGATGGCGCCTGTGCTAAATCCTCAACAATATTGTAATGCTGAGCAGCATGGGCGTTAGGGTTATAAGAAGATTTCCGGAGAACACCTTTAGAAGGTGGTCGTACAACGGGATCAGCACTGGGCCTTTCAATCTCAAGAGGACCAGAGGCAAGTGGGGGAGGAGGACCATCAGCAACCTATTTCCCGGCTGTGTGACGTGATCCAGCAGAATCTTTTGACCGAGTAGCGATGGAAACGGGTGCAGAACCATTCATCATGAATACCTGAGAGCCAAACGGTGCAGATGGTGCAAGTTGCTCGACCATCTGTGTTTGATGAGATGGAAAAGGTTCTTTAAGGACCGCTGGATTTCCCTTAGCACCTTTGAGAAATTGACTAACTTCGACTCGTCTAGGACAATTCTTAGTGTAGTGTTCCTCATCACAAATCAGACAAGGATACTTCGGCTTTCGCTGTGAACCATCATCAGCACGAGATTTAGATGATTCTAGTTTTGGGGCATCGGCTTTGGCCTTGACTTTGCCCTTCCTTCTCCCCTTGGATGTCTTGTCTGCAGGATTGGCCTGAATGACGTTGAACTCCGAGGTTTTACTAGAAGCCGGGGTAGATTGAGGAGAAAAACCATTGGAATAATTTGATTTTTGCTTCCCAGTATTGGAAGACTTACGTGAAGTCTGAGACACATAACCAATAACGTCGTCGACCGATGGGGTAGCCAGTGCTTTAGAAGTCCTAGGTCGTGGAGCATCAGTCAAGATGTCATACAATATGCCCGATTGAGAGTACACTAAATCAAGGTACTGAACACGAGCAATGGCTTGTTCCTCAGTTACACATGCCCCCATGGTGATATCTTTCGCAATCTGATTTAAAAAAGAGGTAGTGAACCAATGAGTAAGAAGCTGATCAGGAATTTCAAACTTGATCAGGCGACGACGTTGTCTCCATTCGTGAATGTGGTATGAGATATGGGTAGCCGGGTCTTGTTTTAAGGATGTTAGGAGATGCGTCTCGGCTTCATAACGAATTGGAAACTGAAAATGAGTAAGGAATGCCATAGCGAGAGTGTTGAAATCTTGAAATATACCACGAGGCAGCTCGATGTACCACTTAGCAGCAGCTCTAGTAAGGGTGTGCTGGAAAAGACAGAGTTGAACAGAGTCATCCACCCAAGAATTGGAAGAACACCATAAATGGTATGTCATAACATGTCCTTGGGGGTCTTCTCCAGACTTGCCCTCAAACTTGGGACAATCACTAAGAACCTTCGTTGGAACCGGAGGCCAATACGGATTATGAAGGATTGGATCATATGTCATTTTGGACACATCCAGTAACTCCAACGTGGCGAGAAAAGGTAATTGAGGGTTGAAATGCATAGCAGGTCCTCGATAAGGACCCGTACCCATATTCCATCCTGGTTGAGTATAACTCTGCCCCCATTGGTTCTGTCCCGAAGGATTCAGACCATAAGGGGTATAAGCCGGATAATTTGGCTGATATGGCAGCTGAGGACCAGGATACAAAGGTTTAAGACCAGGATATTGATTCTGAGTATATGAGGGTTCTGATTGAGCAGCATAAGTATTTTTTTGTGGAATATAAGTATGGCCTGACAGTTGAGGGTAATAAGCAGGACCTTGAGGCGCATTGTATACCGGTCGATATTGACCTTGAGGGTAATAACTGCCTTGGGGTCGTACGGGCTGCTGATAAGTGGGGCCCTGCTGAGCTGGATAAGTCGGGCGCAGAGGTTGACCCGATTGCGGTGTAGAGTAGAGAGGTGGCTGAGCAGGGTGAATTGTCTGTGCAGGTTGTCCCGACTAAGCAGGTTGACCTGACTGAACAGGGCCACCAGGTTGCCCCTACGGAGTAGGTTGGCCTGATGGCTGCAGTGGGCTAGGTTGTGCCTGATAACTAGGTTGACTTTGAGCAGGACCATAAGATGGTCTTGGCTGGGCAACATTTGGACCATTTGGAAAATATGGCTGTTGTGGTTGCACCAAAGGTTGCCCTTAAGATGAATAGATTTCCCCCCTAGGATTGTATGAAGGTTTGGGTTGATATACCGGTTGCTCAGCTGGTCCCTAAGGTTGCCCAAGTTGGATCACAAGCTGAGCTTGTAAAGGCTGACCTTGAGGATTGTAAAGCTTCCCTTGCGGGCCGTAAAATACTCCTTGCTGGAATGAAGGTTGTCCCTGAAAGGGTTGCCCTTGTGGGTCATACGCAAACCCTTGCTGCACCGAAAGTTGTCCCTGGAAGGGTTGTCCTTGTGGGTCGTAAGTATACCCTACTGAACCAAAGGTTGTCCCTATAAGGGTTGTCCTTGTTGGTTAGAAGGTTTCATAGGTAAGGTAGGTCTAAAACCGGAAAGGAACTAATAAGCCTCAAGAGCAGGCAAATAGATAGGGTTGTCGTGCTCATCATAATGAAACAAAAGTGAATAAATCAGGGTACCAACCGCATCATAATGAGAAAAATAAGGATGATTAGGATAATGAGGGGACTGATAAGTCTGGGAGCTCTGCTGCTGAACAACCAACCGATACTCCTCAAAAGAAAGGTCGTCAGGGATTGCCATGGCAATCGAAGTCTCTACCGCAGACGAAACTCCTGATGACTGAGCGGTGACAACCGGTGCTGATGCATCCACGTAGACAGTAGGCCTAGTTGGGACAGACGTAACAAAAGGCGTCGACGAGATAGCTGTCATTTGCGACATCCCTAATGATGGAAGGACCGGCCCCCTTGACGAGGTTGATGCTGCCATGGAGGCAATACTGGCTATAATCTGACCCAAAGATCTATATCCGACTGGAAGCGACACCGATGGTGAAGATTGAGTGGGTTCTTGATGGATGTCTTCCGGAAAATATTGGTATTCTTCATCAGAAACAAGAATCCCCTCGCTGCCAATAGGACCAGACGAGTCCATGTCTGAATCCACCGTGAGGTCTTGTAAAAGACTACGGGGGCTAGGAGGTATGATTGCAGCCAAAAATGGCGATCAAGATGTAAGAGGGGGGAAATTTTCCCCAGCCCCAAACCCAAACCAAGCGTTTGAAAGAGGCCAAGTAAACTCAACTGGTTCTCCAAAGGGGTGCTCTGACGGGATAATAGGCTGCTGAAGCTCGACAGACCTAGAGGTTTGAGAAGTTTCAGATGAATCATCCGAGAAAGGACTACCAGTAGACGAAACCAATGGTTCTGCCATTGTGACTTTAGCACACCAGAAAAGGGAAAAAGATCGAAAAATAAGACTCTTGGATCAAAACCAAGGCAAACAAAGACAGGCCAAGTAATCAGACTTTAATGGGCGTGTAATCGTAGGTAGTTTATTTTACCACATTGAAACCAAAAAATTGTTGTTTCATGTTTTAAGAGTAAAAAAATAGTCACTTTCAGTTTTAAACGAGCGTGAAAGGACAAGTGCTCGATGATATTTTCAAATTTATGGAGTCAGTAAAGATAAAAAAATGACTACTCAGGTAGTCTAGGTAAAAGGGTGTACCAGGTTCTCGTGAACTGTGATATACACCTTGGTAATAAAATGAAAGAAGAATTAACCAAGGACTTGACGTACGTGCAGGTAGTGTCCCCGAATGCTGTGTTCGGTGTATCACGGTTACAAGGCGGTAGACTCGGCTTCCTGTGGATAAAAGGATTGCAACCTAGAGGGGTCTCCCTTTATATACTCAACGGTACAGGGAGTGCAAGTCCGTACTAGTGCCGTATGAAGCCAGATGGCGAGCGACAAGCTGCTAGGTTTAAAGACGCCATAACACGTCTCTAACTTAGACCACTAAATGTTTCGTTAGGTTTCAATGTTGCCTTAGGTTAATTGAGTAAATTTTAAGTTGATCTTGTATTTACGTTTCAATTCCAAGGTCTTACCAAATGTTGGATCTCAACAATCCCTAAATGCAAGCTACATGCAAAAGATACCATTTCATTCGATGAAAATCTATATACGGGAAAGTTAGGAGTTTTCAAGCGATAGCAAATAATGAGAACACACAGAAGCATCCACTACAGTATCTGATGCAAGCTAATGAAAATGAGAAATCTTTCCTAGAATTGTTCAATGCTAGATATGCGAAAGACTTTCAATTTCATAATGCAAACAAGAATGCAAGCACAATTTTTTTTAATTTTTCAATGTAATAGAGCAAACAGTGCACTAAATGACATGAAAAACAAACCAACACACTAGTTCGAGAATGTTAATGCGAGAGTTGAGGCGAAACAATTTCAATCAACCCAGAAGCAAACAAAACAAAAACTCAAACTAATGTTGCAATCTCTCAAACCGAAGAAAGATGTCGAAACAGACCCATACAAGCAGTGTGAGCTATGCTTGGAGTGGAAAGAAGCACAACTAAATGACAAAGGCAAGAATCATTCAAGCAATGCAATCACTCAAACAGATCAAGGGAGCTGAATGCAATCAAACAAGGAATGAAATTGACTGCGAAACAAAAAGGGCTCCAACTCCAACAGGAGGCTCAGCATACCAAAGCACTTAAAAACCCTAAGGCTATGATGCTGATAAGAAATGGACAAAACTGAAGGAAGGAAGCTGATCGCAAACAACAACAAGCCTTAAGCACTCAAAACATGTAAAAAAATCACCCAGAAGCACAAGCACTGACCAAAAATCTCAGAAAAAGACAAACCCTAAAACCTACAGCGGTCGGCACGCCTGTTTGGTTGTAATCAACGCCAAACAGGGAATGGCGCGGGTGTTGAATTAGCAACAAGCGCCAGTTGGTGCAACTGTCTGGCCAAAAAATGCGCCAAGCCAGTTAACTCAGGCAAAAGGAAAAATTTGAAGAACAGAGGTCAGATCTGATCCTCTGGGGCTGAACAAGGGTCGTAGACTTGGTAAAAATAATCAGAAAAGGAAAGATAAGCAAGAAAAGACCAAAAAGAAGACCTAATGGATGAAAGACAAACTTGCACTGGTCCCCAGTGGAGTCGCCAATTTGTTGGAGAGGTAAATCCCCTCTGCAGACATAGGCGATCCCACTAGCCCTAGAGTGGGTCTAACCACAAATGAGACTAGCTATAATATTGATTCCTAGTTAGCGAATGGACAGAGATTCAATAGATGACTACCAGAGGTCCTACGTTGTTGTTGTCGTCATAAAGAGTAGCTACCTCTCGCTCCTAGTTTGACAGATCACGGTCCGCTCGCTCTCACGCTCGGATACCTGCACACACACAAGAAACAACGACGATATACAACATACTAATTCACATTCGCAACTATCAGTCAGTCGAAGAGGACTAAATCAATTGCATTAAATAATCAACATAACACAATGATGAAACCAACACCATAGTGGAGTATATTAATAAGAGAAAGGAAGAGTACAAACAAGCTTCGACGTTGCGGTCTCCTCCAACAGGGTTCCAACGGAGTGCGTCTCACAAATGCTCGTCGGGAATTTAGACGAGAATATCTCTACGGAATTCTCCTTGGTTCTACCTTCTCAATGGAAATTACTCAACTATAGTATCTCTTCTCCAGTTTAGCTTCTTGGCTATATGTTCAGCTAGCTTTCATAAAGGGAGAAGACTTGTTTATATAGAGGGAGAGGGATATGTTAGGATCCTTATAATCATGGAAGGGAGACCTATCTTCAAGGAGTGTTCCATGGGAGGTGGAAACCACTACCTAAAGAGGGAGATCTGTGGCTGATCAACTTAACCAGTTCCTGTGACTCATCTCTGAGGTGGTTAGAAGGAAACTTCCGCCTCTATTTGTTAAAAAAACATTCCTAAAACGGCTGGCGCGAGCACTACACTGAGACAGAGCGCCAGGTGGCACGGGCTCTAGTGTAAATTTACCAAATTGGCGCGAGGGGTGAACTGGCTATCCGCGCCAAGGCCAAAACATAGGTTTTTGTGTGCTTTTTGAGGAAATGTTCAAGAGGAGAAATGATGTCCTTATGCAGAAGGATGCAAAGGAGGTGTTTGCAGAGTATGACACTACTCACAGGTCATGAGAAAGACCCTCCAATATGCAAGGCGAGGGATTGCAGGGACGGTGACAAAATGCTGTGTAACACTCATGTTGACATTTTTGCCTGCAAGTTATCTTGAACAATCAATTTTCAAAATAATTCATTATCTTCCCCAAATGTATCAACATTTCCCAATGCATTGATCCTCTTTGTATATTTTTTTGCATTTGCAGGTACAATTTTCATGTTGTTGTACATGTAAGGCAAGACACAAACTCAAATAAGTTCTTTTTTTTTCAATAGAGAAAAAATGTTGTTTCATTAAATTAAAAACAGTCCATATGACAAAGTTTGACAATATGCACCAGATTAAAATACCGCTCCCACCAAGCAGATTCCTGGTACAGATACCAGATTATAAAACATCATAAAAAAAGAGGTATATCTAACCCCAGAGTTTGCAAAATTGTGAAGAGACAAGGAGATATACAATTCCTATCAGCCTACGATCCAAGTCACAATACCAAAAATGAAATATGAGAGCATGCATATATAAGAGGAAAGCTTCCCATCCAAAAAAGCCAGATAAATCCATTGAAAACCACAAAACTGGCTCGCTTGATAGACCAAATGATACAGACGCAGAACAGGCTCGCTTGATAGAGTGCAAGTGAACATGCTCGCTTGACAGATCACCTAAAAACATTACCACGACAGCCCAAACATATAGGAGACTCCCCAGATAGGAAGCCCCCCAAGAAAATGAAGTCGAAATGCAAATTATAAGGGGTATGAGTAAGAAGCCACCAGTTTTGAAAGCCGGAAGTGTAAAATCGATATGCTGCCAAAAGGCTCATCCAGGCCAATCTTAGACAATTTGTCAGCCCTCATGTTGAGTTCTCTATAAACATGGTTCAAAGAAAACTTCTGGAATTTGGATAATATATACAAAGTGCAATCAATTCAACCACCTAAATGCCGACCCTGTAAAATAGATTTACCTGATATACCATCAACAATAATCTTCGAATCACCATATATGTCAATACAAGGAATTTGCAGATGGTAGGCAACCATTACCCCACTCCATAAAGCCATTAGCTCTGCCTTGTTATTAGATCCACGCCCTCCATTCCAGAAGATATGATACCTCTCAACTCCAGAGACTTTTATCCAAGCCCCACACCCGCAACTGCCATCCTTTTGAGCACCATCAAAATATAGTGCAGGGAGATTAATACTGTGTGGTCTACATCGGAAAGAGAGATCGATACATTTTGATTTTCTAATAGGAATACCTCTCAGCCAATCCAAAATGTAAGAGTGGATCTTAGTAATGTCAAGTGGATCCCCGCAAAATGTCATTCGATTACGCGCTCGCCATATTTCCCAGCAAACATAAAAAGGGAGAGACTTGAATCCTCGTGTGTTAGCAGCCCAACGTTTAAAAGTCTGATTAGGATCACCCGACCGCCATTGGGGATCATTAGATAAGACCAGAAAAAGACACCATATCCTTCTAGCAACATTACATTCAAAGAAAATATGTTCAACTTTTTCATCATGATCCTTGCAGAATATGCATCTACCCGGACCCTATTTGCCACGTTTTTGGATGTTCTCCCAAGTAGGAATCTTTCCCTTCTGCAGCAACCAAATAAACAAAGTGATTTTGTGCGGGATCTTCCAACCCCAAGCCTGGTAAAAACCTGGAATAGGCAACTCATCTTTCATACCGGCTTTTACATTCCGATACAATTCCCTGACAATGATATTATTCCCCTTTAACGTTCCCCCCCATACAATCCGATCCCCTTCTCGACTGTATGACAGCCCAACGTTCTGCAAAGTGCCAATGAGCCTCTTCCAATTCTCCAGATCACTAATATGAAGTCCAACAACATGAAGAGATTTCCATACCGGGGCACCAAGTTCCCAATGTGATATAATGTCAGCCAAATATATAAAACCCCTTTGGGAAAGCCTATGAAAAAATTCCACCTCAATAATCTCTAGCTCCTGAATTCCAAAAATCCTTTTGCTTGCAATGGGGATATGTTGCCCATTACCTAATTTCCAGCTCAACCTGGCACTAATAATCTCTTTATTTTTAAATAAACTTCGCCAAATCAGAGAAGCCCGACAAGGAGAAATAATTGTTCCACAGAAAAGCTTGTGCAATGATCTATCACTGATATATTTGCATTCAATAATCCTTGACCAAATCCCATCTCCATTTAAGGCTCTCCACAGAGATTTAGCGAGAAGAGCACTGGAGAAGACTCTAATGTCCAGCAACCCCCAACCACCTAGAGATTTAGGAACAGTTATAAAAGACAACTTACAAAGGTGATATTTCCTTTCTGATGACAATCCCACCCAGAGGAAATGAGCAATAACTGCATTGATTCTATCAATGATGAAGGCAGGGAGGGAATAAAGATGACCTCAATAAACCGTGAGTTGGGACAATACAACCTGTATTAATGTATATCACCCCCCCAGCGTAAGCCACCAATTAGACCATTTAAGAATTTTGTTTTTTTGTTTATCCACCAGCCACTCCCAATCCTTATTAAAGTATGCGCAAGGTTTCAGACGAAATCCTAGATAGGTAATGCCATCAATAATATTTCTGGTATTTACCCCAAGAAACCCGACAATGAACAGGATCTCTTTGATGTCCCCATTATCAAACATAATAACAGATTTGGCTTTGTTTATGAGAAAACCAGTAGCCAACCCAAAACGTTTCATCAAGTAAGAGAAATAGAACTAGTGGTTCCTGACAAGGTTCCCAAATACAAGTAAATCATCAACAAAGAGTGAATGAGTGATGCATACCTCAGGAGAGAAAGATAAGCTTGCAAAATATCCTTCATTGGAAGCCATTTTAAGCAACCTACTGAATCCTTCCATCACCAGAATAAAGATAAGTGGTGATAAAGCACATCCTTGCCTAAGCCCTCGCTCTGCCATGAAAAATTCAGTTGGTATTCCATTGATTAGTACACTGTATCTAACCGAGCAGATGCACGCCATAAATCATCGAATTGCAGACATAGACAAGCCAATTTTGAGAAGAGAAAATTAGATGAAAGACCAGTCAATAGAGTCATACGCCTTATATAGATCAATCTTCATTTAGGCCTTCCTTCTTTTGATCATGTATAGAATGCATTGCTTCCTGGGCAATAGCCACCGCATCATGGATTGATCTGCCCTGTAAAAGGCCATATTTTTCCTCCGAGATCGACCTGGATAAATACCCTTTCAAACGATTTGCAATGATCTTGGAAGTAAGCTTATATAATACATTACACAGAGCAATGGGTCTGAATTCAGAAAATGAGGAAGGATCTAAAGATTTAGGAATCAAAGCAATAAAGGTATAACTCAAATCCCCGGGCACATAATCCATTATGCGGATCTGTTCAGAGATAGCCGCAATTCATCCCCCATAATATCAAAAAAGCCCAGGAAAAATTCAACCGACCAGCCATCAGGCCCCAAGCTCTTGTCCCTAGCAAATGATTTTAGAGCAGATTCTACTTCCATTTTAGAAATCGGCAACATAATAGCTTCATTAGCCACTTGGTCAATCATATGTAGTAATGGTCAACAACCCATCGCTGGTTTAGGACCTCAATACCTTCAACCGTCTTATAAAATTTTTTGAAGTGCCCAAATGCTTCTATCTGATTTTCGAATCTGATATTTTCAGCACACCCTCCTCAGATTGAATTTTCCAGATTGCATTTTTGTTTCGCCTCCCGGTAGCACAAGAGTGAAAATACTTAGTATTCAAGTCTCCTTCCCGAAGCCATTGCTTAAGACTCTTGAGTTTCCATGTAATTTCCCGTATCTGCAATAAATCCAATTTGCGAGCCTCTAATGCAACTAATATACAGTAGGTTTCCTCGTCAGGCGCTATGTCTACCATTCCCTTATAAATCTTGTCAATACCAGCCTATATCTCTATAAATTCTTTCCTCTGTGCACGCTTCTTGTCCCTCTCCCAAATTTTCACAATTCGCTTCAGCCTTTTGAGCTTGTCCGCCAAATTATACCATCCATTCTTACATCCATCCTGATTTTCACTTTTCTAGAAAGTATGCACCAGATCAATGAATTCTGGATCCGATAGCCACACACGATTGAATTTGAAAGGTCCACCTTTTGGAGTGGATTCATGTCTCCATGATAAGAATATCGCCATATGATTAGAAAGAGTAGAAGATACCACACTAAGACGCATGTTACCCAGAAGACTGATCATATCAGGTTTAATCACTGCACGATCCAATACCTTTGCGATATAGTCAGAACCACTTTGCCTATTCGTCCAAGTAGGCACGGCCAGAGCCAATCTTATGTCGAGCATTTTATATTTGCCAAAAATCTGAGAGACTTTTCCAGTAAGGGGATCATTTTTGCCCGCTTACCCCATGACTCCTTCGCCACAAGAGTGACATTGAAATCACCAATCATCATGAGATTTTTAAGGTTTAATAAGCCACATCTATCCATCTTATCCCAAAAACCACAACATGCCTGACAAGGAGCATATAAATTGATTATGGCAATCCTATCTTTAATCCCTCTGTAGAAACCATGAAGCAGAATTCCACCAAAAAAATTGTACGCCTTTAAATCAAATCTTAGGGTGTCCCATACAATAATCATCCTACCCGCTCTGTCGACAGAATCAATACCTACTGCCTTCCATCCAAAGCAAAAAGACAGTAAGGCTCCAATCACATTCAATCTGGAGCATAGAGTTTCCTGTAAAAATATAACCGAGGGCCACTGATCATAAACCAATTCCCTGAGGCGAAGCATCTTAGAGGGGTCACCCATCCCTCGTATATTGAGTGATAGAATAGAATTCATGGCGTCCCCTTAGGGCAGCTTGCTCTAAGGGCTTGATATCCTCCAATGCCATCACTGGTATGACCTTAGGATTCAATATCTCTCCTTGAAAAAGTGCCTTCGTTTTGTGACGGCCTCGGAAATGTCTTGTACTAGACTTGGAGGTTCTCCGAACAGTTATGTTGGCAGCAGAATTCAGAGAGATGAAAGGTTGAGGTTCCAAAGGGTTCTTGTCATAAACTGTTAAAGCCACCAAGTCCAGATTCGGATTCTGCAATATGGCTTCCAAGTCGCTTCCCACAAAATTCCTCGGGGATTCCTTGAGATGATCCAAAATAGGATTTTGGCTAGAGATAAGGGACGTCATTCAAGTGGCAGCATAGAAAGAGAAACAATTAATGGTTCAACATGAGGCGATAGCATAGATCAGTTCAGAGGCTTCTTAGATAAACTACAACTAGAGTTCTGCATCATGAGATTCCAATATTCGCGAAGATTCTCTGCGATGATCGGAGATAGGCTCATGGGGAGAGTTAGGAGATGCCCATTCCAGAGGCGACATAAAGGGTGGTACAATTAATGGTTCAATAGAGGGCTATAACAGAGGAAGGGCCAGAGATTTCTCAAATAAGCATCGACCTTGTGGGTCGTCGATGAGGTTATTCTGGGTAAACGAAGCAGATTTAAGAGGGGGCGGCGTAGAGAAGCCCTTAAGCCCACTAGTGTCCGCTAAACGGTCAAAATTCTGATAATAACTAGGGGATAAGCAAGTATTACTATTACCAATATTATCAAGCGACACCTGCCCATGTGAAAAGGATTTAGACTTACGCGGCTTATCAAAATCTGACGAAGATAAGGGCCATATATTTACTTTTTTTCCAATAGCATAGTTGCGCTACCTATGAATCTTGAAGAACCTCTCTGGACAATTCCGCTGGATATGCCTCGTCTTGTGGCAGATGAGGCACCTAAAAGGTACCCCCCAATAGTCCACCCGCTGCTGATGACGCCGCTACCCCCAAATTAAATCAATGTCTCCAACCATCTCCCCGAAAGAGGCCACGTCCACAGTGTCCAAGCAATACGCTTATCAGACGTGACAATGCTCCTGGGGTCAACATATCGGGTAGTGCCAATAGAGTTTCCAATGGCTCTTAGAGTTTTAATAGTCCAATACTGCATCGGAAGCCCCGGGAGCTTAACCCAAATAAGCTTGCTACGAGGGGCATCCACAATGGAATTGAAACCCAGATACCACGACATAATCTGCATGTAGCCCTGCCCCGAACCCAAAGTTTGTCCATCACCTTATGGCAATCTCATTCATGAAGAAAATGAACACTAGACCAATTCCCCATTAGCATATTGATCTTAGGCATATAACCGAGCATAGGAACCTAGAAGGATTTAACCCATTCAATCATATCCAATTCGCCCATCTCCGAATGAAGCCACCACCCTATAAGAGCGCGTTTCTACATACTAACTACACGATCAAATAGATCATCATATTCCAGAGAAAGCTATTTGATCACAGAAGCCAATTTGTAACAATTCTGAGAACCTCGTCTATGTCGCCAAGGATTCACCTGATATTTGGTTTTATGAGGATATCCTCCCCCGACGATGTATGATAATTATCGTTCTCGACCTTAATCGATGCTCATAGATTCCCGGAGTCCAGCTTCGACAGAAAAGAAAAATCCAGAGCCGCTATGCTCTGTTTACCCCTATGTTTCTCCGCCAACACTATGGCAACTATTAACACTTCATGCTAGACGTGTCTGACCAAAGGATGTCCACCAACCCTTCCAACTTATCTTTGCCAAGCGGATCCCACTAGGGAATAATCAGACAAAAAAAGACTCCAGATTTAAGTAAGGAACGTACTGCATTTATGAATGTTCGTATACCATTATGGGATCATATCCCCAAGTGGCTCATACAGCGGATAAAGTCGAGGACCCGCCAATACCCAAATACCTTCCAAATAAAGACACCACCAATCCGATTGCAATTTACTTCACAACGTATCAACATATATGCTATTAACTCAATAGAATTAACTTCACGTCCCTTCAGAAGTAATAGCACACAGCGATGCGTGCAATCGAAAGATACCGAAATGATATCAACGATCACCTATACGAAACCCAAAGTCCAGGAGTTACCAACCACAACCATTTTGAATTAACTTCGCCACTCCTTGTATCCACAAACACAGAAGAAGTAACTCCACGTCCCTTCAACAGTAACATCACCCTGCAATGCAAGCCAGTCAAAAGATACAGGTATGATACCAACGATCACCTATATTAAAACCAAATGCCGTGATCATACCAACCACGCCAACTTTGAATTATCTTTGCCGGGAAGATCCCAGAACCATTCCCCAACGGTAATTCGAGGGGTCGTGTGCACACCATCCCCCGACAAATTGAATTACCTTCACCGGATAGTCATGTAACCTTTCACCAGATCAGAAGAACCAGTGTTTACTGGTCACATACACCACATGTGAGTCCTAACAGCACCATCCGAACATAAATATAAACCAATGCTGTATGGCCTTTCACAGCCTCCGAGACCCTTGTGTTCAGAAGTCACAACAGCAGCATACGCATCCGTTACAGCGCCACCAATGATGACATATTTTGAACCCAATATCTTTGCAGGGCCTGGATATTACCAGAGAGTCCCACCACCTTCGCCAGAAGACAGACCAGTTTGTTTGAATGGTTCCGAAGAAATTGATCACCCTGTTAAAACTCTTGACTAGAGAAGTACTATCCTCTCTGTTTTGCATATTTTTTCATAGTATAACCCAAATGACAGGATAAACTGGCTTATAGAATGACTATGACCAGGATAGCTAATGAAATTATTTGCCCAACGAAAACTACTTCCGGAGTCAAATTATTGTTCCAAAATGCTGCTCACTGGTGACAATGCCTGCTTCCTAATAATGCTCTCTGGCGAGAATGCCTAGTTCCTAATTTTCTGTTACACCTACAAAATAGAAAGGAATTACCGCATACAAGAAAAATACCTCCACAATAATTGGAAATACATCCTGTTCAGGTCGGCGACCCGGCCTGCAGATTCCTTCACAAGCCTACCGAGCTCCTTCTCATCCAATAATTTGAAATACCACCACCACTAGCTGTGTAGACGACTCTGCTTCCATTTGATCTGCTATTGCTGAACAACGCTATTTGCCCGCCGACGCAGTTTTGCCAAGGATCAAAATATGTTAGGGAAAGTGAGTGCATGTGATTTGTGCACAGAAGCTCTTATAAAAGGCAAAAGGTGACTTTGAGAATTTGTTTGGCCTACATTTGTGCTTTCCAGAACGATCGCAAAGCTACCTGGATTAGAAACTAATAAAACATTTGACACATGATCAACATCCAAGCGTTCACGCCCCAATTTGATGTCTTAGAGTTTACAAAATTTGACATCCTCACGATTTTATGTTTTTGTGGCTTTTATTTGATCCAACATACCACTGCATCTCAACCCTGTTGTTGTTACCAACTCCCTTATGTCCAAAACGGTACCATCTATGATGCATGCACTCACCGTTCATGTCTAATTCGACCACCGGTTTGGGATTGGGATTGAGATGATTATGTTAAGATGATCTTTGTAATCATCGTGCTCTGATCGTTGGTTCCATTAAACACATCAGGTCTCCTTCTAATGCTGGTGTAAGTGTATACTTCATGCGTGCCCTATTTGATGTGTCATCCGTAGACCACAAAATATGGAAGTGTCGATTTGATCGAGGCTCTCAAACCCTTTTACCATCTCAATCTCCCTCATCGCATTATTTTAAGGAGTTGTCTTTAGTGCGACTTTTTGGAGTTTCGGGTGTCTGAATCCCGTGAAAAAATTTGAGGTAAAATCTTGGTTTTTGTTATTTAAACTGGTTTTTTGACTCTATATATGGTTTCAGCACCCTCCAAAATCCCTACGGCGCTTCGATTGTGTAAGATTAACAATCAAATTTCTCTTTTCAATAAATTCCTACCGGATTTCAGAGAAATTACACCAGAAAAAACCACCATAAAAGCCTTCAAAAAATCGCACTATACACTACTCGTTATTTCAGTGTCAATGTAGTATAAGTGTTGTCCTCACACAACATCTCTTTTGTGATCCAACATCCTTTCATGAGAACATAAATCCATCTCTGCGTGGGAACGTATATGGCGACCAGGTGCCATGTCTCTTTATGGTGTCATGACAGTCGTAGCATATGTTGGTCAGATTGCAATCACAAACTTTGTTTGGCCTTTCGATGCCCAACTCCTTGTCATGTAGGTGCGTAGTTCGAATTCGTTGGTACTTTATTTGTAGTGATGTGGCATGCATTCCACTGAAAATATCATAACCAACGATGGTGTCATTGCATTATTTTGTTTGACAAGGCTTTTCACAATTGTATACCATGTATGTCGACCAAATGGGCAAGTTCATCCTTCACCTTTTGACTTTGAATTTGTTTTCTCTCCTTCTCCAAAGCGTGTGTGTTTTTTGTATAGTGATCTGTCCCATTTCATATGTGTAGTGTTATATGTGATATAATTGTTCCCAAAACCCTGCATATCAATAAATAATATAATTAGCCCACTTACACCAAATAAAGTAACGAATTTGTCCATCAAACATTTAAATCTCAGATGCCAAATAACCCAAATGTGCATGGAATATGCACGGAGTGTGAGTGTCCCTAAGGCCTTTGGAATCATTATATTAGAAACATGATGGGTCATAATTTTGACACTTTTAAGCCCTGAATGGCTTGGCACTGGCGTTGACATGTGTTTGGTGAAAAGCATCTTTGAGGATGGGCATTATATTATTTTCTAGGGTTAACAAGTGTAAAAGCAAAATCACACTTTCCCCAATCTTAATCCAAATTGGGAGAAACCATGCTCGTCAATTACACGATTATTTTCCCCTATGAAATGTCAATTGAAAAATGGGGATTTAGGGCACGTGAGGCTTGCAACGCCCTATTAGAAAAACCACCCTCAAAAATCTTAATTCATCAATGCGGTATGAAACACGTGAGTGGGTGTATAAACCAAGTTTGACAAGAAGGAGTGAGTGGGTGTATAAACCAAGTTTGACAAGAAGGAGTTATGTGGAGATAGACCAATTTAAGACTCGATCATAATCTTAAAGGCTTGAAAGTGGCGGGAGCCCTGAAATTTTGAATATGTCCAAAATTTTGGGTGTTATTGTAGCAGATACAACAATTGGCGAACTACTGGTAGAATCCAAGGTCTCTGGTTACGACCCTATAATAGCTCGAGTCTGAATGATAATGCAGGGAAGTATTGAACAATCACTGTGGGTACCTCTTACAGTTCCTTGACCTTTATAGATATGCCCTTTCTCTGTGTCTTAGCTAGGTTGTGCTAGTCATTACACACCAAATTAGAAGTTCATGCAAGCCCGTAGTTAAGGATGATGTAAAGAATAAGGTAAAGGACTTATTGTTATTCACAATTTTAAAATAGGGTTTCTGGTGTTGCTCCAGTACCAACGTGCCTGAACAGTACCCCGACGGAGTCACTCCTAGAGATCACAACGTTGCTCCGCTACTAGCGAGCTTGGTCAGTACCCCGGCGGAGTCGTTGCATCACCCCTCTGTGCAAGAAGCCTTTCTCAACTATTTCAGGCAAGAGAGGTTGTTTCTTGTTTGATAGAAACTTAAAGATATTCTAGTTTAGGTTTGCCCTTATGCCAAGCTTCCACATATCATCTTCAGTTAGCTGATGAACAACAAAAACAAGTCATTGAGATATTCAAGACCATGCTGAGGACAAGGTTCAAATTATGGGTATAGGTCATTCAAAATGATCACAGTTCCCCACAAGTATCTGCTCATATTTTCCCTGTTAATAAGATAGAGAAATAGGAGACATGTTCGAGATGCAGTTTCGATTACTGCTTCTATGAGAGGCCACCTTCCGGAGTGACCATTACAACCGCACACAACCGTTAGGGTTAAGGTTTCAACATTACGAAAGGTGACCAGGGAAGCTCTTCTAGGGTTTCAGCATGGGCGAAGAGGTCAAAGTAAATTCCCTTACGATTTGAGCATGTGCACATAGGCGTTAGAAATCTAGTCACAACACTAAAGGTTTGAAGGCTCCAAGTTCGTGAAGGCTCATGCAGTGATATGCAGTGTAGAGAAAATGCAAGGCTAGGTCCACGACCAGTGTATGCTTTGCAAGAAGATGAATGCATGATGTAATGCAATAGGAAGACTGCGATGCAATGCTATGTTATGTAAATGCAAGGAAGAAAGAAACCAATTGCAATTAAAAGACTGATGCAATGCATTTGAAGAGATTTCATGAATGCCATGCCACTGTGTAAGCAAACTAAATGCACAATATCATGCAACAAACTAACTCCCTAAGAAAATGAAAGTATGAAAAAGCATAACCAAACCTTGTCATTAAAGAAAACCCTAATGGAAAATAAACCATAATTAGAAAATTAATATGAAAAATCTAAAACCTAACTAATCTGAACCCTAACATGGGAATTTTGAGATCTAAAATGGGTTTCCTAAGGAAATAATAAAATAATAGTAAACCAATAAAATAATATTGATGAATTTGCAATTCACTTTTTGCACCAAAATCCATGTAACCATTGTTAAATTCAATTAAAAAATTGTACCAAAATAAAATTAATAAAAAAATTGTATTGATGTGACTATAAATAAGAATGAACTTTTAAAAAAAAATCATTATTATTGAACAACTAATACATTTGTCCTTTGTACTTAAATAACTTAAAATAAATATAAATATAAATTCATAAATTCTTAATTATATAATATACTATTAATTAAAATTTATATTATTTAAATTATACAATAACATTTAATTAATATATTATCTATAACTAATATAATATATGTAATATAGTGTTTTATGTCGGAATTTTATATTACATATTAAATTGATTTGATTTATAACATAAGAAAAAATATTATATAATATAAAAAAGAATATAATATATATTCTATAAGATTTAGATTATTTTTCATAATATTATGTATACTAATATATAATATTAATATAATCAAATGGAATGATTTGGGGTGTATTTAAAATTAAAGAAAAAAATATTGAAATAAATTTAATTTATATTTATAAGTATAATATAAAAATTATATACATTGAAATTTAGATTTTTTTGCCCCAAACTATGTTGAACCTAATATATATTTTTTCAATATACAAAATTAATATACATTTTTTCATCATACAAAACTAAAGTCCTTTTTTTCTTTAATTTTAACATGTTTGTATTGCTATTAATATTATAATAATATTATTTATGGATTTGATTTATCTTAAAACTACAATGTTGCATTTTTATTTATTTTTATTTCATATGTATAGTATATATGTATAGATAACCCATGGGGTGGGGGCTTGTTGGTGATTGAGTGTTCTGTTAAGACACTTGTTTGTAAAGGTCACCGGTTCAAACCCCGTAGGTGCCCCGTCAGAGGTAAGCCTGTGAAAATTGCTGTGTATTGTCAGCAGGGGATGATGCCAGCCAGGAGGGTTTTCATTGGCAGAAGCGCGATGTGATCTTGTGTGGCAGATATGGTTGTATGATTCTCGTTACCAGTTTCTCTCCTGATATATATATATTAACTTATAATTAATTTGAAATTGTAATATTAAATAAAATGAGATGAATATATAATTTTAAAATAAATATATGAAAATATGCAAATTTAATATTTATGGAAAAGTGTGTAAATACATGAAGATTGTGTAGGGATATGCATTGTTTCTTTCAAAAAATATGAAATGACAATAATAATATTTTATTAAAAAAGTGTGAAATGACATTTTTTATTAGTACTTTACTTTATGATTTTAATAGTACTTAGAGCACTACCATGGTTAACCATGAATTTTTATCCACCATTGAGAATGTGACAAGTAAGTACCTTTAACTCAAGCAATGCCACCTCAACCATTAGGGATGATGTCATCCCCTAAAATGTGATTGGTTCTCATAAAGTGAATTTTGATTGTACATTTTCCATCGGAGGCCCATTTTAGAACTCAAAATTCCCCTAATGACCCCTAATTTAACCAGAGAGGAGGTCAGGTAAGGTGAAATCAAACTTCCAATGCAACCACCGTAGCAGTTCCCGACCTGCAAAAACAAGGATGTGAGCGATTAGAATCTGTAAAAATAATTGTGCGAAAATAAAAATGTTCACCTATGAAACATCCACAACAACAAGAAGGTGATGTCTACTTATAGGAAAACGTGCTAGAAAATACTGTTAAAGCCAAATTGCAATCCAATCTTGGTGAGCGGAACGATATATCTGAAATCCATGATCATCCAATCACGAAACACATCCATTCATGCTTAATCCGAAATTCAACGCAAGGGAGACAAGAAGCCTCTTGCTTGCAGATGAATCTTCCAAATAAAATCCTTCAAGTGATTCAAAAATCCTATCATGATATTGAGGGTGATCAACTTGATGACTCTGAAAAGGTGTGCGTTCGCCAAGTGCAACTGAGATACCATAGGATTCAAGTGCAGAAACCCTAATTACATACACCCTAGTTTGAGGTTGTTTATGGATTTCGTTTGGGACATGAGGACCTAACATAACCATCAGCAGGAGATGAAGTGCCTCACTGTCCTGACAAATCTCTGAACACTTAAACGATAGGTCATTAGATATCGGTGGATTCGTAAGATCAATTGGCAAATTTACTGTTTAAGTACAAAATCGTTCAAAGAACACATTTAATTACTCCTATGAAAGAACACACCATTAATTCCAATTTCTATTCTATTCAAACTTAACATTATAATCTATTTGCTTTGAAAATTCACTCAGAAACAATTTGATACAAATATCATCGTGCAAACAATTCTAATTTTTAAGTAACACAATTCCTATTTGCAAAAAAATAACACTGTCTATTAATTTAAAGAATTCATTCATTGTAAAGCTTAATCTTAAATTTCATTTCTTACTGATCATAGTATTTAAATATATGAGAAATCACTATTTGAGCAAGGAAATTCCAATCTTTAACTATGAAACACTTACTACAGGTTACCTTTTAATTCATAACTCAAAAACTTAAATCTAAACAAAGAAAATCAATCTTCAAAACTTTAACCTCTCTCATACATACAAGACTCATTCTATGCTCATGAACTAATTACAGAATCAAACCATATTAAACAAAACAAAGATTAGTTAACACGCCATAATGCCAAAGAAATAGAGAAACTTAATCTAATTAAAGTTTAAATGCTAGACCTAAATCCCGGGACACAAGGAATCACTACTTTCAACTTTGTAAATGAAACACATAACCTCTGTCTACTCCCACACCAATTATACTCAACGCGAAATCTTAAATATGATTCTTGACTTAACGCTATCACTGTAAACTCAAAGAATTAATGCACACTATGTTTTGATTCTAATTCAATCTTTCCCTACCCGGATTGTATTCCAACACAAATGAATTTTAAACTAAATATCTTTGAAAATTTTCATACAAACATTACATCACAAGATTCAGAAGTAAACGAAGCATAAACACAATTCATTTCGAGGTCTCAATTACAAAAAATCTCCGTATACACTTGAATTAACAATGCTTCACAAATACCTATGTATGATGTAATTGCATGAAGGAAACACTGATATGCCAAATATCATTTCCTAGCGAAACCCATTATTGATCTATGCCAAAGGAAAATGAAATCTACTGTTGTCAACCCAGATCTACGAAACAAAATGCGAATTTAAGTACAAAACGAAATTAACAATTCAGAAATCTAAATAATGATTTTCCAAACAACATTTGCGCTACTGACTAGTTAATCAACACAATCCTAGAACCTATACTGGTTGGAAGACTTGTTTCCAGGTGGTGGTGGGCCCTTGCCACTCCTAGAGCATGTTAGTTTAATTCAATAAGACTGAAAAATTAAAGCAAAGCCATAATACTCACGGGAAACTTAACACTGCAACTGATTTATATTAAGGTTCAAATTGTAGATACAAATGTCATAATGTAATATCTTCTGAACAAAGTATTATTTACAAAATTGATCAACAGTTCTTTCTGCGTACTTCCTTTCTCCCCTTGATATACAAAGCATATCTGGCATTAAAAGATCAACTGATGGAGGCCAATTTTAACTAGCTAACCATAGAAAGTAAACGATTAAACATCAAAACTGATCTAAGATGTATAATATCTTTCGTGAGTGATTCTCCGGATGGATCTTAGCTATGTTGCGTTGAGTTTCAAAAACCGTTCCTTATTTGAGCATAAGAGGTTTATCCAAACCGTGGATGTGGTCGAAATAGTCAAATCCGAATTTGACCCCGATTATGTACTTAACCTATGCTAGAATATTCCCCTGATCATAACTTCCTCATAATGACGAATTTTGCTGAACAATATCTGGGTTACCTGAATGAGGGTACTTTGAAGAAAATCTATGTGTCGTAATCTTGATATTCTTCTCCATTTTCTCACAAATTTGATATTTTCACCTACAGGAATTTATTCCGCACTAAACCTGTAGCAACTAGTTTAATTGGCTTGTGAAGAATTTTGATAATGGAACCCCGTGACAAATGAACTTAGCAAAATCGTCATTACTAAATCATGACTAAATAATCTCTAATCATAGAAAAGCTAATAAAACTAACAATAATCAACCACGAGGCGTAGGATATGTATTGACAACAATTTATGGAATTACAATATGAAATGAGTTAAAAATGTCAGAATTTAGGAAATTCAATAGTGGTAATATGCGATGGAAAAATGGGGATATACGAGGCTCAACATCCACTCATGCCTGAGGATTTTGCATGTCCTCATGCAAAAAAATCCCTTGCTCATTGACAAATTGCTTGTAGATGTTGGTTCTTGTGGAGCAACATTGCTTGAATATTTGGAGGTGCTCGTTCTTGTGGAGCAACACTGCTTCAATATTATGAGGTGTTGGTTCTTGTGGGGCAGCACTGCTCGAATATTAGGAGGGGATGGTTCTCATGGGGCAACACTCTTCACATTTATAGAGAAATATAAATTAAGGACAAGAAAGGATTAGGAAGAGATGATGGATGAAATGAGGTGGTGATGGAGATGGTGAATGGGTGCTTTCATACTCTGTCATTGTAAGGCCAAAGTCTATAGGTGGTTTCCTTTATCATTTTATGGAAGTAATGACTTCATCCTAATGCTTGTTATCATGGTAGGAGAAAACACAATAGAGACTGATTTATTAATGCACCATAAGGTTTTTGCTTTTAACATGGTCTTGTAATCAGAGTATATGCATAATGAATGGAAGGAAAACAAAAGGATAATGGTTTATGAAAGATAAAATGCATGGAATGAGAAGTGGTGAATCATTAATTTTCTTTAACCTTCTAACAAATTAGAGAATCATAAGCCAAATTTACCTCAAGTTTTACCTTTGTTGTTGATGTGCTCGGTGCTACAAGATGAAGTGGAGGATGGAATGGCTAGAG
>CM076584.1:1113690082-1113963525 GCA_034641835.2 Pinus albicaulis
AGGTTTAGATGTGTTGCTGAGATCTTGCTCATGAAACTACAGTTAGGAACTACAGAGAAGAAAATTCCCTCAACGTGTTGCAGCTTCCTCTTGCTGTGACTACACTTTTAGAAAGCAATTTCAACACGAAAACGTGTCCCACCTAACTGCGGGTGAGGCTCATCTTTGCTCTCTTTGGCTCAGCCAAAATTTTGACAGGAAACCCTTCCTCTCCGTGACACACTGAAAGAGAGACTTTCTTAGGAAAGTCAGCCCTTTTGGCTGGACTATGAAATCCTACAGTTCATTTTCTCTTCTGTTAGCTCTTGACCTTCGTCTCGTCCTCGTCTTAGCGCAAAATCGCTCTTCTTGTTCCACAATGCGCTCGTGCCATGTAAATTCTGAATTCTAGATAGAATCCCTCATAAACAAACTGAACTACTTCTACTTGTACATTACATGTAACAAGTTATTTTGCAGATTACTTCTGAAAACATTGAACCAGTTGTTGAAATATGTGAAAACACTAAAATGAGCAAGAGAAATAACACACACAGGACACCGTTATTTTTGGACAAATATCCCTGGAAAAACCAAATGCGGTAAAACTGGTGCAGTAGATCTGAGGGTTTTATTCTTAAGAAACAGTTGGTCCGAATACATCTTTGATTGTGTCACCAGACAAATCAGTTATAGGGAATATGATTGACAGAAAGATTAGTGAGGTTATCTCACCCTATCACTGGAAATCCCACCCGATTCGACCAATGAATCATGTGCCTTTGGCAGGCTCTGTGCTGCTTTTGCGTAGTCACTACGCAATCCCAACATCAACCCTCCTGTGTACTGCGTCACTCAACTGGTGAATCGATTTGTTTTACAGAAATTTCGATCTCTGTCTCCTAGTCTCACAACCGACTTCCGGCTTTTGAAATCTACCTTTCAGCAAACCCTTGGATTTCCTCTGGCCCTCTGCACAACCCTTGCGTAGCCCTGCATGGGTCTGCGTCAGCCTCTCTAGCTCTGTGCAGTAGCTGAATCTCTCTCTGCCCTTCTCTGCTGATGATTCTCCGAATGAGAAAAACTTCTCTCTGGATATTGTCTCTGCCCCTCGCTGCAATGAAGGATCACTTAGATTTGGTGTTCGTCTTGAGCACTGCTCACTTCGGATTATTCAATCATTAGATCCTTTCGGTGTATTTTTCAAATGACTCTCAAGCCTTCCTTTATAGTCTTCTCGTTGAGACTTCAACGATTAAGATTAAATCTCCAATCAACGGCTAAGATTACATTTAGACTTGATCTGCTTTTTCTAGAAGTTTCACCCACAGTGTAAATTAATACCCATTAATTATTTTATTTTCCTATGTTAGACTTAGGGTCCTCATTAAAAATAATTAATTTATCAAATAAAACTGTTTCTGGGTGGAATTTCCCAAAACAATTTTTGGGTTATTTTAATGCATGTGTCTAAGCCTCTTCACAAAATTTGAGACTTAGAGCACATCCGATGCTACCACGAATCAACAGAGCTCACCCTGAACCAATTATCTCCCACAGATCGACGACTAGATAAAGAGGGTGAACAAGTGGCTAGAAGGTTATCTCAGGAACTATGTGACCGGGCAACAGAGGGCATGGATTCGATGGCGCACTTGGGAGAGTACTGCTACAACACCACACATCATGTGTCCATCGGTATGTCTCCTTTTCGTGCTCTATATGGTTATGATGCTTTGTCTTTTGTTGACATCATTTTTGGAGACATTTGGGCTCCAAAGGCCAGAGATTGGATCCTAGAGAGCCAAGACATCCTCAAGGCTCTTAAGGATAATTTGTTGACAACTCAGAATCAACAGAAGATATATGCTGACAAGCATCAGATTGAGAGGCATTTTGAGGAAGGGAACTTGGTGTTCCTACGATTGCAACCATATCGACAATCCACCTTGAAATAAAAGGTGATCGAAAAGCTGTAACCACGGGTTTTCGGACCCTATAGGGTTATTAGGAGGGTTGGAGAGGTAGCTTATGAGTAGGAGTGGTAGCTTATGAGTTGGATCTACCACCTAATGCCTCAAGAGGGTGTTGGGGCAGCAAGTTACAACTACTGTAGAGTTGCCTCCACATGATGATGAGAGGCATTTGGTTTTGAAACCAGAGGCCATCCTGGAGACTAGGGAGAGGAAGATCAGGAGCAGGACGATTAGAGAGTACTTGGTGCGTTGGAAGAGCTCGCTGGATGATGATGCCACTTGGGAGGGTGAGCACATACTTGAGCATCCGGCACTGAAGTTGCTTGGAGACAAGCAACATTCGGGAGGGGAGGACTGTAATGTCCCTTCCTAAATTATTTTGGAACAAGATTAATTTCTACAATTTTGGGGCCAATTTTGGAGGAGACGGGGCCCATTTGATTTTTGGTAGTAGACTTAGGAGTTAGAAGTAAGTTAATTTATTTTGTTAATGGTATGTGAAGGCCACCCACATAAGAAATACGCACTCCCCTAAGCCAATGATTCGAAATGCATGAGAGGGAAAATCGAAGGATTGGTGAGGGACCCACGAAGGAAGAAGGGCTCCACGAAAATTATCAAAGGGAGGCAACACACTTCATTTGGCATCCTTGGCTTATCGAACTTGACTCTGTTGCTCGAGCTTTTTAGCTGGGTCACTTGCTGTTTAGCAAGAGTTTTCCAAGTGCCACCATAGAGAGGTTCATCCACAATCATCCGGAGGAGATTTTCAGTGAGATTTCCAGCATTTGTGTTCAGATTTTTCCAGGGGGTGCGTATTCCAGGAGGACGCAGAGGGGGATCGAGTTGATGCCTTTTCAGCATTCTTCCGAGGAGCCATTGCCCGAGAAATTAGGTGAAGAAGGCTCAGGTGATTTTTTGACCATTTGGCGAGTTTTGGGGCTGGAAGTGGCAGCCATCTTCAGTTGTGAATTCGCAGTTCCTGGGGCCAGCGCAAAAGAGAGAAATTGAGCACACGTGGGAGATAGAGACTCAGCCATTGGAGCTATTTATTGCTGGGAGAAATCAGGAAAGTGTTGGTGGAGCTGATTGCTACATTTCAAGGGTGTTTGGGGAGGATTTTGCTGGTGCTTGGACAGACAGGATGCTTCAGCAGCCATTGGAGATCGTAGGGCTTTTGGGGGTTGATTTTGGAAGGTCGAAACAAGGCCAAACCATTTTTGGGTTTTGGTGGGTTTGGCTTGAGGAGCCTAGAAATAATTTTGCAGAATTTTCTGAGAACCGGAGGTGGGGTTTCAGCCATATCTTTGCAGCAGACAGTGCAGAATTGTTGGGGCAGCACAGAACAGCAGTTGGACAGTTGATTGTAGCGTCCGGGTGATCATTGCTTCACCTGGGCTTTGCTCTGCTTGCCTTTGAGGCAAGCCCATGTGCATTCCTTCCATATATTTGTACTCTTGCACCAATCTATAATAAAATGGCTCAGCTGCTTCCATATTTCTGATTGTTCTGGGTGTTTACTAATTGTTTTAAAAATTCTGGGGTGTAAATTTGCTATTTGCTTGCATATCACGTTTTTCCTATTTTGGAACATTACATATAGTGTCTTATGTATTTTGTATTTTATTCTTCCACTCCCCCCAACTCAAATGTAACATTCTCAACTTATTACACCCCCTCAACACAATAGTCAATACATTAATATAATATTTTTTTCTTTCCTCCAGCCAATTTCTGTTTATTTGTAACTTCAACCGGGAATTTTAGGCTTTAGGAGGAGATCCAAGGGCTTTGACAGGGTGTAGCAGTTTTTAAATTATGGAGATCTTTCCAGTGATCAGCGAAAGTATTCTAGTTATTTTATAGTATCTATTTCTTGTTTTATGGCATGCACTTCTCCTTTTAATGCAATTTCAACTTACAGATTTGCTCCCAATTTTTCTGTGATTTATTAAAGTGAATCTGATGTCATTTAACTTTAGACTTAGTCTTTCAGCTACTGCTGTCCTGTCTTTGGTAGCTTCCAGATTGGTTTTACCCTTCTGCACTCTTATATTATCCATGTATTGTCTAAAAATTTTCATTCATTTTTTTGGATAGATAAAACAGAATTACCAACTCTTTGTTTTACTTTCTTTCACTTCTGTTGTCTTTATTATTCTAAACTTGAATGGAACCACAGTGACTATAGTTAACATGTATTTTCAAATTGTACTGTACTTTCATCTTAAGCAGATATGGTGAGGAATAAAGGGTTTCTTCCTTCAGGACCATCAGAAATTTCCTTTCAAAGGAAACAACTGAAGGCCATTGTCAATTCATTGCTGCCTGCATGTACTGAACCAGATATTGACACAGGTGCTCCATTCAGAGCTCAAGCAATAATTTCTAATCCTCCTGCATATGGTGGGTTCTCTCTCTCTCTCCCCCTAAATATGTCTGCAAGTTGGTACATATTGATTTGCATGTGTGGACAAGCATATCAATGCTTTTTCTGATTTACAACTTTATTATTGTGTCTACAGATGATAGATATAGTCACATATCTTGTTTATAAGCTTTTTGCATGAAAAAATGATGGGACTTGTTTATATTACAACAGTAGTTTAATTCAATTGCACGTTTCAATCTGAACTTAACATCCTCATTTGAATATTTAATTGATAAATGCCCTCTGCACGTGCCTCTCATTTGTTGCAGGGCATATTTTTGGACTCTTCGGTATGTTGTTGCTGACTGGTTCATGATAAATTTGCAGAGACATAAGTCCCAAGATGGCCCTTCTGCCTATTTCCTAATACATTTGGATTTTGGCTTTCAGACATGGCACATGACGGTGTAGTGGAGCTTGTTGATCTGGCAGAGTTGCTCGTCTCATTTGTGAATCATCATATTCAGCTTATAGTGTCTTTGTTTGTCCTTGATGACCACTCTCAGTTTATTTCACACCAGATCAAGTGGGGTTTTCTCTCCCATGATATTTATGCTGTTGTGTGCTACCTCACTTTGACCTTGCTACCCATGAAAAAGTGAGTAACCTCTAAGAGAACTTTTCTCCTTGATTCCATATGCCTTAAAATACAGTATATTAGCATGCCAAGGAACTGATCTTCTATCCTCCATCACCCATTTTTTTACAATCCTTAAAACCATTTTCCTAGAGTTTCCTCTCCATGATCATCTGGTAATTCCTTGATGGTGTGTTTGGGAACCTAGTTGATCCTCTAACTCAGTTAGATTGATACGTAGGAACCTTTGAACTTGAATCTTGGAATTACTAAACCCTAGCAATCCTATCCCAGGGAGAAGCCCCTTAAGGTAAAGGAGGGTTGGCCGGAAGTGAGAAGAGGGTCGGCGAGGTGGCTGTGGTCCCCTTTGAGGTGTAGTGGGTCTTGCACTTAAGCTTTTGGACTTTATATTGAGAAGTGCGAGATTTTGCTGTAACAATACTAATGATGAGGATCCTAATATAAATGATGGTGGAACATTGCTTGTCAAGGAGTGGTGGAGCATGCATGGCAATGCTAACCGCAGCTAAAACATTTGGCAACATGTGTGCTTTCACAATTGGTGAACACATCTTTTGTAAAGAGGTGTTTAGCAACTAACTCAGTTTAGTGTTTTGGACCTTTCAGTCTGCATATTTCCTTGTGCAGATGACCTATTTGTGAAAATTTCTGAATCTAAACCAGAAATCCTACTGCAAAAATCTGATTTACATTATCTATTAATTTAACAAGTTATTTTCTGAATACATCAAGAAAATATTAATGTAAATACACTGCAGCCTACACAACTATACATATCAAGTACTGAAATATAAATGAGACAATTAGAAAAAGGACACTTATTTTCGAACAAATGTCCCCGGAAAAACCCAATGTGGGAAAACTGGTGCAGTAGTTCCGAGGGTTTATATTATTATGCAGATTTCTGAATACAATCTAGGGTGCCAAATCCGGCTCACCCAACAGAGAAAATCCTCGACAAAAGTACCTCTATCCAGAGACAAATATTTCAGTTGATCCAACAAAAGAATGAAGAAACCCCACAGGTGACTACGCTGTCCCTAGTGCTGTGTAGCGATGGCCGCAGCAAGCTCTGCGCTAAGATTGCGTCACCTCCTCTAGTGGCTGCGTCGCCCTCCTCATGAGCCCTCTTGTCTCAGAAATTGATCTGCTGAATGGCTGCCCGATCTGCCTCACAGAAACCCCAACGTAGCTGCTCAGGTGACTGCGTCACTGTAATATCCCAAATGAGATATTTCAACTAAATTTGTAGAAATTTGTTTAACCATAGTTTTTCCATCAAATTATCATTTATACCACAAAAGATTGCCATGTAAAATAAGACAAATTAAGCATATGCAATAACATGTCGAGCATAAATGATCTCAGATTTTATTATGTTAAATAGCGAAAAGAGTGTACATGATAATATCGCTGAAGTATCTGAGATGGATGATCTGATCTTCAGAAATAATTTGCTCTTATGCTGAAATTGACCCTCCCAAAACTGAACTGCTGCACTCTCCCTCCAACAATAGCTGCCACTGAATCGACTGAAAAAAACAATGAATTACTAATTGAGGATTTGGATGATCCTCACTCCAATATCCCTATAGCTCTGTGAAACTCCTGAATGAAGTCTCCTCAAAGAGAGTTGGGTTTTCGTCCAACACTTGACACACACCTGAGGGTTTCGTCCTGGGGCTACCAATGGAGTAGAGAACCGGGTTCTCAACCTCACATACAAGGAAAGATATCAAATCCAAGATATTCCTCAATGGCCTCCTCTTATTCTTGTATAGATCTTATGGACCCCTCTAGAGCCTTCTATTTTATTATTATTTTAATCATGGAGCACTTTTCCCTCTTATTTTCCAATTAAAATATTCCTTTTTAATGTAGGAAAGAGTAAATCGGCTACCATGCCTCTTCATGTCACTGAAACTCCTGTCTAACCATCCCATCATGTAGGTATTCTCGTTCTGGTTCCTACGAGCTATTACACTAAGGTGTCTTATCACGTATTCCTCCTAGAATGCTACCTTGAGCGTAATTAATTAAGTTAAGCTTGAAAATAACTCTGTTTTACGAAAGTTGTCGGAATGCACTGGAACAAAAGGCAAACTGTGCGAATGATGGAGTATATCAAGCGAATGTCATTGGTCTTCATAGAAACTTCTCAAAACTCTTCCAAAAAGCCCCTGGGCCTGCTAATGACACCAACCTGTACCTGTGACCTATCTGCTCCCAACTTTGGAAGTCCATCCTAACCCTATCATAAGGAACACCCAAAAAAAGGAATATTATAGTGACCCCCTCTAGTTCTGCGTCACCCTTTTGGCTCTGTGTGAGCCCTCTTGGCTCTGTGTCACCCTTCTGGCTCTACGTCACCCTCTCAAGGGCTGCGATATTTCTCTTGGTGCTGATCTGCCTCTCTAAACTTGTATTCTCAGCCTTGGACTGATGTCCCGTTGCCACTGCCCCTCATTGCACTGAATTACTCAAATCTGATGTTCGTTTGAGTATTGCTCCGTCAGAAGAATTCAATCTCTAAATTCAGTGATTGTGCGTTCTTCAACTGACCCTCAAGCCTTCCTTTATACTTTTCCTGTTGATGAATCAACGACTGTGATCTAATCTCTAATCGACGATTAAGATTAGAAGAGACTTGATCTTCGTCACTTAGAACATTCTCACCCACATGTTTAAATTAATTCACTTTAATTATTTTATTTCCCTAAGTTTTAACATAGGCTCCATTCAAAAAAATTAATTATTTGAATAACTTAAGCTCCGGGTGGAATTTCTCCAAACGATTTCTGGGTCTTAGAGATCTCATGTGTTCTAGCTCCTCCACAAAATTTTAGAGCTAGAGCACATTCGATGCTACCCAAAAATAAACACTCCCTCTTAGCAAGGAATGTGCTCTCTGATCCACGACATTGGTCCCCTGCGCTGCTGATGCTTGGTTGTTGCCCCTCATCCACTGCGTTGCTACCTTTTGTACTGCTACCCATGACATTGTCACTTGTCACTGCCTCATCTGTACTCCAACTCCCTCTCAAAAGTTGCATCATGCTACCCATAGCACTGCCACTGCTAACTGTTGCATTGCAACTCAGTTGCTGAGAGCTAAGCAGTTGAAAAACCCGACATACAAGTCAGTTCAGATGCATCTTGATGGTGAAGCTCCCTTAGCTGCTAATATGTGCAGACCCTCTGATGCTCTGCGCTGTTGCTGCTCTGCATTGCATTGCACCTCTGTGCGCTACACTGCTATTGCCTCTGCTCTGCGCTGCTTTAGTCTTCAACATCCTAGCCTTGCCATTGTTGCCCCATCATCTCTCGCACCAACTGACTCCCGCCATTCTGCTACTGTCAATAAGGGCCCCCGTAGCCGTATGTGATCCAAGAGTTTGGTTACCTCAAGGATTCCTGCCCCACACTACAGTTCAAAGAACTACAGATCAATGTTGCCCCACCTCTTCTCTCAAGGCACATGAGCACTCATGGCACAATCATCATCATCCCCGTCATCGTCCTTCACTACAGTAACCTTCGAGTCAGATTTTTCTTTTCCCTTCTTCTTGTGAGGGCATTGTGTGGCGAAATGTCCCAATTCTCCATGCCTGAAGCATCTAACCTTCGAGAGGTCCTTCTTCTTCCTTCTCTGTTGCCCATGTTGTCCCTTATATGTGACGCATCTTCCTCTTCTGCTGGTGGCCTTGGTCAACCTTTTGATCTCTTCTTGTCGAAGAGTTGCCCACATCTCTTCCCAATTTGGAAGAGCTGCTCTGCCCAAAATGCGTTGGAAAAAGTTCTCCCTGTATTTAGAGACTGTATTCAGGCAGTCATGACTATAATACCATCATCTAGTGTAGCCCCTACCGAAGCTAGCTGATCTCAGATCGCTTGCAATTTGATAAGGAAGGGGTCAATCTCCTCTCCCTTCTGCACCTGAAATAGTCTCAGTTGAATCTCAAGCAACATCTTTCGTTGGACGGAAATTCCCTCGTACATAGTGGTCAAGGAAGTCCACATTTCCCTTGCAGTGTTCTTCTCGGCAATATGTGGGATCACATGATCCTTGACTCCGTCCATGATCGAGCGTTTTGCCTTTTCTTGAGAGGATCAACATCAACAGGAACAACAATTGCATTCAAGACATGATCCTTGATGCGATGTTCATCCAAAACTGGCAAGATCCTGGGCTTCCAGATGACAAAGTTGGATGCTCCATCCAACCTATTTTGATCCCTCAGTCCATGTGTGGCCATCTCTGCTCAACAAGAAAATGTCAAACTGGTTCTCTTCTCCCAGTTTTGCTGCTGCCCCAACAAAACTTGGATCTGGGTTTATTTGGCCCTAGAAACCCTCTAAGGAATAAGCTCCCTCTGAAAATTGATTTCCTTTACGGAAATCCTTTTGCCAACTGATGTCGAAACACTCCTCTCTGATCACCCTTTGCTGCTGATCAACACTGGATCTAAAATTCTTGGCAAGAAGTCTTCTCAGGAATTGCTTCCCTCTACTTTGCCACTGCCCCACTAGACACTGTTCTGCACCAACAGAAACAATGCCCCACCAACAATTCTAGAAGAAAATCGAACTGCACTTCCAACCAAGGTTGCGGTGGAGCGGCTCTCCCCCCTCGAACCCGCTCTCGGAGCGCGCTCCCTCGAACCGGCTTCTAGAGCGAATGCTTAGAGGGTGATATTAATGACAAAGATCATGATTTTCCAACAAGACTAAAAAATTAGACATTTATTGTGGCAACAAGAGGCCCAAGCATTAGCTATAGGTAATAGATTTACTTGTCTTTTCTAGTTTCTAGTAGTTTTTATAATTGTTGACTCTTTCATATTTATTATGATATGTTTTTAAAACAATATATGACAATTTAAGTTCGAAGTATGAAGTTGGAAATTATAACTCATTGGTAATGAGTTATGAATACCATGCTTCGTGAAAGTTGAAAGTTATTTCATTTCATTTTATTTTATAACATTTCATTTCATGTTAGATATTCTTTGTTGTAATGGTTACACTTAGATTACAAGTACAACTTTGGTGATCAATGATGATAAATGTTATGTATTGAATTTTGAAAGCTTGAAACTTCAATATTGATAAATCATAAGACTTAGTATGTTGTATGTTACATCTTGTGGACGTGGTTGATGAAGATTATAACTTCCATATGATTGATGTTATATGGTTCAATCTATGTTTTTATGCTTTTTTTATATCTAATTCATCATTCTACATGCTTTTGTTGACACACATGCATCAAAATATAAAAAATATATATATTATATAAAAATTCGCTCCTCGATTCGTTCCCGAACTGGGATCTTCTGAAAATGTCGCTCCGGCTCTTGCTCTCGCTCCCCGTTTTCGCTCCCGCTCCCAAGGAACCTTGCTTCCAGTCACAACAACCTCAAAACCTTTGCGCTGGCCCAACAAACGTTGCGTTGCCTCTACTGCAGCTTCAACGTCACCCTAGCTGGCTGACACATGCTCTGCGTGAGCCCCTTTGGTGACTACGTCACCCTCCCTCTGCCTCTTTTTGATTCAACGCTGTTAGTTGAGACAATTGCCTTCTTGCAACAAATTTTTCTTTGTCCTTTCGCTGATGGCTTCAACTCTACTTGATTTGCAACAAATCTGATAGCATGCGAAAATTTCTGAATCTAAACCAGAAATCCTACTATAGAAATCTAATTTACATTATCTACTTGTTTTTCATTAATTTAACAAGTTATTTTCTGAATACATCAAGAAAATATTAATGTAAATAGACTACAGCCTACACAACTCTACAGATCAAGTATTGAAAAATAAATGAGACAATCGGACAAAGGACACTTATTTTCGGACAAATGTCCCCGGAAAAACCCAATGCAGGAAACCGTTGCAACTGTTCTAAGGGTTTATATTATTATGCAGATTTTTGAATACAATCTAAGGTGCCAAATCCGGCTTACCCAACTGAGAAAATCCTCAGCAGAAGGACCTCTATCCTGAGACAGATATTTCGGTTGATCCATCAGCAGAATGAAGAAACCACACAGGTGACTACACTGTCCTTAATGTTGCGCAGCGATGGCTGCAACAAGCTCTACGCTGAGACTGCGTCACCCTCGTGAGCCCTCCTAGCTCAGAAATTGATCTGCTGAATGGTTGCCTGATCTACATCACAAAATACCCAGTGCGATTGCTCAGGTGACTGCGTCAATCCCTTTGGCTCTGTGTCACCCTCTCAAGGGCTGTGCTGTCTCTCCTGGTGCTGATATGCCTCTCTGCACTTATATTCTTGGCCTTGGACTGAAGTCCTGTTGTCGAATTGCCCCTCATTGTACTGAATTACTCAGATCTGATCTTTGTCCGAGCACTGCTTTGTCAGAAGAATTCATTCTCTAAATTCAGTCAATGCTTTGTTGATCATTCGACTCTCTTGAGAAGCTTATTCATGTATTATTGAGCTATTTGGTGGGTTTGTCGCCAAAAGTTATTGCTATTATGCACATTATTTTATTCTGGGGGGCTAAATTAGGCCAAATTAGCCTAATCGAATTCATTAGGAAGTATATAAATAAAAGTGTGATGGGAATCATTTGATCATCATCACTTGGATTGAATCATTATCTCTTGGGAGATTTTTGATATTATTTTTGGAGGACGAAATTGGATGGATGGATGAATTTTGATGTTTGGATCTCTCCAAGTTTGTCTTGGAGCTTCTATATTGGCATATGATGATGACTGGATCTACTTGTTCTCACATGTAAGTGCTTTTTAATGCTATTTTGTCACATGTTTGCTTTATGTCACATGCATGTTGCTGGGGATTATCACTATACTAGGATGAAATTTGCTTCTTTTCTTTTGTGAAATAGTGGAAATCTATCTCTTTATAGCGTTGCATCATGTCATGGGTCATGTTTGAATAAGTGAATGTTACTAGAGATATTTTGTTGAAATTTTATTTTGATAAGTCTTCACATATTGCACATTGAAGTGTAAAGACCTTGAAGCAATTGTCCATGCCCTAATTGCTATGCGAAATTGTTTTGTAGGTCTCTTTGACTAAGTGGATCCATTCCAATCATTGAAACATCCTTGACTCCATTTCTCCAAAAGAATTAGGCACTGGCCCTCCATAGGTGATCATCAAAACATATTCTTTATCACCTTTCCCTTTCTCTTCTAGGTCGAGCTTCAATAGGGGACCTAGGTCATCACATTTCTCACAAACTTCCCAGCAAAAAAAATTGATCTCCTAGCCTCTATTGGATTGTTGTGTCTCCTAGGAGCACTCAAAATTTGAAGCCATTTTGACAGTGGGATCTTGAGATATTTCAAGCCCTAGCTTCAAGATTGATTCTTGCACTTTGTTTCCTTTTGCTAGTGACCTCATTGGGATTGTTGCATCAAATTCAAAGAATATTTCTTGTTTAATCCCTTTCTCTCCCTCAATTAGGTCAAGCACACCTTTGGTTGATCAATTCCAACCCCTTGACCTAATTCTAGGTCCACTTGGTCCTGTATGGTCCCACAATCCTTTGAAGATAATTCCACAAAGACCACATGGAATCCAAATTTCCACAAGGATTCTAGGTCTAGGGATTTCTTTTACAAGTCATACACTCAAACCATAGCCCTTGGAATTCTCCTAAGCCCTTCCTAGAGAGCCTTTCATCTTGCTTTCCAAGCAAGCTAACCATATATTTGAGCCTCTCTTGTGAATAGGCTTCTAGGATCACTTGTTCATCCCGTCATTGATCCATTCATCTTCGTGATCCTTATTATACCAAGTCTCCTCCCATCGGTGAAATTCAGTAAAGAGTAGGGAGCCTTCGCTGAGGTGATAGTGGGCTATCACTCCGTTGTTTCCCTTGAGGTAGTAGTTTCCCTATAGGACCCCCTCCTAGGACCGCTGCTATTTTGAGCGTTAAAATTTTGGCACCGTTTCTGGGATACTACAGGTGTTTTTTACCCCATATGACATTATTGATATATCATCTGGCAACTCCATTGGAAGAACAAATCCCTAGTTCTTCATTAAAATTAAAATTTAATGCTTGTCGGGTGAAGCAAGCATCTATTATAGCATCTACATTGACCCTGGCGACTCTGTTGTTAGTCTTAATATGCAAAAATCATAAGAAACACACTATCTCGAGGAGCAGGGTTTCCCTCCCTATATTGACCTTAGTACTGAAGAAGTTCTAGAGTGCGCAAAGATCAGAGCATGGATCAAAGGTTGGATGCCTAAGTTCAAAGGAAGTCCTAGTGAAGATCCCAATGTACATCTTGATGACTTCTTTTGGGTCATAGCCCTAGTAAGGATTAACAATGAAGACACAGTTATGAGATTGTTGGCCTTATCACTTGAAGGGTAGGTTAAAGAATTGTATGAGACCCTCCCTCATGAGATTGCCACTGATTATGATGAATGAATGATTTAAGGGATTTCAATAATGTCCACGAGACCAAGCGGTCTAAGGGACCTAGGACTCCAACCCATCACAACTTCAAACTTTTCTCTAGGACTACTCTCCTGTCATGAATCTTTACCAAGAAGTTCGCTGTGTTGATAAGTCTCGCTTCCTCGAACAATTTGTTCAAAAAATCCGCCTTCAGAATGCTTTTCAACTGATTACAAATATCCTCATAAGTCGGACAATCCATGATGTAGTGCCATTCTGTTTCAACCTCTCCTTTCCTACAAAAGATGCAGATTCTTTCTTCCCACTCTTGTTTTGGTGTTGTCCATCTACCTGTTTCACATCTGAGATGATGAGATCCGGTCCTCAACTGTGCTATTAATAATCTAGCCTTTCCCGTGATTTTTGCCCCTAAATATATCTTCTCATCATGTGACCATGTCGGGTTGAAATCTTTAACATAAAGCGATAGTCTTGAAGGTATTTTTCCAGAAAGATGGGGTGTCATCCCTCATGAAGAGTGGGGGGCTATCAGAAACGCCTTTGTGGAAAAGTTACGCAATGAAATGAGTAATCTTGAAAGGGATCCTGTTAAAGGCGAGGATTATGTCTCAATTTCCCCTTTAATTTCTGAAGATAACACTACTCCTGTTACATGTGATAGAGCCCCAAAGGAAGATCCCACTATAGAGATTGGAGATAACTTCAGTGATGAGCAGAAAGATGAGTCGTCGTTGGATCCACATGATGAACCAAATGATTTTATGAACACATATGTTAGGGAAGGTGAGGCTATGGAAAGTAAAGCTGAGGTTCACCTTATCTTTCTCAAGGATATTACTCCTGGTCACTCTCCTTTTGAAAACCTCGTGGAAGGTGATCCCATGAGCTACTTGGAAGGTGATCCAAGGTCCAGTGTTTTAACTGTGGTGATCTTGGTCATTTCGCCTGCAGTTGTTCTAAGAAGAAGGAAAAAGGAGCTTCTGATTCCAAGGCTATAGCGACAAATGACGATGGCTCTGATGATGATGTAGCCATGAGTCCTCATGCACCTCGAGAGAAGAGGTGGGGTGACATGGATATATAGAGTATCCATATTTGATGGTGGGATCCTTGAGTCATCCCTACTCTTGGATCACATACGAGCTACCAGAGCCTTAAGAAAATAGGGGGATGAGTCGGGAGATGGTTATAAATGAGAACATTGAAGAGGAAGAGGGAGCTGAAGAGTGAGCAACGTAATGTAGAGGCAGCAACAACGTGGAGGCAGCAGTGCAGAGAGGCTGATGGGACTTCAACAGCGTAGAGAAGCTGGGTTCACGCAGTGCAGTGTTGCAGCATGACAATGTCTCCAGGGGGACAACATGATTCAACATCTAGGGAGCTTCAGTGGTGGAGGGAAACTTGACTTGTCTGTCAAACAGTTGGGCAGAGTCTTTCAGTTGCTTACTTCTCAACAACTGAGTTGTAGTGCAACCATAGTTATTAAAACCGGAACCGGTGACAGGACCGGTGGACCTAATGAACCGGGTTTCTAACCGGAACTGGTCTAACTGGGAGTGGTCAGATCTCAATGAACCGGTTTTAAAAAAAATACATTAAATAATTTTTTTTTAATAAAAAAAACTATTTTTAAGATTTGCAACCATGATTCCAAGCCAATAGAGACAAAATATGCAAAGTTTGCTCATTTATATACCATGCAAAGGTGAATATATCAAAATGGCACCGAATGCAATACATATCATCGAAAAATACATAAGCAATGAGGCTCCAAATGGCCCATAAAGTCCAAAAACAATGCTACAAGCTATGAGGCCATTGGCCTAATACAAGACTACATATTAGTGATCAACAACATGATCACTCCTCATCATGATCAAAATCATCACCACTACTAGACAAGGGATCATCAACATGGGCTACATAAATAATATGGCTAGAGTTTGAGGACTCTTAAAACTTCTCTACAACTTTAGTAGTTAGGCCGATAGGCCTTCTGTTTTGAATTAATACAGGTGATTTTTCGTCAACCAATTCATTTTGATAATGACACATGTCACTAGTAAGAGGTGTGCAAAAAAATCATAAAATCATAAAATCATAAAATATAATAGTTCCAAAAATAAAATAATACTATAGCTTTATCATAAAAATCATAAAAGATAACCGTTCAAAAAAACAAAGAAATATACCTTCATCATAACTTTTTACAAAAAATGACACTGAGTTTCCATTTTTAATTTGGGTAATATGATTTATGCATTATTGATAATATGCTTTATTTGCTAATTCACGTAGCTCTTCATATTCGATATATACCATATGTGGAGGATACGACCTTATTCGAAGAAATTTTGCTGCCTGGGAGGTTGTTTCTTCTAAGACGATGTATGGTAATGAGCAGGTGACACAGACTGCAGATGTTTATGCTTTGGAGAATGTTAACTCTAGTGAATTGGAGCACGAGAAAGCATTGAAGGAGGAGAAGAAGCATAAGAGCGAGGAGCATTTGGGTGAATTGGGAGCAATTAATATAGGTGCTTTTTCGTCAACCAATTCATTTTGATAATGACACATGTCACTAGTAAGAGGTGTGCAAAAAAATCACAAAATCATAAAATCATAAAATATAATAGTTCCAAAAATAAAATAATACTATAGCTTTATCATAAAAATCATAAAAGATAACCGTTCAAAAAAACAAAGAAATATACCTTCATCATAACTTTTTACCAAAAATGACACTGAGTTTCCATTTTTAATTTGGGTAATATGATTTATGCATTATTGATAATATGCTTTATTTGCTAATTCACGTAGCTCTTCATATTCGATATATACCATATGTGGAAGATACGACCTTATTCGAAGAAATTCTGCTGCCTGGGAGGTTGTTTCTTCTGAGACGATGTATGGTAATGAGCAGGTGACACAGACTGCAGATGTTTATGCTTTGGAGAATGTTAACTCTAGTGAATTGGAGCAAGAGAAAGCACTGAAGGAGGAGAAGAAGCATAAGCGCGAGGAGCATTTGGGTGAATTGGGAGCAGTAGCCGCTGGAGCATTTGCATTCATATTAAAATAATCTTTTACTTTGGATCTGATTTTTATTTTGGAATATAATAATTATGTTGGAATTTCAGCATTCTGAGAATTTGTCATAGAATAAAGCCATATTAATTCAGAGGAGAGGGATCAAATCAGATTTCGATATTAAAGTAATGTATTATTGTTCTAGATTTAAAGATAATATTAGTTCATCTGTATTTTAGTATGCAAAAATCTGAATGAACAGACATATTGATATCAAATTATTCTTATGTAGTACGAGAAGCACGAAGCAAAGAAGGATCCAGAGCACGCGCACAGGCACAAGATTGAAGAGGAGATTGCTGTAGCTGTTGCCGTTGGAGCAGGAGGGTTTGCCTTCCACAAGCATCACGAGAAGAAGGGGTCCAAAAAAGAAGCAGAATAAGCTGAAACAGCTTGAACCTTTTATAAGGCGAGGGAACTGGGAAATTAGTGGCACGAGAGTAAATTAAGTTTTCCATTATAGCTTTGTATTTTTGTTTAAATGCCAATCGTTTTTTTCAAAATCTAATGCACGTTGCGGTCGGCCTTCAATGTGTTATCTTTTCCATTAGAATTGGTACCTTGTGAAGATGGACTTCCTGGATTATTAGAAGTCAATGCGACCTATGAAAAATAGGAAGTCCATGTGAAGTACCCTCTGGACCTGTATCATAAAGAGGAAGTTACGTAATTTTTTTCATTTTTTCGAAGATTAATATGAATATGCTTTTTTCTAAATGTTGCTTTTATTTTTTCATATTATATAAATTTTAGAAAAATCCCAAAATCCAATAGGCAACTTTTGGATTTTTCCTGAGATTTATAAAGAGGGAGGTAGGTAAATTTTTTACCTTTTCGAAGATTTATATAAATATGATTTTTTTTTAAATGTTGCCTTTCTTTTTTCATTCGCCACCAAGATTATGATAAGAATGTAATCAGGACTCCTTATATCATATAGTGGTTTCTAGTGTGAAGGATTCCGAAAATTGATAACCGCACTATCTATATATAAATGTCTCCATTTGTCTTAATTTCCTCAAATTTCATGTATTATTTGGAATTTTTTTAATCTCGATTTATATATACATATATAATATTTGCAATTCATGTACCCTATATACATGGTTGTTTGCAAATACACTTGCTTTTTTTTTGTCAATCAATTGATTTTCGTAATGACACATGTTATTAGTGAGACATGTATGTAAAAAAAATAGAAAGTTCACATATTTTCTTAAATTTTTAGGAATTTTCCGTAGTAACTTATTTTTTTTAATAGAATTAGAGATCTTTCCAAAAAGATTATTTTTCTTTATAGAAAGTAACCATGAACTTCTAAGTTGCCCAATTTGAACTCACATGTCACTAGTAAGAGTTGTGTAAAAAAAAATAGTAAGTTCACACATTTAATTAATATTTAATATATAAAGTAATATTTAAACTATAAAGTAATGAATAAATCTTTAATTCACATATTTATTTTAACCAGATTTACTTCACATTTTTCTATTATATTGTAATTGAATTTCCACGAATCTTTCTCCAAGTTGGGTTTTTTACCATTACACTCTAACTAAATTTCAATTCGTCTTTTGCAAGTTGGGACAATTATATTAGTGGAATCCCACATGTTGTTGCTATATAGCTATGATAAAGCTTATTTTTTATTGCAATGTATGATTTATGAAGGAAGCTATACTCTAGTGATTTGATTCCGAGATGTCTATTTTCTACCTTTTTGAATTTGAACTTTTAACCTTTTACAAGAAGGCATGCATTCTTAACTATTAGAAGTTTAGAACCACACTATGTATAAATGGATCCTTGAGACATTCAATTTTTGTAAATTAAAATATCATCTCATCTATTAGTTAGATTACTTTAAAATATAATGTAATCAATTTAGTATTTAATATTCCACCATGCGGTTCTAATGACATTGGAGAATGTTTTTGTTAAACAATTCTAATGTAGTTACATATTATAAACTTAAGAAAAAACTACAAAAAAAATTAACTTAAAATTAAGTTATCAATTGCTATTTTCTTGTACAACTTTTTTGATTTAAAACAGATAAGATGGCAAAACAGGAACTGACTTCACTGTTACATTGACAAAATCTCCTTCATCTCAAAAACTACAATTACTTAAAATTAATAATTAACAAATGATACTCCTATCGGCCTCTCCTTGCACCTCCCAACCTAAGTAGGTAGTAGTAGTAGTAGCAAAAATAGACATCAAAACTACAAATCATCGAGCAACATGGTCTCTCATGAAACTCATCATTGGATTCATCGCTACTAGAAATGGGATCATCAACAAGATATACATAAACATTATCTAGCTCAAAGTCTTCGACTTGGATTGTTCAACCTTATAACATGATAGAAATTGAAAAAAAGTTTAACATGCCTAACCGAAGTGATTTTGGTTTGAGTGAAGAGTCTCCCTCAACCTTAAATGCGGTAGAAAAAGATTAGCATGCCTTAACCTGGTTGTTTTCCTTTGAGTGAAGGGTACATTCTTGTTAAGGCCACTATGTAGGGGAGTTCAACAATCAATACCACCAACATCAAGAAAGTTCAACAATCAATGCCACCAACATCAAGGTTCTTAAATGACTTCATGCTCTTGATCAAATTCCCAATCTCGTACCTTACACATGATAGAAACAATGGAAACATTGCAAACCCCCAAACCATGAAACCTCTCAAAACCATTAAGTCTCGCTTAATTTTGAGTGAAATCTAAAATTCTAGTTTCTTCCATATGAAAATCCAATATATCAATGACTTTGAAATATCCTAATGTTTACAATAAAGAAAATTAAGTAAAAGGAGGAGTCCTTACTTGGTGAATTATTTACTATTACCTTCATGATGATGTGTTTGAAATGAGAGGGTTGGCAAAGTTTATGAAGCTTAAATGGTAAAGTAACAAATCCTTGAGCATGGGACACACCTAACCGATCGAAGTATGCATTACTAACCGCCGGTTAGTCCAATAATCAAATATTTAGGTGAGAGGCCTCCCTTAACTGCTGAATAGCAAGAGACTCTAAGTTTGAGCAGACTGAAGGTCGGCCTGACTTGCTATCGGTTCAAACCGACCGGTTTTGATAACTATGGAGTGCAATGGGGAAGAAGGCGGAAGGTTATGGGCGCATGATGCATCAAATTGAGAGGAGTCGTTAAAGATAGATGTGGCAAGGTTTGGCAGTAGTGGCATGGGCGTAGGCACAGAGAGCAACAAAGAGAAGGATGGAGGGCAAAGACCAAGCATCAACAACATATATCTAGTACTCAAGATCTTTAATGCATGGTGATGTATTGCTAGATGCTAAGAGGAGTGTTGAGATTTTGGTCTCTGCTTTGGTGTAGCACGTTGTGCTCTAGCTCCTAAATTTTGTGGAGGACTAAAGTACACTTGATCTACAAGACCCATAAATGGATTTGAGAAATTTTGTTGTGTTCAAAAGATTCAAATAATTAATTATTTTTAATGGATTTCCCAAGTCTATCTTAGGAAAATAAAATAATTAAAGTGAATTAATTAACACATGTGCCGAAATTGTCTTAAGTCACATGGACTGCCAGCCTTTCAATTTCAAAGTAGTTTTATTTGGATGATTTAATCTCTACGCTGCTGAAGGGTTCACCCAAATTATAAGAGAAAGGCTTGAGGGTTAGTTGAAGACACACATTGTGAGAGAATTGAGGAATAGATCTCGGAATTTAGGAAGGTTGTTGCATGACCTCCAAAGAGGAATTTCAAAGTGAGGGGTAGTATTGGTCAAGGAATGTTCGACCTGTGGCCAAGAGACGAAGAAGAGGCAAGAGGAGCAAGAATAAGGACAACATAGAGAGTCTTTCGTAGCCACATAGAGCAAAGCAGGCAACGTTGCAGACAACACAAAGGCAACTAAGGCCACGTTGGGCCGACGCCGGCTGCTGCGCAGGTAGCGCAGGGGCGCGTAGACTCTCCAGTGGGTGACGCAGCCCTCCTAGAGCTATGCGCGTAGGCTAACGTACCCTCGAGGGCAATCGGGGTTTCAAAAAGCAAGACCAGGGTTTCTAGGGTCGATCCAAGCCGAGTTGTGTAAATCCCGCTGAGGTTGTGGATCACTGATATTTTGACACTAGATCTCAAGCTAATGATTTGATGACTTTTTAATATCTGCTTGCTTCATGTTAGAACTGTGATTTGCTCAGATTAGAACTATTTATTACAAACCTCTAATATCACAATTTTAATCGATTTTCCATTTGGTTTTCCGAGGACTATGTCCAAAGTCCATGTGGTCACTTGTTGTGTTGAGTGAATTGTTCATAATGATCTACATGTGTGTACTTCAGATGTGTTTATTTCTGTATTTTCTAATCTAATTTATGGAAATAACTTTCATTAATTAAATCAAGTAGGAGGAAATAAAACCAATACACCGCAACAGAATTTTTCACAATTAGGAGTGTGTCACCTCTGATTAAATTACATGTTTCATCATAGAGGCAAAAAAACTCAAATACATCAAATAACACCCTGCAAGACATCTAGCATCGAATTCAAGTTTTTCCCGGTATAACAACCGTCTCAAAGGAATCCAATGCAGAACATAGCGCTTTTTTAGTAGAAGCATCGCGCTTGTGTGGCGTAAAACATCGCGCCTCATTAAAGGGTGATTTTGACCACTTAAAAGCATCTAAATGCAAGTCTCAAAAGGCTGGGATGAGTAGCCCTATGAGTCTACTTTCCAATGCACCTTGAATTTTGAGAAAACACCCATAGAAAGATTCCCAAAAGTTGATTTTTCCCCAACCTCACGAGAAGCATTGCGCCCGGTCAAAAACACTAGCAAAAGCATGGAAAAGAGGCGCTTTTTTGGCTTTTTCTCCACAACCATGAGCAACATGAAAATGAAGACTCCGATATGAAATGGCATCCAATTATGTAAACCAATCTTCATTTGGGTGCTCACAGCTGCGCGTCGCCGCGCAACGCCTTAATGACCCAATTTTTCTAGATTTTTTTCAAAATTTTTTTTGCAAAAATATGGCTCAAAAGAGGGAAAAAATATCTCAAACTATAACGTTTTTCAAAACTATCCAGGAGAGGTTTTTGTTCTTTGGCATGTTATGACAAAACCTCTCCAAGCCCAAAATACTTTCCCATTTGCTCGTAATCCAATTTTAAATCTGGATCACTGCAATTGCAGCTGCTGCACCACTTTAGAAGCGGTATGTTTAACTGCTTTGAGAGGAGCTGGAGGCCTTTTCTAGAGGAGTTTTGGGTCATGGGCAGGCGTGGTTGAAAACTGAGGATGTCCATACAAATGAAACATCAAGAACTGCAAACCTTTCCCCAAAGTCCCAACATCGACTTGAAGACAACCTGCTCAAAAGTGTAGGAAATGACCTGAGTAACTGTGATTTTTGGCATTTCCTCTCAACCATAGCACTCCGTGCATAAAGTGAAGGAAATTTTTAATTTTGCCTATGATTGACAAAAACCTCTTTTCACTTTTGTGAAATTCATCTCCATTTCTTCATAAACCGATTTTGAAGCAAAACTCGTCCCGTGTGCAATGTAAACCTTGCAAATGATCACTTAAACTCTAAAATGATGGCATGGGTCTCAGTTGCTCAAACTCAATGATGACCTCCTTATGGAACCTCTTATCACCCTCCATGATGTTTTTCAACAAGGAAAACCCTAGTCAATGATAGTGGATAGGGAAGGTGGAAAATTAGGAAAACAAGGGATAGTGGTAGAGTGGTTTTAGGGACAAAAATGGGATGAAAGTTAGGGAAAATCTCAAAAAAATCGGGGAGGTAGGTCGATGAGTTGGCTACAAGATGCAAGTGAAATTTCTAGAAATGGGCATGAGGAAGGTGCCCAAAAGGTCAAAACACAAGAATTTTCTAGTTTTTCCAAGAATCTAGTGAAAATTAGAGTTTTAATCAAATTGATGGAAAGGAGGGTTGTGAGTGATAGGGAGTGTTAGGGTATGGTGTATGAATGTTGTATGAAAGTCAGGATGGTTAGATTAGGGTTTATCAAATTGAGGACAAGTTAAGGATGAAACACCAAAATGATAGGTGAGGATGACCCAATTAGTTAAACCACCATTGTCTAATGAATTTGGCTTAGAGAGGCATGGAGAGCATTCACTTACCGTTTTGGAGGTCTCTAAACCTTGTGCAAGCTAATTTAACCCTTTGGATGGCTGCTTTTGAAGCTTGAAACCAAAAGCATAACAACCGCCAATCTTTGGATGGTTGTGGAGAGTTATGAGCATGAGATCGTAGCTTCTTTGACCATGTAGCATACTTTTGAGAGAAGACAAATTGCCTTTACTTATTTTCTATCTTGCTAACTCCTTAACAAAATTGATGGCATGGTGAAAATGACAAGTTGCTCGCCTTCTTTCATGACATGATTGGCAATTGTGGTGGCGAAACAAAAGAGACCTAAACCTTGACCTAGATGGAGGTGTGGTGATTGATCTAAGATCCAGTGATACTGATGACATTGACCTCTCGACTGATGATGACCAGAATGGAGTGAAGGGAGTAGCATTTCTAATTTAGACATATTCAAAGTGAACAAAATATTATTTGAAACTTGACTTGAAACATGAAATTTTGACCTAGGACCACTACTAAGCAAATCGAAAGAGTACATTTGATCATTGAACATTGAAAGAGATTAAGTCAGATTGCCTCTGCTCCACCTTTTGGACGAGGATGATGCACTTGGTTTACCATGCCTAACTAATTGACCTCATAAATGCATCATTCACTTGGCCGATGTTCCGTGGTCTAAGGGATTGTTCCCAGAGATCGTAGATTATGTCATCATTCCAACTTGCTGCATGGTCTACAAAATGAACTTCCGATCTATTTGGAGACCCACTTCAAAGTGATTCCAGGCTCTACATCCACTGGGATATTACAGCATTCTTTTCTTGGAAAACAAGGGCCTACCCACTTGTGCACTATTATGGGAGTCCATTCCTCCATTACGGCACCCTTTGACTTCATTAGCCTCCTCAAAGGCCCAACGACTCACTTTGTTGATCATTTGACCCTCTTAAGAGACTCATTCTTGTATTATTGAGCTATTTTGTGGACTTGCCACCAAAAAGTTTTATTAGGCACATTATTTTATTCTAGGGGCTAAATTAGGCCAAATTAGCCAAATCGAATTCATTAGGAAGTGTATAAATAGAAGTGTGATGGAATCACGGTCATCATCACTTGGATTGGATCATCAAGTGGATTAATATCTCTGGGAGATTTTCTTATTCTTTTTGGAGGATGAAATTAGATGGATGGATAAATTTGATGTTTGAATCTCTTCATTTTTGTCTTGGAGCTTCTATATTGGCATATGATGATGATTGATATACTTGTTCTCACACATGTTGCTTTTAATGCCATTTTGTCTATTTTTTCATATTATGCATGTTGTTGTGGATTTCACATATTTGGGCTGAAATTCATGTATTTTTCTGTGTGAAATGGGTGGAATTTATCTCTTTATAGCTACCCGCTGTCATGGGTCATGCTTCTGAATATGTGAATGTCCTTAGAGATATTTTGTTGAAATTTAATCTTGATAAGTCATCACATATTGCATATCGAAGTGTAAGACGTTGAAGCAATTGTCCATGCCCTAATTGCTATGTGAAATTGTTTATAGGCCTCTTTGACTAAGTGAATCCATTCCAATCATTGGAAACATCCTTGACTCATTTTCGCCAAAGAATTAGGCACTGTCCTCGATAGGTGATCATGCAAACACATTCTCTTTATCACCTTTCCTTTCTACTAGGCCTAGCCTCCATGGGGGCTAAGGCATGGCATTTCTCACAAACTTCCCATCAAAAAAATTCGATCTCGGTGAGTCTCCCTATCACACCGTTGTGTCTCTAGGAGCCCTCCAAATTTGAATCCATTCCGATGTTGGGATCTTGAGATATTTCAAGCCCCTAGCTTCTCGGATTGACTTTTGCTCGTTTCCTTTGGCTTGTGACGTCATCGGGATTATTGCATCAACAAATTCTAAAGAAAATTTCTCCTTTAATCCCATTCTCCCCAATTAGGTCATACACCTTGGTTGATCAATCTATCCCTTGACCTAATTCTGGGTCCATTTTGTCTCGTGGTGGTCTCACAACCTTTGAAGATAATTTCAGAAGAGAACTTGGAACCCAAGTTTCACAAGGATTCTAGGTTCAGGAATTTCCTTGACAAGTCATACGCCAAACCCTAGTCTGGAATTCTCCAAGCCCTTCCTAGAGAGCCTTCATCTTGCTTTCTAGGCAAGTCAGGCCATATTTGAGCCTTTCTGCAGGCTTCTAGGATCACTTGTTTATGCCATCATTGATCCATTCATCTTCACGATCCTTATTATATCGGGTCTCCTCCCCATCGGGGAGTGTCTCCAAAGCAGGAGCCTAGCCGAGGTGAGGCGGAAGGCTATCACTCCCATTGTTTCCTTTGATCTAGTAGTTTCCCTATAGGAAACTCATGGCTTGAGTAAAGAATAATGTTTCCAAGATGAAAAAGCTGAGGCTCGTATGAAGCAAGAATGGATATGAGGGCCTCAAAATATGCAGGTCAAGAGGGGGATGCCTCCAAATGTTGTAAAACACCTCCAAACCCCAACTTGGGCTTTGTTGGGGTTGCTCAAAATCATGTCGATGCTCCATCAATGAGGGCTAGAAGATGACAATATGCCCTTCTTTGTCTCTGATGGAGACAAACCCGTCCTGGGGCTTTGGACTTACCACGTATGTTGGGTTCAAGTGTAAAGGTGGGCAATGTGGTCCAATTGCATCATTATCAAGTAGAAGTGGTTGGGGCATGAACAAGCAATGTGGTGTTGAAGAAGGCTATGGTGTAGTAATCGATGCTCGCGATGGTGGAGGCCTGGCTTTAAAACACTCAATTTCAAGAAGTGCCATTATGACCTGGTGGAGGGTTTAGGACTGATAGAGACCAAGTCCAAGATGAAGACCTACCCGCAATCCCGTGTAAGATCCAATGCGTCTCCTCACCTTCCAAGACAACCAATCATTATTAGTGCAACTGAGCAAATACGCTTGCTAATTAATGAAGAAGTGGACACTTCATAGTGGTGGCTGCCCTCCCAAATGGGCTTTAAATTAGATGGTTTCAACCCCTAAGGGCATTGTGTCCGGTGGTACATGCATCAAATGGTAGGTGTCATGTAGTTTAGATGATGAATGGAGTGGGGCATGGGGGAAGGGCTCCAAGCTCACATGCCATGTAGTACGAGGGAAGCTAGGAATGAGGGAAGCTCACACCTTGGACATGTGAATGCAGGAGGGAGCAATCATGGTACATGAGTTACCCCAACCATTGTTTTTCCAAATTCTTATTCATATGCCTTTTTCCTTTTATTGATTTTTCTTCCTTTTTATCGCTCTTCGTGGGCCCAAGGGATGAGGAGCATGATGTATGACAGCAAACATTTGTAGGTTAGACCCTTGAAGCTAGAGGAGGTCCCGCCTTAAAGAGGCAAGGTAGGTTGCTAAGGTGACAATGGGTGACCCGTCTAGTGTTGATTTTTGTAGGATCCGTATGTTCCAAGTCTCAAAATTTAAAGGAGTGCTTGGAAAACAACATTTTAAAGAACCCATAAATGTTTTGTGGAAATTCCACTCCTGCTCAAGACTTGTTAAAATAATTAATTATTTTAATGGAGATCCCAAGTCCAAACTTAGAAAAGGAAATAATTAAAGGGCATTAATGTTTCCAGGAATCTTCAGAAAACATGGATCAAGTCAAGATTTAATCTAGGCTTTAGCCATTGATTAATCTTTTTTTAATCAATGTTGGTTCTCCAACAGAAGATTATAAAATAAGGTTTGAGGTCACTTGGAAGATAAGCTCAAGACATACACCTCGCACTCCGAAGGAGATCCATTCGATGTAGAATTCGATTCCCGTGGGAGAGTTGTAGGTGAGAAGTTAGAGAAGCAGGAGGAGGTTAGGGGTGATCGAGATCGTGTGATCTGAGAGCAACAAGGTCATTGAAGGTAGCTTGAGGCTACATCGCAAGACTCCTACCACTAGCCTACGCAGACTAATGCAACTCAGCTAGATTGCGCAGAGAATCACGAGACCGATGCAGGGGTCAAGCCTGGTATCAGAAATTTGTTCGAGTAAGCTAGGTATTCCGCCTCGTGTGTTCGAATTTATCTCGCGAATATTTTCTCTCGTAAAGATATCATTTGTTGAAGAATTGTTAGAATCCCATTCCACATAATCTGCTTTCCACATTAGTTTTTTCCAAGATAATTTATCTGCACATCTGTACATGTGATTGATTCTTGTGCTTATGTTTTCACTCGTTTATTTCTCTCGCATATAATTGTGAATGTTGCAGTAGTATTTATTTCGATATTTGCTGAAGATTTTCGAATAATAACTTATTGAAATAATAATAAGTAGGAGAAATAAATCTATCACCGCAAATGGTTGTAAATTTTCATACCTAGTTTCCACTTGAATTGTGTGGCATGGTTTGGAGCTTTCACCATTTTAACTCAACTCACAGAGGTAACAGCCCCTATAGATATCTGTATAATTTAATAATTTGCTTTGATTAAGGGAGGGCAATTTCTCATGGAAGCCTCATGAAAGCTTTCTTTGATGTAAAGTGAGACAGTGACCAATCAAAAATATATGGAACAATCCTTTATACAAGGTGCTCTGTGTGTTTGTGAGAGTTCTATCAGTTGGAAAATGTAAATCATAAAAAGGAGTAACATCCTTATTTGCAAGTTGTGCTTCTTCTTGAGAAAATGCCCTAGAGCATTGGGATGGATACTGATTCAGGGCTGTCATCTTGTAAGGCTAGTACATACTTTGTTTCCCTGTTTTTCTTGTTGGAAAATATTTTTGCTATTATAGTGTTTGTTAGCCAGTGTATGATTTGGCTGAAAGGACTGATTTGTTTGTCTGGTTAACACTTGATGATATCAGATCTGAATTATAAATAATGTAGATGATTTATTTCATATAAGATTTGTCTTTTAGTTGTATGTGATCTGGATGTTATATCTTGATAGATGTATGCTGTAGTATCTTTTTGAGCTTAGGTGTGTTGGCTGAAAATGCAATTTGCATATCTGTTATAGCTTAGAAATACTGCTGCTTAGGGCATTCTTGTCGCCTTAGTATGTTTTATAATCAAGTTTTCATCTCATATAATTGTCTTCGACTCCTTGCCCAATGGATAAGACAGTCATCTACTTGAATCCACCATCATCTATTTATTTCAAAAGTCCAAAGTTCAAACACTAAAGTTCTGTTTGCCAAATGTGCCTTAGTTATTTGAGCTTTTTAGGACAGATTGCAATCCTGTTAGAGAAACCCCCCTCGTGCTGGAGAAAACCAACCTAAAGTAAGTAGGATGACTCACCACAGATCAGGTTGTGTCCTTAGGAGAGCAATCTTCTAAGGTCTATTATTGTTTTTAGGAATTTAGCTAGCTATTTGATTATGCGGCCAGGCATAGAAATGATTTTTCATATCTGACGGCAATTTGTACTGTCAGAGTTGCATAGAAATTTAGAGATGATCTTTCATGACCTATAAATTGCATAGTTCTGTGTTTCTCAAATGTGTTTATGTGCTCTCTATGCCTTAGTGAAGTTCATAATTGGATATGCTGTCATTTCTTTGCTTCCATGTTCCTGCTTTGCATTATTAACCGTAATGGAGTCGTACATCAGAGCCATATATGCAACATTTGCAACTGCATCTTCAATGTTTTGGTTGATTTGATGCATGTTTAAACTTATGTGATTTTTATGTTTGAAAGAATCTGTTCGATTTTGTCAAGAATATCTCTACTGTGGATATTCTTGTGTTTGTAGGACATGTACATGTGGCAGAGTCTTCCGCAGTGCCTTTGCATATCTTCTTTACAATGCCTTGGACGAAGTTCTTTGAACCTGGGTTCCATTATGTGGTGTTCATTAGAAGCATAATAGTCTAGACCTAAACAAAAATAAAGCTTTAAAACATACCTGTTTCAATAGCTTTGTTTTGGTAGTTATTTTTTCCTATTAAAATAGTCATACTGGAACTTGGACTAGGTTTGAGAAGGTTTTAGAGAAATGCCTCTAGACATTGGATATGATTATATTAACAAGGTTAATCTACAGCAAAAGTACAAGACTATTTTTATTCATATCTGATATGCTTCTTTCTTTCTGCTGTTGCAATTGAACACATGGATAGACAATTTCTGAACATATGAACTCATTAGTAATCCTAGAGTGTCCCAAAAGTGAATTACATGAAATAAGCAAAATGGAGCTTGGAAGTCAATGGTCTGCTAGAGTATGTGGTTTGGTAATCCTTGGTACTACACTGAAGTTCATAAATCTAGACTTGAGAAATACTACTGCAAGTTTTCTTGTCAACCATATATATTCTCCTTGGGCCATCACTCCATGGTTTTGTGCAATGTCCATTAGCAATTGATCCTTGTATACTTGTAATTTTAGTTTTTCATACACATTGTTTTTATAGTGATATTACATGGGCTATTTGTAGGGTCCTTAGAAATGGTACTTGTAAGGGAACGGAGAGATGAAAAGTCCTGCCCTTCATCACAAAAAGGACTTTTGAGACTTTTGAGGTAAGCTCTTTGTTTTTGAAGCCTTCTTTTTCACTTGTTTTCTCTCTTGCTTTGTTGTTGCTAGTCTTGTCCTATCATTCCCATATCCTTCCTCTTTTTTAATATTGGAGATGCTTCTATTCTCTGCTCTTTGTTACCCTCCCAAACTTGCATCTAAGTGGTAAAGTCCTAATAAACAAAGTATATCCCAAGGGAACCTAGCAAAGATGCCCATTGCTGTTTAGAATAGCTCTTTCCCTGACCTCCATGCCGACTCTCCTCCAACACATGGGGAAATTCCCTACGGCAGATTTCTAAAGTTATGATAACAAGTGATGAACATGAATATGAAGGGTTAACTTCTAAAAATAATGACAATTTGTAGAATAGCAAATAGGGTGATGAAGGACTAGAACTATTACTTATCCAATAGGCCTGCTAAGTAATGTATCTATGTGCCTTGGTCTAGGCAATCACTAGGACCAAGTGACAACAATAAGGTAGCTGCCCACTGCCTCAACAACCACAACCCTTGCTCTTTGTGTAATTTCACCAATGGGAGGAGTCACCATGTGATATAGGCTCACCTAAGAGATTCTAGGGTTATAGGTAAGGTGACACAACTTAGGAACAAGGCTCAAGCAATGAGTAAGAGATAGTTTGAATCCTCAAGGGGAACATTAGTGGTACACTCGACCTTGGGCTTGATTAATATCACGTGAAATGGAATGGTCTAAGGTTTAAGTACCGAAAGTTTCCAACTATGAGTATCGGGGCGAGGCCAAGGCACATGAAACCTAAGTCACCGCATGTGTTGAGTTCAACGATTTTAAAGTTCAATAAAGTTTGATACTTAAAATTTTGGTGATAAAGTTTGGCATTAAATTTGACATACTAGAAAATTTGAATATATATACATATATATATTCAATTAGCTTAAATACAATATGAAAAAATAGAAATAGTATGCCCATTCACCTACTCACCTACTCAAGTTAGTAGAAGGCTTCATCATACACTTTAGAAGCTATGAAAGGAGATATTATAAGACATGCATACTTACCTACTAGTTAGGAAGGAAGATTTTGTGTATTTGGGGTAGCATCGCTTGTGCTCTAGCTCCCAAATTTGAGGAGGGACTAGAGTACACTTGATCTACAAGACCCGTAAATTGATTTCTAAAATTTATCCGGGTTTAGGAGATATTAAATTAATTAATTATTTTAATGTATTTCCTAAGTTAAAACTTGAAAGTGAATTTATCGAAACATGGTGATGAAATTATTTTGTCCAAGTATTTAACTCAGTCCCTTTTTAATTCCAGGCTACTGATTCAAGATCTCGATCATACAAGTGGTTTTCCCAATGAGATAAGTATGCTGGAAAGGCTTGGGGTCATTTGTAAAGACACACAGAGGCAGAGCACTAAAGCTAAGCCTAGATTCTAGGTAGGGTTTGTTAAGAATACTCATGTTTCTGTACTCAGAGAGAGGGGAATTAGGCCAAGGGGATGATCTCGATCCTGGTCTAGAATACACAAGAGGTAGAGATCAACTCAAGGATGCAAAAGAGGAGAGCAAAGAACAACAACAAGGACACAAGAATCCCTTCCAAGGACTGCGTGATTTTCAAAGAGTGGAACCTCGTAGGGTTGGCACAGAGATTCCTATAAGTGCGTAGGACTGGCAGCTACCTAGTCTCTGGGGTAACGGGGGCTTCCTTCCAGAGCAAATAACAGGGTTGGAGGTGCTTCAGAGGTTGACACAAGGTTTTCGTGGGCGTTGGTCAGGGGGTTTCTAGGCCTAATCTTGGTCGAAGCCTCAGAATCCCGCTTGAGAGTGTGGATCGCTTCATTATTTTGGCCCTAGATTAGCTGAGCTATAGATCTAGTATTTTCTCTGCTGCGATTTCCCGTATCTCGGAACTCAGATTTGTGTATTCGAAAAATTCTTAATAATAAACCCTCCAAAGTAGCTGCAGACCGAAGTTTCGCATTGGGTTTTTTTCTGGTCTATTTGTCCGTAAATAATCAGGTTACTTTGTCCATGTGTGTGCTGAACTGTTTCAGATTCAGATTGTAGGACTGTTATGTGTTTTTCTTCGATTTAACTTGAATTTATTCCGTTAATAACTTGTCTAAGTAGGAGGAGCATAACCGTATTAATACACTGCATAAAGTGTACGATTCAGAAATTTTGGCTATTGGCATCGTAGCAATCGTGCAGATCTAGGAGGGTCACCGGTGAGAAGAGACCGGGTTGTCTGTCAGAGAAAGCGCCGGAAAAGGCCAGAACGCAACCAAGGGACAAAGCCAGAGGCGTATCCACGCAGAGGGGAAGGGTGACGCCGTTCTAACACCGCTTCCTAGCAAGCCCACGCAATTATCGCGAGGAAGCTCGAAACAACACTAGATTGGTCTCAAGCTAGCCACAGGATTCATATCTCAAATTGTCCGATCCGTAAAAGATCGTAGAAATTCGAAGGCTGGGTGGGGTTAATTTTTCTGAATTTTCGTATCTTTAGCCTTAGCACAAGTGACAAAGAGCGTGAGGAGATCAACTTCTCGTAGAGTTTTTATCAAAGGAAACTTGCGCTTGATTAGAGGATCAAAGAAGAAGTCAATCATAGCGGATTTGCAGATTTCCAAGGAGGGAAATCAACCGTCGAGGAGAAGGTCCTCGTTACCAAGGGCCTTAGATCCATTTTCTCTACCAAAGAGTATAAGTTCCACAAATTCTCAACAAATGGCTCCTCATGGACCGCGTGATCAAGATAGGGTCGTGGATGTGGCTTCTCAAAAATTTTCGCTTAAAGGCAAGGATGTTGATAGTCCTTGAGGCATACAATCTTAGAGACTATAAAGCAAACTCACCACACCGACAAATCTGTGCCCTTCAAGTACAAGAGGCACTGGCATGCCAAGCGGCCGATTATTGATGGTATCAAGGACCATATTGTACCACACGTAGCTAAGAAGAAGACAACTAACGAGATGTGGGAAGGCTCGACTTCCTGAGGATGAGGAAAGTCTCCAGTCTCAAAGCAGCAATTGTTGTTGGAGATTTAGATGAGGTTATTCATGATGACCAAGTGAGAAGACATAACAGCTTCTCCTTATCATGGGCCAATTAGAGACTGGCTGATCTAACGAATGCAACGGTGGATGATGTCATGATAGTCAGACCGCCTCACGTACCATGATGAGCAAAGCCTTTGTCCAAAGTATTCAAGTGAGCGACGTCCTGCATTGGGACCGCTTAGGCCTGGCTCCCATGTCATGAAGAAACTCATATTTACCAAGAGGCGCACAACTCTTGCATTGAGCAAAGTGAAGAAGGAAGATGAAGAAGATGCGCCTTTGGCATCAAAGAAGTAGCCAAAGAAGAAGAAGGAACCTTCAAACATCAAGTGCTTCATGGTGGTGAAATGGGACATTTTAAGCCAAAGAATTGTCCCGAGAAGAAAAGGGATTAAGGAAGCATCTTCTTCCCAAAGCAACTGCGATGATGGGTCGTGAGATGATGCACCCATGAGTGCGATGAGCCACTGGGAGGTGGGGCATATGGATATGCAGAGGAGCCACACGTAACAAGGAGCGATCCTTGAGCAACTCATTCCCTTGGACTACAAGCGAGCCACGAAGGAAATTTCTAAGACAATAACGGACAAGTGGAGTAGTGGCATAGATGATGACAGGCAGACAGAAAAGGCATTTGAAGACCGGAAGGAGCAACGCAGAAAGTGCTGGGCAAAAGAACAACGTAGGAAGCGTAGCGCGCATAGGTCGATGTGACTTCAAAGAGTGCAGAGTAGTGAGCTACTTACGTATGCGTAGCGCAAAGAAATGCTGGTAAAAGCTCGTATGACAAAGTGCTGCACAGTAGTGGATAGGATTTCAGCATTGCAACGATGTGGACTTCCCGTGAGTGTAGAGGGAGTCTGATACGTAGGCGAGTCGTAGGCCGTGCATCGTTCTTTAGATGCTATACGTATCCGTAGCTTCCATGGAGCTCATTGATGAGGATGCACCATATGACTTGTCTCACAAAGATTGGGCAGAGATTCATGAGCTTTCTTCAACAACTAAAGGTAAAGTGGCAAACACATTAGCAGTAAGTGCTAAGCAGGAGAAGTACAAATGCAAAGATACTGAGAGTGGAGCTTAGTAATAGAGGCTGTAAATGGCCATGGCAGTAGTCATGGGCAAGAATATAGAATGGCAAAGAAATAAGCATCAACGTAATGCAAACTGCCCAAAATCGTGTAATGCATAGTGTGATGTATTACAGAGCACACCCTTGGATGCTAAGAGGGGGTGTTGAGATTTTGTGTATTTGGGGTAGCATCGCTTGTGATTTAGCTCCTAAATTTTGAGGAGGGACTAGAGTACACCGATCTACAAGACCAGAATTGATTTAAATTTCTATTTGGTTTAAGAGATATTAACACTAATTATTTATATATTTCATAAACTAGGGAACCAACATCAGTGTTGAATTGGACGAATGATGTATAAAATTGTCTTAATGACACATAGATCAAGCTTTCCTTTAATTCATTATTCAAGATCTCGATCATGGCCGATGGTTTCCAACCGTAAAAGTATAAAGGAAAGGCTTGTGGACTAGAGTACACTTTGATCTACAATAATTAAAATTGATTTGGGAAATTTAATCGTTTTAGGAGATATTAAATTAATTAATTATTTTAATGTATTCAAGTTAAAACTTAGGGAACTTAAATAATTAAAGTGAATTTAATTAAACATGAGATGCAATTGTCTTAAGTCACAAAGTCAAGTTTTCTTTTAATCTTAGCCATTGATTCAAGATCTGATCATAACAAGGAGCCCCAAACGAAAAGTATAAAGCAGTGTTTGGTCATTTAAAAGAGCACACAGAGTTGTAGCACTAAGCTGTCAGATTTGTGGTAGGCTAGTTAAGAATACTCCTATGCTTCACTTTAGAGGGAATTAGTCAAGGGGATGATCTCATTCCTGTCTAATATTTAGTGCGCATAGGACTCACTAAGACACAGAAGAGTGGAGAGCAGTGACACAATGTTGGGATATGTAACCCTCTCATGGACAACGTGATTTTCGTAGGAAACCCTCGTAGAGGGTTACGCAAACCCTAAGGGGCAAAGATAGGTGACCGCTACCCGGCCTGGTAACTAACTTCTTGCGGAGCAAGGATGAGGATTGGAGGTGCTTCAAAGGCCGATGGACAAAGGCTTTGTGGCAGAGTCAGGGGTTTCTAGGCCTCAGTCTTGGTTTGAGTTCTCAGAACCTGCTTTGAGGTGTGGATCAATATTATTTTTTCCCTAGACTCTAAATGAGTTGTAGATCTAGTATTTTCTCTCGTCGATTCCGTATCTGGAACCCGCATTTGTGTATTCAGAAAATTCTTAATAATAAAACCTTCCGTGTTGTACTGTGAGACCGGTTTTTCCCGCATTGGGTTTTTCCGGGACTATTTGTTCAGAAATAAATCATTACTTTCTTGTAAAAAGAATTAATGTAGACCTGATTGTGAGATCTCATGTGCAGTTTGTTTATTTTAATCTAATTTATTCCATTAATAACTTGTCTAAGTAGAGGAGCATAAATCAGATACCATAATTTCGCATAAAGTGTAAAGATCTGAAATTTCTTATAGGGAAGTAGTTGGAAGTTTCACCACTTACTCACCTAGCTAAGGTAGTAAGGAAGAAAGGTGTCACTCGCGTAGTCGAAGAATTGTTAAAAAACACATTCGTAGGCCATGTTTAAAGGAAAAGAACCGACCTTTTCGACCTTTAAGTCAACTCCCTTCATAGAGGCAAGTATCCCAAAGCAAGCAACATCGTTCAGGCATGCCAAAATCCAATGTGATAAGACAGATCATATTTCGCCACTCGCCCGCCTTTATTGTATTTGTAGTTGAATGGAAAAGATCTCATGGTACTAATTTCTTTGATCTCTGCTTTCGATTGAGCTCAGGGAGCAAATAACAAGTGGATGGCCAACTAGTATTATGGATGGATCATTTTTACATGCACAAAAGTTTCGTTGCATTCATAAAGGGAAGGGCATTTTCAATCAAATGTGTAGGAGTTCCTCAAGGTTGCGATCATATAGACAAGAATAGAATAACACCATATAATAAATACTGTCAGCACATCGACAGTTTCATAGGGTGACTTTGCTGGAGTGGTTTTCCCAATGAGGAAGAATCTAGAAGTCGCTAAAGTGCGAATGGAGAGGTAAGTTATAGACAAGAGAGAATACTTAGTGGGTAATCAAGGTCGACGAGTCGTGTGGATTTGGAAGGTTGGAACACGTAAGTCAACTTATTCAATTTTAATGCGATTTATTTATTTATTTAGTTTTTGTTCGAGTTCACTTTTATGTTCAACAAACCGTAATGAACAAATTTGCTGGTATTAAAGTTCAACGAACATTGAACCTCAAGGATTTTGTTCACCTAACACGATGACTTAAAAGGGAACTTTAACAAGCCTCAAGTTGAATCTTAACCAAACTAGGTTTTCTCATAGGGAAAAAATAACTAGGAAAGAGAAATTTGGAGAAAAATGTATGGATTAGCTACCAAGAGTGATGATTTAGCCAACCAATCCTAATATTGATGTTAAATCTTCCAAACTCTAAAAAACTCCTCTAGGGAATTTCATTTATTATTTCTTGGGTAAAGGCAGTGGAGGTATTCCCCAACCACACAAGTGAAAATAAAGAAAATAAATTTAAAATTAAAAGAGCATGAAGAATAAAGAAAGAAAATCTAAATTAATTTGCAAAGAGAGTTCTCTTGGCCACCCTAAAATCACTATAAAAAGACACTTGAACTTCTATTTTCATACACGCACATCACTCACATTTGAATGCCATTCCAAAGAGTCAAGTTTGTATGGAGTTAGAATTTCTGAGACAATAATGTTTGACCAGTTGAATTTTTCTATGGTAATTACTTTTAATGATGTCTGGAGGTGTTAAAGTAATATCATATCATTAGGGAAGTATAATTATTAGTTATAAATGAAGCTATATAATGAGTAATTAGAAATCAAATATGGTATTAGAGCATAAATTATGGTGGGAAGTGTAATTTTTTGGGTTGTTACAATGTTTATGTATAAGATATTTACTTTTACTCTACCTAAATTTATGCAAAGAATTGCATAAATTATGGTGGATAATAACTGTAGTAATATGTTTTCACTACCAAAATATAAAGAATGTACTTATATTTACCTATAAGTTTTTACTTCTAAATTTTTGCAAAGAGTCACATAAACTATGGAGGAACAATTTAACAAAGTCAAACACTATGTGGGTGGGATAGCCTAATTCCAATGGAGTAAAATACAAATTTTAATATGAGGAGAGATTTAACCTTATAAAGACCAATGAGAAAATGGTTATGGAGAACATGTGTGGGGTAAATAAATGACATAGATCCACTAGTGTTCATAAGAAATTAACCATGGAGAGTTAAAGGGTATCTTAAAGGATTTCTCCTGTGATTGAGCATAAACTCAACAAGATGATTGAAGTTTAGAGTAAGAAATTGTACATATATCAGAATCGTGCAAAATGATCTAAAAGCTTCTAGTTCAGAGGGAGCAACAACAGTAGCGTGGAAGGATGCAAACTCATTGGAGATCTAAAGGGCCTCCTCATGTGGATGAGGCCAGGAGGCTCCAAAGGATGTGTGGGTTCGTGTCCTTCTGCATATGTGGAATCCCAGGAGGCTCCATAGGATGTAGGTTCAGTCCTTCTGCATAGGATGAGGCCGGAGGCTCCAAAGGATGGGTTCGTGTCCTTCAGCACATGTGGGATAACTTATTGACAACCCTAATCAACAAAAGATGTATGAGGATAGGCACATGATTAAAAGGTAGCTTTGAGGAGGGACTTGTTTTGTCATGTACAACCATATCACAACATTGAAGGCACTGGGCCAAGAAGCTAAACCACATTTCTATGGGCCATACAAAGGTGACTAGGAGAGCTCGGGGAGGTGACCTATGAGCTAGAGGTCCCACCAGGGAGCAAGATTCACAATGTTCTTCATGTCACATGCCTCAAGAAGGTATTGGGGAAGTTGTGTGACAGTAGGCTACGAAGTTGCCTCCGTTTGATGATGAGCGACATTTAGACTGGAACCAAAAGCCATTTTGGAAACCAGGAGAGGAAGCTAAGGATGTAATTATCAAAGACTAGTATGCTAGAAGAGCTTTGCTCCGATGAGGATGCCATCTCGGGAAGGTGAAGACATACTTGAGTATCCAACGTTGAAGTTGGTTGTGCAAAAGCAACATTTGGGAGGGGAGGATTGTAATGTCTCTTCTTAAATTAATTTGTCCCAAGTTTATTTTTCTACAATTTTGGCAGTAATTTTGGTGACCATGTGACCCACAAAATTTTAAGAAAAGACTTGTGGGAGTGAAAGGAGGTCAAATATTTGGTTAGTGGAGCGTGGGGGCCACATGCACAAGGAAAAGCACAAATACATGTAGAAGTTCAAATAGCCAAGGAAGGAAGGTCAAGAGCTAGATTGGAGGGTCCCACATGGGAAAAGACAACTCTACTAATTATAAATAGGGAAGCTCAACCTCATTTGGGTCTTTTGTTAATTGAATCCCCTCTTTGCTTGGAGCTACTTAGTCGTGTCATTTGCGCTTTAGCACCGAGTTTTCCAAACAAGAGAACTTCCACCTTCTTCAGTGGACTTTGAGTGCCACCCTAAGGAGGTCAAATCACACTGGAACTCGAGATGGAGGGACTCAAAAGCTGAGCTCACCAATTATCTGCTGCAAATATGTGATTAGGAGACACAGCAGTGAATATGATATCGTCAGGGTCTTCCAAGAGTAATTTCTGAGAATTTTGGTATAGAAGCTAAGGGATATCAACCTTTAGAGGAGTCTGGGGCATGAGAGCTGTCGGGCTAGCAGAACATGAATTGCAAGATCCAAGGCCAACCTGTGAGCCTCTCACCAGGCATACGTGGTCTGTGGGACCTGCCAGGAGCCGGATGGCTGGGGAAATAAGGAGAACCTTGGGGAGCATAACTCAACCTTTTGGAGGATTTGAGGTCTGGGAGTTGCAGTGAGGTCAGATTTCTGCATTGAATCGGAGGAGGATGTGGTATTTGGGGGCCAACTTCGGGGTCAAAACCACCAAACCCTTTTGATTTTTTGGTGGTTATTTGTGAGAGAGATTGGAATTAATTCTTTGTGGAATTCTCTCGAGCAACGTAGGTGGGGTTTTTGACAACTTCTTTTCCAACAGACAAAGTAGTTTTCCCAAGGGCCACATGGTATCATTGGAGCAAATGATTCTATCATCTGGCTTGTTTTTTTATCAATTGGCTTTTTGTCATTACGCTTGCCATTGAGGTAAGCTCCTAAAAGTAATTCCTTCCACACTTTTGTACTATTGTCAATTGCTTAATAGAATGGCTCAACTAGTTATCATTTCCTGAGATCATTCTCCTGAGTTTACATGGGTGTTCACCAGGTTGCACCTCCTGCATATTTATTGTTTGCTTTGCATATCATCGTTTGTCCTAATTAGGAAACATTACAATTTGTATGATTTTTGTATGGGCAACGTTGCGGATATGTCGTGTATCCTCTATAATGCTTCCAATCCAAGGCACATCAAAAGCAATAGATTTAAGTGGTAAATTCAGATGTCTAATGGACAATGCAAGGTGTGTTCAAAATACTTGTGGATATTTAGCTTCCACAATCATGCCAACATCCTTGTAAACAAAAGTGCATTATCCGTAATAATTTGTACACAAGAATCAACACCCCACATCTTTAATAACTTTTAATGAACAACTCACCCATATATTGTACATCCTTGTAATGTCCAAGTGCATCCACTAATTTCAAGAACCTGTCCAACAAGGAAGACACCATGAAGTTGAAGAGTGGGTGGTGGCCGGATCCGTCCATTCATCGGAAACAATACTAACCTCAGATGTTGGCCATACACTTAATAGGCTCAAGCATTTTGTCTAGCTCTTTCTTTGCATTAGTCAACAATGTGGTTCTAAGCTTCTCTAACCCAGGAGGCACATACCCCGATGGAGCCCCTTGAGTTAGAGCTCGATACATATCAATAAATAAAGGTGGTTGTGCAACATTAAAGGATACGACGTTTCGATAGAAAATAATGCAATGGTGAGATCAAGCTCTTCCCATTTCTCTTTCGAAAAATCTTGTCCATTGGACCATGCTACCTGCTTTCTTTTTGTCGCTCTACTCCACACCTCATCAAAACTATCAAATGGAATTTTGTTGCCGTTTCTCAAGAGTGCAAGGATTATCAAACTTTGTGTTTTTTAGATGCTACAACCACCCTCGCCACACCAAACATTGGTCGCTTTTTCCATTTCTTTCCTTAGCCAGAGACACCCGTGTACATGCTCCAATTCCACAATCCTTGGTAAGGCCACCCAGTGACCTTTCACATAGTAATAATGCTTTGAAATGATTGTTGGTAATATAGTTGTACTTCTACCAATGACTGTTCTCCTCCCTTCAACTTGTTGCTCTAGTCTTTGATCTCTTGTGACATACTTCCACAAGGGATATTTGTTTTCTTGAGCCTCCCTTGCTCTTTCTAAATTCATTTCTTCCCTCAACATTTGAAGTTGTTGTTGTTGGCAATCCCACTTTTTAATAGAGGGAACACTTATAGGCCTGGATGAAATTGGATCAGGAGGGGCATCACCAATGGGGATATTCTTCCCTCTCCTTGCTCCCCCACCGTTGCCCTTGACCGAGCCATGAATGTTGTAAAAAAATAAAGAAAAAATGCACAAACTTGTAAAAAATGCACATGCAAACAATCGTAATACAAAAATGCAAAAAAAGAAAAAGAAAAAAGAATGCACTTACCTCGTTGTTTGAATCGTCTCCAAAATGCTCAAAAACTTTGCTAGTCGTCTCACACACCCACGTTAAGAGACACAAAAGAATTAAGGAGAAATGAGGCCAAGCCATGCTTTATGATTTGCGTAACACGCCTTCAGGGGACACGTGTCCTAAAATCGGACACGATGGGTACGTTGATGTGGATGCGTGTCCATCAAATCCTTACAACGGCACAATTTTATTGATCGAGGACACACGTCCTAACGAATTGTCTCGAATCATGGGATTCCTAGGACACAACAAGGGTTTAAGGATAAATTTGGTTTCTTAGACTAGATTATTTGATGGGATTGGAATGGGGATTGGATCAATATTGACCAAGAGAAAACGGCAAAGTGGTCCTCACCACCAACCAATGCTATTTGTTGCAAACAACTAGCTCCTTGAAGAAATGCGCGAGGTATAGAAGGGCATCAAATTCCTTGAAGGATCAAGACATCTTTCCTTGGGATCACGTGGAGATAAGATCTATCATTGGGATCTACTCCCCATTTCTATCGTCTATCTGTGAATCATTTTATGCTTATATGAGCCACTGGTGCTAGTGAAGTTCGCAAAATTTTTGTACTTGAAATATTTTTGGAGCAATAAAGCGAATACTTTGGGGTTTATCTTTATGTGCCGTTTCTTCTTGTATCTTTCTCGAGGTATAATTGTTTCAATTTGTGCTTAATGCTCTAGGATGTTCTCAATCGATTTGTTATTTTCCATTTGCCAAGGTTTGACTATTGATGTAAGCTATCTGCATTAATATTTGAGTTAGAGGACCGTTGGAAAGTGTGTAACTTGCATTAGTATTCATAATGACTATGTAATTATGAATTTATGTAATAAAGAAGACAAAGATAATAAAATGTATTTTACATATACTTGCTTCATGGGTTTCATGAGTAAGTGTTTTATTATAGGTCAAAGACTTCTTCTTGATGTCTTTAGGGATTTGTCTAGTGATAAATATCGTTGTTGATAATATTGGTATCGGCAAAATATCTGCGAGGGTCCGCAAAAGATTTGATCGGGCAATCTTGGCTAACGCGAAAATATTCGCAATATCGATACATAAAAAATGCATAATATATTCATTTTTTCGCATTTTTAAACATATAAAGCAATAACAAAAGCATGAACTAAACACATTGGCATAACATGGAAGAAAGCATTGATATATATGATGTAGTGGATGTAAAATAAAATTGATACATCAAAGGCGATACTCAAATCTTGTTGATCCCCGATAATTGTCCAATCAAGGACTCAAATGTGGAGAACCAATAAAACAACATCACACATATAAAAATATCTCATCATCATGAGTTATATGTAGCAAAACAAATAAAATAGTAGCTATCTATCTAGAATCAGGCCTCTCCCCTTTTATGGGAAAACATGAGGGGTTATTTATTAGGCTCCGCCTAGCAAATAGAAGGCTCACTCGCACCCAATGTTAAATATTGACTACCGGGTGTGGAGCTCGCTCTCCTATATCTATAGCAAATGCAGTGATGCCGATGCTCCCACAATGTCCTCCCTCGCTATCCTTGTCCTCTTCTCTCTTCTTTGTTCGAAAAGCCGTTTACCCTCCGAGTCCTCCTCCTCTTGGGTCGCCCCTCGTTCATGGTTCCTCCGGCTCTAACCATGTAGGTGACTCTCCAAGATGGGATGCTCGCCCACCCTCCACCGAGGCAATACATCAATATTGTCTAAGGAAACCACATCTAGATCCATTGTGGTTGTATTGCTTCACTCGAAGTTGGATATTTTAATGCACATACACTAAATCATTGAGACTTGCGAACTCCAACTTGTAAGAGTGTCAAAAAACTAATGAGTCTTCCCTCTGACACTTGAGGGTCGTAAATTAAATTACAATAAATGTAATTTCTCAATTGAAGGATGAAGGTCAAAGTTATACTCATATGCTTTTTGAGTGTATTTCTTCAAATACACTCCAATTGCGCTCACACTCGAAGACTTACATGTTTGACTTAGGATTCTTATGGCCAATTTTTGCAAATTCTGGTGCCCTTGCACCATAGGTTCGCCACCAAATATTTACGCAAAATAAAGAAATAAAAATTAAAAAACATAAAACACAATTAAACTTTCAAATGCAAGTTACATAATTTAATTTTAAAAATCTAGAATTATAAATAAGTAAATTTCTAAATTGAAAATTTAATGAGTGATGGCTTGTCACTTAATACGTGGCACCTAAGAGGGTCCTTTCCCTTAATAGCATCATCAAAGCCAAAATAGGCCAACACAATCGTGATAAAATTAGATTCCTGTGATTGATTTTACTACGAAGCTTAGTATCGAGTACCATCCTTCGAATACAAGAATGGAGCCCTTTCCATCACCTCTTTATCATCACACATTTGTATGAAATGCAAGGTGGCTGAGGAAGAGAGTCGTTGCATGAATGGGTCGATGAAGCATCCTTGTCCACCGATTATCAATCACATCCCATAACATCATATGTTTATCATGCCCAAGCAGGACCCTTTGTCTGGGTGATAATAAGAACGAATGGCCTTTTGGCCCTATCCTTGGCCTTATACACATAAGCCATTGCGGTGCTTCTCTCATCTACTAATCTCACAACTTTACTATAGGTTCACTAATTGAGCACACTTCTTTCTACCTTCGCCAAAATGTCCGAATGTACACCATTTTTGTAATGGCTCTCCCGTCTGTCTCCCGCTCGTATCTACAATCACGCCACTCATCGGGAACAAACATTTGCTTCAACTCAAACCGACATCGAAGCAAAGACCGAAGAGTAATAAAGTTATGGCAAAATGTGTGATTGTAGGACGTCGCAACTCCTTGTTTTCCGTGAATCTCTCATGAGGCTAAGAACAAAAGCATGGTTATATATAAATTTGGGGACACTCCTAGCCATATCAAACACCTCCTTCATGAAAGAGAGTTTTCCTATATCCTCCAAAGAACAAATCGGATACAATGTGTCACATATACAAATTCAAAACAATGTGCGGTGCTTCATAAGCATCTGTCAATACATAATTAGCCGCATTATTTGTTATGACTTGCACCACATTCGCACGCCAATCTCTTGGATAAAGCCATCTAATAGCTCACATATCATTGTTGCATCTTTTATGTGCCGATGCATCCATCGATTTAATAAACATGGCACCCTTAGGACAATGTACTAAGAAATGAAGGGTCCCCATCTTCTTATTCCATTCAACCATCATGATTTAATTGTAATCCTGTGACACTTGCTGTCTTTTCAACTTTGTCAATCTAGAGTTGATGTCGTACTTCTTTCGTTTTAAGGATTGGCCCCAACTCTTCATATGTAGAACTTTTGTAACCTCGCTCACAAATGCCAATATCATCACACATTGGTCGCCAAAATGGATTGGTTTGTGATGCCGAGAGGCAAGTCACTCCAAAAAAGACACTTCCCCATAACTCTATCTACTTTTATCTTCTCCTTCTTTTTAAATCGATGTTATGGAAGGTTGTGTTCCATGTACCTGTTTCGTGGAACAAAAATGATGACCTCCCACTTCAACAACATTAGCACTAGCCAAGCAGGTGTGATGCCGTGGAGCCCTCCCACTACTCCTTAGCCTCTAAATTAAGAAGATATACCGAAAGGTCTACTTGCACGTTCAACCTGTTTCTTTCTCGCCTCTTCTTTCTTTTTTGTCTTTTTCATCGCAGTTTGCATATTTTTGGATAAGCTCTAGACTAGAAACTGCATAAAGGGCAACATCATGTCTAGAGAGTCTAGCCAAATGGTATTTCAATCTCGTGAACCCCTCCTATCATTTTTGTCCCACAATTTGTATGATAAATATGCCCGATTTGTCCCACCATTAGGCTCATTACTTCCTAAAGTCAAGTCCAATGCTTTGCATATATTTGACTTTTGTGAGTGAACTAATTCAAACCTAGCACAAAAAACAAAATTGGCATTAAACACCCATGCATAAAAATTTAAAAAATAATAAGTAATAAGTATGTCATTTAAAAAAATTACTACAAGAATACAAATATTTTATTTGGCATTTGCAACGTGAATAATAAATAGCAATAAGAGGTTGCATAAGAATGTTTAAAAAATGAAGCTTCATGGTCCAAATATGGACAAACTTTGCATTATTCGCGTGGCATGAAAATCTATAGTACAGAAAAAATGAAAGAAAATAATGTTGGTAGCAAAGAGGCAACATTATAGCCTCAAATATACAGTAAAAAATTCATTAAATATGGTTTCAAGAACAGGACAGTTAATAGTAGATGGATTCTGTCTCCACCATTTACCCTGATGATAGTACCAGGTGTTGGTGATAATGGCTGTTCGATCACCAATTCCCTTCTTTGACAACCTCCGCAATGTTTTTTTAGCCTCTTCTCAAATTTCCACTCACAAACAAAATGAAAAGAATGTTTTTTCCCTTTTTCTAGTCGTCTTAAGTCTTAATGATATTTTCACTGTCGATATTTCGGAACATCGCTATTATTTTTCGGGTTTCAGAAGATATCGCAATATTTTCTTTCTGATATTTCTTGTTTCTCCTAAAATATCGTGGATATTGTCATCAACAGATAAATATAATTAGAGTCATGGAGTCATGTTACACTTGTGATAGAACAAATTGATGATACATATATATGCTCCAAGACCTTGTCACTTGGCCTTGAAGGCAACTCAAGATGCTTCGGAGATACTCCTTTGGTAAAGTCAAACTTGAAGATGATGGAAAGGTCGGTTCAAAAATATGTCACAATAGTTCATCGATAGTTCGACTAATTAAGGTGGACTAACAACTATAAATAGCCCAAAGAACTTTGCATAAATCCTGGCTGTATATAGTTTTGATGTTCTAAGTTTTTCGGGACTGGCCCGTGGTGAAAAAGTGCTAGGGATATTACTCACAGAGAAATAGTACTACAACGAAGTTAAGGGTTGTAAGTCAACGAAGATCAATTTAATAAAATGTGAAAGGAGATTTGTTTTGGGTACAGTATGGATAAGGCTAACCTCTGTTTCATATATGCTGCACCGCTTCAGAAGACTATGATGGTTTAAGATCGTGATACAAAGAAGATACAATGCAAAGTATATAGGATTATATGTGTGGAAGAATGTAATATGCCTTTTTGGGGAATATTTCTATAACATAGCAAACCTAAACTGCATAGATGACTGGGAGGGAAGCTAATGTGATATTTCACCTCTCGAGAAGAGAGTGAGATCTAGAGGCTACCTGCCCTTCCGACTGTCTAAGAGTGAGAAATAAACACACCAAGTGGTATAGAACTTGAATGCCCGAAATATAATATAATAGAAGAATGTACGACAAATCATCCGTGAATATAGAGAGAGAATGCTAAGCCATTTTATTAGACTAAGAAATATAATGGCTACAACAGGTGATCGTAGTGATGGCGCTAGACTTGCTCAAGGCAAGTGAAGAAATACTTCGTAATATCCAAGAAATGGTCGTCTGAATCAGGTCCCGCCCGCTAGAAACCGCCGTGTACTGCCATCGAAATGAACCGATGACTTTGGGGCCGATCCCCTCACGGAATAACAAAACTGAATCCGCCTTACTCACCAATCTCTACAAAAACCCGTAAATCATATCGAAATGGCTCTAATTTCGAAAATACCCCTCGGGGAATTACGCGTCTCCAAGGTCACAGTAGTCCGAATAGGAATGAATGAAATACGACCTCAAACTCCACCAAAATCCTCCCAAAGGCAAAAGGCCGACCTTTGCTCAATCTCCGAGCTCAAAACCGCAAGCAATCTTAACCGAGTTCTCGTATGGACCGTCCTCCCTCTCAATGACTCCGCGTTAGCTTCTCCGAATGCACTCGTCCGCAACAAAACCCAAAAACACCAATCCTCCTCGAAAATGTCAAGAAACTACCTCTGCCCTGAGTGCTGTGCACTCGAAGTCCCCGGGGCTAAGCAAGTAGATTCTCCGATCGGAGATACACTCTAACGACCAAATGCTGTCACAGAGAAAGGTAACCGCATGCTCAAGAAGCTTCAAACGACCACCAATATCATCAACAACCAATGATCAAAATGAGGGGGCAATCCTCCCTATATAGCGTTGGCCCTTCAACCCTAATGCTCATCTCCTCCAACGTTGCCACGTGCCTCATCATGGCTCACAGCCCCTTCATGTGTCCATGGGCCCTCCGCGTGGTCTCTTGGCCCCCCTGCCTCACTTAAGTTACAACATTGTGCTACTAGGGAGCGAGCTTATTTCTAAAGTGAGTTATGTCCTCTACTCACTCTCTTTATTTACAAATAAACTATAGAAGGCAAAATTGAGCAAAATTTAATGTTCCACTCAGCTATCATAATTAGGAATATTACAAAGAAGGGAAGTCTCATATGGGTTACAAGGTTAAATTTGAAGGTCTCACATACCTCAAATAATGGTTGTAGTAATACGTAGAAGAGTTACTACAATATGGATCTTGGATTATAGAAGAATCATATGTATCTTTGCGTTGAGCCAAATATAACCGAGAAATGGAACAAAAGTGATTAGGTAGTGCAAAGGAGGAATAGTGAAGAAGAAGGGATCTCGATTTGGGTGCAAAGAAGGTATCTCCAAGAGGCCTAAGTTCTAAGGAAGGCTAGGGACCTAGTCTCCCTAGTAATGGAAAACAGTGAAGAAAACTAAGGAGCAAAAGAAGATGTTGACAAGGTCTGAGGCACACTGAGTCAAGGGTCTAGGTCATGGTAATGGTACTGTCAATTGAAGATCTATAAGAAGAATTACTTATGGGTTTTTCCTCCGCAAGAGGGAGAGGCTTTGATCCCGGCTGAAGAGCCTAAATCTTGTGGCTCTTGTGTTTTGATAATTGACTCCGATGAAAGACATAATAAGCTAATAAAGAGAAGATCTAAGTAAGAGAAATAAGTTCACAAGTGATTATCAAGCAGAGAATTGAATTAAACTATGCCCTACCAAATTCTCAACATGGTATCGAGCTAAGGTGGTGAAGGCAAGGGCTACTTGACAAGGAGATACTCAAGGAAGTAAGAGTCAAAGCTCATATCAAAAGTCAAATCAATTTGGTAAGGAAGATTCTCAAGCCATTTCAAGAAGACCTTCGATCTCATTCCAAAGGATTCACTCATCAAGGAGATGATCTTGCCATCAATGATTTATGATACTGAAGTCATTGTTAAGACACATCATCAAGCACCATAAACATTTTCCAAACACCTTTGAAGACATCATCATTTTGAAGACATCCTTTATCATCAAGGATCCAAGATCACCCTCTTTGAAGAATTCAATCTAAGGAGGAGTTCTCATGGTCATCATCACCATCTTATCACCATCACTTTATGAAGCTGAGGAAGGAAGAAGTCACTTACTCATGGAGTATTTGTTGACTCTTTTCCTAATCTATCTCAAATATTTTATTATAAAAGAGAGCAAAATTTGTTTGGGTCATCAAACTTTAGTGTACATGGAAGAAGAGGATAGATTTGAATCGAGCCGTTCACAGACGCAACAGAACAGCCTGCATAAATGCTTTTTTGCCTAATCCTCAGAATGTTTTTCAAAAATCAGTAGTTGGAGTGTTTGAATTGTATTGATGTGGAAATGGATTCAATACCATCAAAAACCCTTAGGGAACCCAAAATATTGAAGTTTAACGACTGTAACCCGTATTTTCAAAATTCATTGGTATTTCTTTTCATAATCTTACCTAATGTCTCAAGTTATTTTGTGGGTTTTTTAGACTACGCGATTTGAATCTGCTGTACTAAACTTGTGTCTGAACGAAGCTTCCTAAAATGGGAAGTGGTACCAAACCTTACTCTCCACCAACGAAATATGGAAATGCTATATATATATATGATAATTTAAATTTATATTATAATTTGATTATCAAGAAATGTTATGTGGAATCATAAAACACATGATAAATTCAAAGCATAAACTATTACAAGTTACAACGCATTTACTCATGAATGACATCGACACATAATGAAAATAAGAATACTAATGATTCAAAAACTAACTCTTTATTATATGTGAGGTCGTAAGTACAATAAAATCTAAAAGATTAATTATCATTATTTTAATTCCATCAAACATAGTAGAAGCATGGTCTGAATAAAGGATGGTGTAGCCTAGAAGATGTGCTGGTCACCCACTTATGATCCTTGGTCCTCAATATTCAAGTGGGCTAGGAAAGAGTTCCAAATCAAGATTTTCTTCTGATCCACATTCCATTCTTTAGAAGGACCATTGCCATATTCTCGAACCGCTACGAGATGCAACAATAGTTGGAGTACATAAACAAGAGATCCTCTCGCCTTTTGTGAGCTCAACTCTGCGTCACGTAATGAATAAAACCATAGGTGCTCCAATTCCTTTCTCACGATGAAGAGTTTGCCACTTGTGAAAGGAGGCGAATGGCAAGAGCTTTGCAAATGTACACCATTTTCTCCATGAGAAATCCACCACCTAACCGGATTCATGGGTGGTTCTTCCTCCAAAGATGATATATTGAATAATCATCTTCATTCTCAAAGAAAAATGGCAATTTATTTCTTCACCTCCCCCATGATGAGTTTGGAAAAAAATTTCATAAGGGTTTTTTTTTTCACCCCATTAGCCACCTCTATCCTTATGGGTGCCTTCCTCTTCCTATCGTTTTGAGCAATAAGTTCCTCATCATAAAATTTTTGGGTTCAAGGTATGTGCTAAAGTGTGCAATGGAGCGCGGAAAATTGTTCCTCCACCTGATCACCAACGATTTTCATTAATTCAAATAAAATGATCATCATGCAAAAAAAGCCTGGGAGGACTCTCAGAAATGATTTCCATAGTTTTCCAACCTTGAACCATGCTATCATATACCTCTCCTCAAGAAAGGCTGGTTAGTGTAAGCATTTTAAAAAAGCTCAAATGTAGGGGTTGTGAACATTAAAGAAATCTATCTTGCTCCACCAACTTTCATCAAGGCAACACCCACGATCATATATCCTCGCCTTGGACCTGCCTGTTCTCCAATCTAATGCTGCTTAACCTTAACAAGGCTGATGAAACATTATGAAGTTTGAGGCATATCTTTGTGATCTCAAAGAACTTTTACAGTTTAACTCCAATTTCTGAGTAATTTCTAAATATTGCTTGAGACCTGGTGACATTCTGAATAATCTCCTTGCTTCCCTTTGTGAGTTCCTTTGATTCATGGGATCAAGGTCTGGTCTCTCTCAAAGGACGATCTAGATGCAGGAGATGCAGTGTCCAGCAAGGAGTGTATTCTATAATCACCTCAAATTAATCTGTAAAACTCTGTAGCTTGAAGCTGGCATTATCCGTGATAACTCGTGTTCACCCCGTTAGGACCTACTTGTTCAATAGATTTGATAATAACATCACCAATGAATTGTGCATCTTTTTTACCTCTTCTCTGTGCGCTCTTCCACCTTTAAAAACAAGGTTCTTTGGTGAAGTGGCAATGATATTTATCAATGGTCTAGTGCCTTGTATCTCGTCCATCCATCTCGACACTATGGTAACCCTAGAGGTACTCAAGAAGAACGAATTGGTGATAAGACATCTCTCCAAGAGATCCTTCTTCATTTTTGAGAAGTTGAGTTCTTAACTCTCTCATAGTTGGGCCCTTTGTACCCTTGAGAGTTTGCATGAACGTCTTATCATACTTCTGCTGGTTGTTTTCAACAATGATTAATGTGGATGTCATATGCATAGATGAAACCCAGCGTATCATGAATCAACTTCCTTTCCTCCTTGCTTGCACGTTCACCTGGCTTAGCAATTTTGCTATCTTGAAGTGTGTACCTCAGTATGCCCCTCCTGGATGGTGCAGGTTCGTTGCTTGAGTGCCTCTTCGGCTTCCCTTGCTTCAACTACAATCCTTGGCCCAATGTTTGCGTATTTTTTTAGCTTGACTCAAGACTCATCATGCTTTATTTTAATTCCACTCACCGATCTTACTTTCTTTGATATTCCTCCTTTGCCGCATGGGTCCTGAGTGTTTTGTGCAACGTACAATCCCCTATCCTCCTCCATGCAAAATATGTGCCTTCACTCTTAGGTAAGAGTCCTTGTAAGAATTACCGCAAAGATTACACGCTATTCCCATGAGCCACCACCTCCACATCTTTGTTTCAATATGCTTCCAAAGAGGATAATATTCAAACTTTGGGTTGGCCTTGGGGTTTAAACTTGAACCTTGATGGAAGCTATCATTTAAAAAAAATAAAAAAAAATCAGAATAAAAAACGTTTTTTATAATTTTGTAAGCATAAACCTCCGAAAATAGACGAAACAATGGAAAAAAACCAAGAAATTGAATGCTTCTTACTCAAATTAATTTTGTGTAGTCGACGCACCTTAAAAATGCCGAAAAACAAGAGAAATATGGTTGTGAATGAGCCAAAAGCCAAGAATGTCGTAGCCGAAAATTCACACTCCAAATCTCGCTTTTGAAATCTCTTTTCTCTTGTCACTGAATTTCCTTGCTCACTAGTGAAAACACCCTTAGTCAAGCACTACTCTTCCTTTCTCCTCGCTAAAAATCGTTTTTCTCCAAGTGAACGACTCGCTCAATTCATGATGAGAGAATGAGGCAAATTGTCTTTTACAAGTTTAGAAAGCCATCTAGAAGCATCCAAAAGACAAAGTAAACAATTAAAATAATATTAAAAGGCACGCAAACCCAAAAAAAAAAAATAAAAAACTTATAACGTTTTGAGGGAAGGAAACACTCACATAAAGGCATCGAACACATTTTCAAGTCAGACCGACAACGTTACCGTACGGGAACGTTGCTGGCAAGGCCAAAAACGTGTTTCCAGTCAGAGTGGCACGCGGAAACGCGTCATGAGCTGGTGAAACTGTGGGTGGGACCCACGTTTCCCGCAACATAGAGTTGAATCTAATCAAGATGAAGTTATGGGCTATATCAAAGGATCTACAACTCAACCCCAAAGAAGATGCTCTAGCTTGTGCCAAGTACATTAAAGGAAAAAATCGGGAGCCTAGAGGATTCTCATAGAATCCATTAAGGACTCATTCATACCCTATATCAAAACTAGAGACTACAAAAGAAATATGAGAAATTGGTGGTGCTATTCTCCGTGAGTACCAGAGAAGCAATTCCTCCGAGACAAGAACTATATAAGATGAAATCACAGAGAGGAAGGAATCACTTCATATTTTATGAAGATTTCTGAAATACTTATGACTAGGTCATGGAATTGGGAGAAGTAATTTTTGATAAAGTGGAAATGACTAAGGTGTTGAATGCTCTACTCGGAAGAGGGGGAAACTTCACTTCAAGCTTATACGAAAAGAAAGAAGCAACACCATTCCAAGATCTATGGTCTCTAAGGTAAAATAGAGGAAACAAGATTGAAAGCCAAAGCCGATACATGATCAAGTGAAGGAATCAAGCTTTTCCAAATTTGCCTAGGAAGAAAGAAATATTCGGTAAATTTGTCCGAATTAATGAAGAAATATGGACAAAGTACGATGCTTGGATGTAATGAACTTTGGGCACAGAAAGGATTTGTCCCAATCTTGAAAAGCAGACAAAGTGGAAAAAGAAGAAGTCCATGCACACATGAAAGGAAGAACTCGATGCAAAGAAATCTAAGAAAGAAGAAGGAAAGATTTTTATTATGATTGAAATCATCTTCTCTTTGGTGATTTTCTCGTTGGTTGTAAAATAGTATGACAGGAAGCATTGTATAATAGCATCATGATAGAAGCATGGAAGGAGAACTGTTCTAGAAGAAGTGGCTCCTGGTGCCTCACCGATAACAACATTGATGGAAGATAGTCATCCTGGATCAAGGGTCATCTATGAACAGTGTCAAGACTTTCTAATGGAGTCCTCCTTGGATTCACTAGTTAGAAAGAAAGAAAAAGGTTTTATCAAGAATTCTATCTTGTAGAATTCTCAGATTAGGATATGATGACATATCGATGAAGCAGGGTCAAGGAAGGAAGTTCTTCATTCTAAGGAAATTGTTGCGTGATGACTCAAATGGATAAGATAAGGTACATATATAACATTGGATGTCATGAAGTCATGTCATATGGTTGGTGATGGACTTTTATCTTTAGAAATATGATCAAAGGAAGGAGGATCTCTTTCGGTACGTACTGTCACTACCAGCTTGAAATCAAATATGCCCTCATATGAATATGGGGTGGTTATATACAAACAAGGAATTGTATGCTCTGAAATGAAATGAAACCGTGTGGAGAAAGAAAAGGAGAGATCATGAAGTGGCACCATAAGAGGCGTTGTTATCATCCGCACAAGAAATGACTAGAGATCTCCCCTCGGGAAGATATTTAGACTCTCGATAGAAGTCTCGCAAAGAAGAAGACTCTCGACAATACATATCTTTAGGAGATGTGTCAATCTAAATAAAGATGTCGATGCCTATAGGAAGATGTCATGGTGAAGGATCATCACCGAGGTAGCTTTTGATTTAAAAGTTCTTATGTATATGGTTATCCTGATAAGTTTATGCAAGGTCGCTAACCATGTGGACGGATGTAAGATCCTTGTGAGATGGTTTGAAGGAAAGCAACATGGCATAAAGGTGGACCGTATGAGAAATAATGGTGAATCACTTTCTAGTAGATGACATGACTCATGGATGAAAGTGATGGATGATCTCGTGCCCTATGAAGCTAAAGTTGAAGATTCCCAATATCGAAATCCATGACATCAAGGGGAGGAATTCTTCATGAGCAACTGGGTGTCTCACCATTGATGTTGTAGGTCCTGGTTAAGAGGGACTCCCGGTGGTAAGTTTCTAGTTGGAAGAAACTTGGTAATTCCTAAGAATGAGCTTAGAATGAGTACATTCCCTTTGTGGAACAGGTCATCCCGGGCCGAGAGGGAGAGATAGACACAACATTCGGTCTTCAACCTGGGAAGACATAATTGAGGATTGGGTAATCATCTAGCATCCGATACTCTCTTTGAGAATGAGATAGGCATTCAAGATAAGAGAAGTCGTGGGACCGATATTCTTTGAGGACTAGCTACCCAAGAGAAGAATAGTCCAAGAAGGTCATACTCCTGAATGACCCTGGAGTATGTACTTGGAGAGACAATGACGATGGTGTCTATAAGTCATGTGTCTCGCCAACATTGTAGCCTCATATTGTTTCATTGAGAGATGGACCGTTAGTCAAGGTCTTGCGGACAATCCCGGTTGATATGATTCTATACAAATGTGATTACCAATCCGATTCCTTCTTATGAGATCTTTAGATTGAAAGTAACCATGTACCATTATGAATACCTCCCTAATTAAGAGGACTGCTGGAAAGTGTAACTAGGGGTTTGCCTTCATAATGACTATGTAATTATGAATTTATGTAATAAAGAAGACAAAGATACTAAAATGTATTTTGTATATACTTGCTTCATGGCTTCTATGAGCAAGAGGTTTTATTATATGTCAAAGACTTCTTCTTGATGTCTTTAGGGATTTTTTCTAGTGATATAATTGAGTCATGGAGTCATGTTACACTTGTGATAGAACAAATTGATGATACATATATATGCTCCAAGACCTTGTCACATTTGGCACCTTGAAGGAAGCTCGAAACATGCAGGATACTTCAGTGTTTCTGCACTGTGAATATTATTCAAAGGCCTGGCCAAAAAATATGTCACAACAGCTCATTGATAGGTCACTAATTGCTGTGATGAACAACTATAAATAGCCTAATAAAATTCCGCCTAATAAACCATAAATCCAAAAGTACAATTTGATGTCTTAGTTTTTCTGATTAGTTTGAGGTGAAAAGTGTGAGATACAACACAGAGAAGGAGTATTACAACGAAGTTAAGGGTTGTAATCAAACAAAGATCAATTAACAAATGCAAGAAAGGAGATTTTTTTGGGTATGTATGGATAAGGCTATTCTCTCTTTCTATATGTTGCAATCACTTCTGTGAAGACCTAGGGATAAGGTTCGTGGATCGGATACAAAGGTAAGATACAAAGTGCGTAGTATATAGGATTATATGTGTGGAAGAAGGAAGTCTCGCGTGGTCGCAAGGTTCAATCAAGGTATCACATACCTCGATAAGGGTTGGAAGCACACACAAGAGAAGAGTTACTAATAAGATGATCTTGGGTTATAGAAGAATCACATGTATCTTTGTGTTGAGCCAACATAACTTAGAAATGAAGATAAGGATTATATTGCAATGAGGAATAATACAATAAGGGATCTCGCACTTGGGTGTAGAAATAAGGTATTCTCCAGAGGCCGAAGAAAAGGAAGGCTAGGAACCGAGTCTCCTAGTAATGGTGCAGGACAATGTAAAGAAAATCTAAGGAGCAAAGAAGAGCAAAGTGACAAGGTCTTGGAGTGCATACCTGGAGTTAAGGGTCTAGGTCATGGTAATGGTACTTGTCAATTGAAGATCTCGTAAGAAGAATTACTTGCGGTTTTTCCTCTCCCAAGAGGGAGAGGTTTTTGGCCTCCAAGCTTGAAGAGCCTAAATCTTGTGTCTCTTATGTTTTGATAAAGACTTGATGAAAGACATAATAAGCTAATAAAGAGAAGATCTGCTAAGAGAAATAAGTTCACAAGTGATTATCGAAGTAGAGAATTGAATTAAAACTATGCCCTACCAAATTCCTCAACAAGGACCACTTAGAGGAGACACTAGAGGGTTTTTGTCGACCCTTATAGAATAATTTTTCTTCAATCGGAGCAGCCGCAGCCCTTTGTAACCACCCCGATAGCCATGATGTGCTACCACTTCGCCACTTGAGCCAAATATTGTGTACCCTCGCTCATCTCATTATGATCGCATGTTTGAAGGTGGGCCATCCAACCCCGAAGGTATGATTTTGCATTATGTAATTGTGTGTTTATGTGCTTTTTCTTGAGCACACTTGGGCATGGATTATTGGGAGACTTAGAAGGAAGGGCTTTGACTATACTTTTGGTCCCTTAATTAATCGTAGGGGTTAATTCAGATCCTAGTCCCGAGACTTTCATTAACTATTAGCTTTAGTGTGCCAATACATGGGAACCCGATTTGGCTGCGTGGTCCCGCTTCTCACACCATATCTCTCTCCTCCGCTCATTACAAGCCCTTTTCACATTTTCCCCATCTCGGGTCCACATTTGTCCATTGGGTCCATAAGGTGTTAGCTCCTTCTCCCCGCCACACCTTGGGTTGGGCTGGAAACGATACTGGCTGCTGATGTAGCCAAAAAACAATAAGTGCCAGCATAATGTAGTCACATACAACAAGAAATGTACCACAAAATGAAAATGATGGATGGGACAATAAAATTTAGCACGCAGCAAAAGCCAAACATGAGCTCTACCCTTATCATTATGGCGATCACCTGGTTCCTAGGCTCCTATGAGTGCTCCTTTCATCATTAAGGAACCCATGAATGTGCTAACCCTTGGTGGGCAATGAGTTGCTCCACCTAAGGGTAATCACTTCTATATCTTACACATCATGCTCTCCTCCTTGTTGAGAATTTGGGAGGACAATGATTAATTCAAATTTCTTACTTGTTAGTCACTTGTGAACTTACTTTTTACTTATGTCTTTTCTTCTTAGCTTGTTAAGTCTTTCATCAAGTCAATTACCAAAAATACAAGAGACACAAAATTAGGTTTTTGAGGTAGGGCAAAACCTCTCTCTGGGAGGGAGGAAAGCCCACTTGAGAAATTCTCTTTTCAGAATTTTCTGTATGATGCCACCACAACTGTTTATACATGATGACCTTATATGCCTTCGAAGACCTTGTCACTTCGTCTTCAATGACTCGAGCTTATCCTTCTTTCGCACCCCCCGCACCGATCAGCACTCTGCTCAACACCAACCTTAGAGCCTTGTCTCTAATCTTCAATTTCTCCTTCGAATTGATCCTTTCTTGGCTTCTTTCTCATTCAACTCTTATGTCCAAGATAGAGGACATATTTGTACCTATTCTTTTACATGTACTCTTAAATACGCTTGAATGCAATCCTTAATTCTCAACTTATCACACTGAACGAGCCCTTAATCCGCACTCTTAGCACAGTTTGAATGCAACCCCAACTTCGTACTTACTCCCGACTTCTTCTCACTGTGAATGCCACGTGAGATATCCACACTTCTTACTTAGACTAATCCGCACTTAACACTATCTAAACAACACACTTTAATTCTATTGAACACAACCCCGAAACTCACACTTTTTCAAAGATCGAAGCTTGCACATTTTTCATAGGAAAACTTGTTCGAATTCTCTATCTTTCTTCGCGTTTAACCTATAGGGTATATATAGTTGTTGCTGCTCTGGTAATTTTACTTACCCATCCATAGGTAATGAAGCGACCTATTATATGGTTATAGAGTCAATTGTAGGTTTATTTTAGCGTGAAGGAGTGGGTTGATTTGAGGGCTGCCTTGAGCCATTTTCCATGGGTGAATGACAAGGTCTTTGAGGCATATTTATCCACTCACATCATATACACTTAATTATATTAATAACCAGAAGACAAATCCTAATAGACATCAAGAAGAAGTCTCATGACCTATAATAAAGCCTTGCTCATGAACTCCGTTATCGTTTGTCGCCACACCTACCTATGCGCTAGTGAGAAAGCTCAACCCCCACAAAAAGCAGGCACAACCAGAAAGGGCTCACACCTGTCTCACCTCCTCTTCCGCAAGCTATCTCCAAAGTATTATGGGTATCCAAAGAAAACTAAAAGCAGATGTGAGATTTGTGAGTAATGGATTAAAAGGAATGATTGTCAAAGATGACTCTACTTCCCAATATAAAATGCTATAAGTATATGAGCAATATTCAATATGTCTTAAAACATAGACTAGTGTTTTAAAGTAGATAACAAATGCTTGCTCAAAAATGAAATTCAAGATATAATGACAATAATCCCACAAAGGAAGTGTTAAACCAATATCACAATATGAAATTAAATTTGCAAACACCAAATAAGGGTATTTGCCAATGAAACGAGATATATCAATTTACCCATAAGCATAATGATCATTAAAATGACAAATATGCAATGGAAGTAGTATGTAGAAGCAAATTTCTAAGTACTATAGAATTAAGCTTGTTGCAAAATTCTAAGGAATTAAAATGCTGCATCCAAAGTGCTTCTTGAGATAATATTTTGCATCTCAATCTTTAAACCATCAAGATAGCAAAAAATTTGGGAACTTTGCAAGTAAATGTGATGAGATAGTGCTCTTGGTTTATTTTATTAATTAGTTCTACAAACAAGGTTACAATTGAACTCTAATCCGACTCCTACCGCCCAAATATTTGGATTTCATAGTAGAGGAGTCCATAGAGTAGAGGGTCCTCAAAATGCTTATTCAACCAACTTAAGTTGGGAGGTACATTTTAGAGATGCAAGTCTAGTATGAAAAGTGAAATGCCTAAATGATATAAAAGTGAGTTTGCAAGTGCTATTGAAAAGATGGAGATGATTCAATTAAATATTTATAGTTAGAACAATAACTCAAGTTGCTATAAATTGAAAGTGATATGCTTCTTTACTTGTAGTATATTGTGAAACTTATCCAAATGAGAAATAGATCACAAAACATAAGTAAGTGATGGCAAATGAGATTGCAAATTAAGAAATTAACGACTATGCGATTTGTGTTATTTCAATGGAGCAAACATACCATGTGATGTAAAAAACGGAAATGTCAAAACCACTAAGTCAATCCATCTACAAATTCTCTCTCCTTGGAATGGAGAGATAAGGATACCAATGGGTAAAACCCACGCCTCCCACAACAAAAACAAATTTTTATTAATTTTACAAGAATGAAACACCATGAGGGCTTAAAACCAAGGAAAGTTCTACAACAAAAATTGAGATCATAGACTTTTCCTGGGAGAATTTCTAAGAACTCAAAATAAATCTTAATTTACAATAGGGAGAAGAGAGTTAAGCTCTCTCTTTATGCCTACAACCCAAAGAAGAGAGAGTTATCTTTCTATTTGAAATTCACTCCCAAAGGTCCAACAACTTGTTAGTACTTTGGCAAGCTTGTCCACTCAAGTCAGCCACAAGAAAAAATTAAAGAGGGCTACAAAACCAATCAAATATTAGATAGATAAAATTTACAAAATATTGCACAACAATTTACAAAGAGCTGCCAAAGAGTTCGAGTAAACTCTCCTTTTGCTTACCACATTCAAGCTCTTAGATAGTAAATGAAAGCAATGAAGTATATAATGTTTTAAAAGATATTCAAATTTAGAAGTATTTGGCTTGTATAAAGGTGATGTTTCAAAACCTCGCAAACCACTTTGTAAGATAAGACTAAGAAGGTTCAAAGAACAAATGAGAGCTCCTTTGAGAATGTATCAAGAGTGGGCTGGTCTCTCCAAAGACTTCTCCCAACACTTGATTCTTTCATCCCAACGAGATGTTCTCTCTACAAAACTTCAATCAAGAATTAGTTCTATATAGATCTAGCACAAATACCGATAAGAAACTCTAGAGATTTATTTGAAACCAACTAGGAGCATTCTATACCTAGAGCATACTTAAATCAAATGTCAATGTAAGATAGCTCTACATTAACAAATCTACAAGAGCATATGAAAACAAATTAGATCAGCATGAGTAAAAGGAATCATACCAATGATCAACAATTCATCACACCCAAAAGGACGAACACCTCATGAATGAAATCCCAAAGTCTTTATTGATATTTTAAAGTGTACAAGTGTAAAAGTTTTGTAGATGTTCTATGCTAGGAGCAATTTTACTTTTCACAAAAGAATCATACAAATAATAGTTAAGCAAAATGCAGATAGAACATAAAAGTAGATCTTACGAAGACAAATCGTAAAACAGAAAAATGTGTGTGTTCGTTTCTGCGGTCAACAGATGCTTCAACCAAAGAAGTCTCTTTGTCGCCAGCTACAAGATGTGTCACAACAGCCTCCAATCAGCAGATGAGTCAACCCAAGTCAACTTGCATAAAAAGTCAACGTCGTTCCGGTGTCAACAGGGGCAGCAAGCTGGGCAGTCAACGCAGCAAGAAACGGTCAACCCTTTGACCTCGAGCTTCGTGCTAAGTAGTACGGCTCTCCAAAATCGAACCTTCCACCAAGCTACTTGATTGGACCATGCGTTGATCAAAGTCAACGCTGTCAAACTTTCAAACCCTAGCAGCTAGTGCTCGTATCACCAAACAGACGGTTCGTCTCTTCTTCCTGACGTGTGGCTGAAATTTACCCTCCTGTAGTCGTATCATTTCGTATGAGAGAGGAAGATGTGAGTTGTGTTGTGATGAAATTCCTCTCCAACTTTTCCGTATTTATATCCATCAATGAGGGTGTGTGACACATCCAAGTGGGCATGTGGAGCTCACATTACAAACTCGTCGACTTGCACATATAATTTATTAAGAATAATAAATTCAAAATATAAGTTCTCATTTCATCTGATTAAGACATATTTTATATGGATTTTGAATTCTCGTAAAGAGGAATCCAACAAAATATTAGCCTCTTAATCGAGCATCATAATATGGAGTTTGGACCTAGTTGTCCAAATTTAACAACAAGGCAAAGAACGTCTCCGCTAAGCACAATAGCTAGTAAACAATGATTACACAGGAGAGCCTGCCTCTATTATATAGAAAGTTGGGAGCAAATCCCAATGAAGAACCATATGCCAAGTGATGAAAGGGAGGAGATCCTTTACAAATTCTAATTTGGTAAGTGGAGCTCCAATGCCAGGTGTAAAAATCGAATTCGACAAGTGGGCATCATTTTCTTCTTCCCTTATGTGCCACCCGAATTTTGATGATGAAATGACATGTGTATATGGTTGGTAAACCATGTGGGGACAATTTCCCACCAAAATCTCCACCAAATATTCTCTCAAATCCTCCCAAATATGCATTAATTTTCACAAATTCGAATTTCCAAGTAAGCAACTCTATTTAATGCCGGAAATTCAATTTTATTTGAGCACATGTCTTTTCCTGATTTTAGGAGTCCATATCACCTTGGACTTCACTTTAACTCCTCCATAATTTTTCACCTCATTTCCACCTCATTTAGCATGTGTGGATATTTATTTTTCTCTATTTATTTAATTTATGGCTTAATTAATTGCTAGATTTCCCACTAAACTTAGGAAGTGGTTTTGAGGCTTCAAAACATATTTAACCTCCTCTAAAAGTAACACAGAAAGTTATTAAGGTAATACTTAATATTCATACTCCCCATACAACTTCTCAGGACAACACTTATTACAATTCAATTACAATTTTTTTATTGCAATTTTCATCATGGGAAATCTAAAAAATTAAAAATCACTACCTAGACCTAACCAAATTCTACCGAAATTATTTGTGTAATCTAGTATGGTAACATACATTGACTCTCTAGACACTAGGAGTCACCCAAGGCTCTCACTCATCAAGCCGTACTCCCATTGGGATAAAATTGAAGGAAAAAACTCAATTAATTATTAACTCCTAGTAGGGAGATGATAATTAATCAAGTAAAACCTCCTGTAGTAATACTCTACTTGTTGAAAGGTCCTGTGCTACTCTAGGCTCACATGCACTAACACGACTCAAAACTCATCATTATTAGCATCACTTATTACAATGCCCCGTAGGGCGGGAATCTGGCACAAGAGAAAATGATAAGAAGTAGAAATAGAGTTTAAAAACTCGTTGAACTCGATGATATCTCGATGGTACAAATGTCTCCCGGTTCATCCCAAGTATGGAGTCTTCTCATTATTATCAAGTGTCACTCCGCTGGTCAACATTTGGCTCCATATGGAGATGCATGCTAGGATATGAAGTGATAGTGTGCAAGAACCCGAATCTCGCATCCACCGACCAAAGATATACATTAGCAAGATCCATTCAAAATAACATCAAATAAAATCCAAATATTTAAATGGAAATCTTTTCTAAGAAACATAAATAACAATTTATTCATGAAATAAAACTACTTAAACAAAATTTCATAAGGGATAGGGTTAGAAATATGATGCCACAGGATGCCCCATGGCATCAAATGTCTTCTGCAAATCCATCTTGAAAACCTCCCTACTTCCACAGCAAATCTATAGGTTCTTTCTCTCGATGTGCCTTGTCCAATTTTGACTATCTTAGGACTATGACTTGCCCCACTGCTAACCCGCGAGGCCAATGACACACCAAACCTCTTCCTTTTCCTTTTTCGAATTTTTGATGTGCTGCTTGAGGTTTGATCCGGTCAAAATTGGTGATTCATTTTTTATATCATTTTTTCTTTTTCGTTTTTTTTCTTTCTTCTTTGGTTAGTTGGGATGGCGAAGTGATGATGCAATTACTATCAATCCTATAACTCGTCTTTGAAAATGTTCTCATGGAAGATTTTAAAGTACCCAAGCCTTTTTGAGCTATGTCTAATCTCTTCATTTTGAACTGCTTCCTGTTAAGGGGGAAGAAAATTTTGTCAACACAACATCACTGTCCTAGCATGATCTATAGATAATCTCATTGTTGGGTTTCCTTGGATCTCAACATGATATCTTTTCTTAACTCCCGATCAAGTCTCACAAGGTTATTATCCTGCATGGGAATGGTGGCATATGACAAGTCCATTTGAAGGCTACCACCCAAATCGATGCCCATTTTCTTGATAGGAGCATTCCCTCATGAATCTATCACTTATCACAATGAACATTCATAGTTTGGGCTATTATGTCTAAAAAATAGAAAACCCTGAAATTTTAATTATCCCACACACTTCAATTCTTTTAGAATCCATTGAACATATACAGATAGGGCTCTGATACTTTTAAATTCATTGATTCATGACTTTCTTGTCTTGAGGATTGATGAAGTCTTGAATCAAGCATGCAAATAAAAGAAGATCATTCAATTATCAAAGAAACATAAAATGGCGTATGATCTCGTTCCCCACATAACAATTCATACTTTTCAATAATTTCATCTTCTGGTTCATTATTAGGCTTTTCTTCTTCGAGTACTTCAATTACACTTAGTAACTGGCCCTTTGAGATGGTATCTTTAAAAGCTCTATCACCGGGATAGAAACCTTTGCATTATTCACCCAATTGCCCGGGTCAAAATTTAATTCTAAAGTAGGAGGAGAAAATTTCGTGATTATTCCGGTCTTGAATATCCCTTCTTTGATAAGTCATCCCTTTATGTTTTTCCATAGCAAGAATTGTCCTGTATGTAGGTTTTCCCCAAAAATCTTAGTGACTTTGTCAAGATTTGCAATCATATTGTCGAACCCAAGATTATTAGGACTGGTGGTCAATCTTGATTACTTTCACTATATATTTGATCTTCCATGGAGAACATATTGATTTGGACCACTATTTCCCGCATGTTCTTCTCCCAACCTCGACCTTCCATAATTCTCTTACATATGGGCATGTGGCTTCTTCATGGAACTCATTACATGGCCTACAAAAAGGGGGAATCTGACTACCATGTTGGTGGATTCCAATGGATTTGGAGGCCTATAATCTTGTCGAGGGCCTTTATTCTCTTTGCCATCCATTATTTGGCCTAGGTTGGAATCTTTGCACTTGTGATCTTTCCATGGCCACCAACCTATTTTGCATGGCTTGCATTTTTTTAGCGTGGTTTTATTTCTCCTGCATGCTCTTGATGGAGTTGAGTTAATTCCTTAATAGAATCATGTGTAGTGTCTTCCTTGGCCTTGCCTTTGGAATCATTCGATTTCGATGGCCCTCTAGTGAAACCAGGAATCTCAGATTTCCCAGATTGCTTTCTGGCCCTCTCCATTTTCAAGGCTTCAGTTTGAGCTACACCCAAAGTTGTAGGCTCCTTTCTTCTTAACTCATAAGCAATGTCAACACCAAAAGAATCTAGATAGGAACATAAGAGAAATTCATCAGGAGGTTTAACAGTAGTAGGCATGCTTTTAACCAATTCATTAAATCTCTTGTTAAACTCCTCCATGGTTTCATTCTCATTCTTCTTCATGGTGATAATGGCATTGATCAAATGACTATTCTCTCTTCTCTCTCCATACTTTCCCATGAAAGCATTAACAATTGTCTGTAAAGAATCATACGAGTTAGCAGGCTGCTCAGTGAACCAATCAAGAGCATCCTCTTCCAAAGAGAGAACGAAAAGCCTCATCTTTACATCCTCATAGTTAGCAACATTACACCACTTAAAGATGCAAACATTAAAGTTCTTCACATGTGATGCAACGCTAATGGCATTGTTACCTTGAAAAGAAGGCAACTTTTCAATAGCCTTGTCAGGGATATTGTGAGGATAGCCATTAATGTTAGTAAAGTTACAAGGAGCAAAAAGATCATTCATGATGTTAGGCTCAACTTGTCCTTGAAACAACAAATGAATGTCAGAAACAGCCTCTTGCCCAAGAATAGCAAGAGCTCTATTATGAGAAAGTCTATTTAACCTCTCTCTAAAAACCCTTTCAGGCTCAAGAGAGGGGCTAACTAGACTACTTGAATTTCTCCTAGTAGAGACTCTTGCAAAATTAGGATTGAGTGGAGTCGCCACTTGAGCAAGAATCTAAATCTAAAATTCAAATATGCCAAAACTAAAAATTAGTCGTTTTCCCAGGCACAAGAAGACTTGTCCCCGACAATGGCGCAAAAAAATGTTATCGCTTGCCGCTTATTACAATTCAATTATAATTTTTATTGTAATTTTCGACTTGTGGGAAATCTAAAAAATTAAAAAATCACTACCTAGACCTAACCAAATTCTACGAAATTTTTTGTGTGATCTAGTATGGTAATATACATTGACTCTAAACACTAGGAATCACCATCAAGCCATACTTTGGCTTTGGGGTAAAATTGGAGGAAAAAACTCAATTAATTATTAACTCTTAGTAGGGAGATGATAATTAACCAAGTAAAAAAAACCTTCCAGAATAATACTCACTTGCTGGCAAGGTCCCAAGCAACCTAGGCCTGTTACAGACTCAATACTGACTCAAATTCATCATTACTAGCATCACTTATTACAATTCCCTACAGGGCGTGGAATTTGGTTCAAGAGAAAATGATAAGAAGTAGAAGTAGAGTTTAAAAACTCTGTTGAACTGATGATATTTGATGATATGTGATGGTACATGTGTCCTCTAGTTCATCCTTGGGCATGGAGTCTTCTCATTATCATCAGGTGCCACTTCAGTGGTCAACATTTGGCTCCATATGGGGATGAACCTGGAATCTGTATCCACCGACCAAAGATATATATTAGCAGTAGCCATTCAAAATAACATCAAATAAAATCAAATACAGAAATGGAAATTTATTCTAGGAAACATAATAACAATTTATTCATGAAATAAAACTACTTAAACAAAATTTACAAGGGATAGGGTTAGGAATATGATACACAGGATGCCCCATGGCATCAAATGTCTTCGGTGAAATCCATCTTGAGAACCTGCCTACTCACAGGCAAATCCATAGGCTCTTTCTCTGACGTGCCTTGTCCAATTCTGACTACCTTGGGACTATGAATTGCCCCAATGTTAACCTGTTTGTGGCCATTAGATATGCCAAACCTCTTCCTTTTCCCTTTTTGACTTTTGATGCATTGAGGTTTGATCCCGCTCAAAACTGGAGGGTCATTTTTTATATCCTTTTCATTTTTTTTCGTTATTCTTGGTTAGTTGCGATGGCGATGATGATGCAATCATTGTCAATCCTACTGCTCTGTCTTAAAAATGCTTTGATGGAAGATTTGAAGTACCCAAGCCTTTTGAGCCATGCCTAATCTCTTCATTTTGAATCCGTTCTGTTAAGGGGGGAAAATTTTTGTCAACACAACATCACTTCCTGTCTGGCATGATCTATAGATAATCTCATTGTTGGGTCTCCTTGGATCCTCAACATGATATCTTTTCTCTAACTCCCGATCAAGTCTGACAAATTTATTATCTGGCATGGGGATGGTGGCATATGACAAGTCCATTTGAAGGCTACCACCTAAATCTGATGCCCATTTTCTTGATAGGAGCATTCCCCATGAATCAGGAACATCTATCACAACAATATCCATAGTCATTATTCTGTCTGGGTATGCAGCTAGGAAAACCTGTAATCTTTAATTATCCCACACACTTCAATTCTTTTAGAATACATTGAACATATGTTGTGATAGGGCCTAGATACTCTTAAATTCAGTTGCTCCATGAATTTCTTGGTCATGACATTTGATGAAGCCCCTAAATCAAGCATGCAATTGTGTAAAAGACGATCATTCACTATCAAATAAACATAAAATGGTAGATGATCTTTGTTCCCCACATAACAGTTCATACTTTTCAATATAATTTCTTCATCTTCTTGATCATTATTAGGCTTTTCTTCTCTTTGAGTAACTTCAATTACACTTAGTAACTTGGCCCTTTGAGATGGTATTTTTAAAAGTTCTGTTATTGGGATAGAAACCTTTGCATTATTCACCCAATTGCCCAGGTCAAAATTTATTTCTGAAGTAGGAGGAGAAAAATTTCTGTGATTATTCCGGTCTTGAATATCCCTTCTTTGATAAGTCGTCCCTTTGTGCTTTGCCATAGCAAGAATTTGTCCGGTTGTAGGCTTTTCCCCAAAAATCTTAGTGATTTTGTCAAAATTTGCAATCATATTGTCAACCCCAAGATTATTAGGACTATGGTCAATCTCTTGGTTTCTTTCAATGATGTATATTTGATCTTCCATGGAGAACATATTGATTTGACCACTAGTTCCTACATGTTCCTCTCCCAACATGCTACCTTCCATAATTCTCTTTACATATAGGCATGTGGCTTCTTCATGGAACTCATTACATGGCCTACAAAAAGGGGGAATTTGATCTACCGCGTTGGTGGATTCCAATGGATTTGGAGGCCTATAATCTTGTTGAGGGCCTTTATTCTTTTGCCATCCATTATTTGGCCTAGGTTGGAATCTTTGCACTTGCAATCTTTCCATGGCCACCAACCTACTTTGCATGGCTTGCATTTCTTTAGTATGGTTTGCTTCCATACTCTTGATGAGTTGAGTTAATTCCTTAATAGGATCATGGGTAGCCTCTTCCTTGGCCTTGCCTTTGGAATCATTCGATTTCGATGGCCCTCTAGTGAAACCAAGAATCTCAAATTTTCCTGATTGCTTTCTGGCCCTCCATTTTCAAGGCTTCAGTTTGAGCTACACCCAAAGTTGCAGGCTCCTTTCTTCTCAACTCATAAGCAGTGTCAACACCAAAAGAATCCAGATAGGAACATAAGAGAAATTCATCAAGAGATTTAACAGTAGTAGGCATGCTTTTAACCAATTCATTGAATTTCTTGTTAAACTCCTCTATGGTTTCATTCTCATTTTTTGTCATGGTGCTAATGGCACTGATCAAATGACTATTCTCTCTTCTCTCTCCATACTTTCCCATTAAAGCATTAACAATCGCTTGTAAAGAATCATACGAGTTAGCAGGTTGCTCAGTGAACCAATCAAGAGCATCTTCTTCCAAAGAGAGAACGAAAAGTCTCATCTTTACATCTTCATAGTTAGCAACGTTACACCACTTAAAGATGCAAACATTAAAGTTCTTCACATGTGATGCAGCGCTAATGGCATTGTTACCTTGAAAAGAAGGCAACCTTTCAATAGCCTTGTCAGGGATATTGTGAGGATAGCCATTAATGTTAGTAAAGTTACAAGGAGCAAAAAGATCATTCATGATGTTAGGCTCAACTTGTTCTTGAAACAACAAATGAATGTCAAAAATAGCCTCTTGCCCAAGACTAGCAAGAGCTCTACTATGAGAAAGTCTATTTAACCTCTCTCTGAAAACCCTTTCAGGATCAGGAGAGGGGCTAACTAGACCACTTGAATTTCTCCTAGTAGAAACTCTTGCAAAATTAGGATTGAGTGGAGTCGCCACTTGAGCAAGAATCTAAATCTAAAATTCAAATATGCCAAAACTTAAAGTTAGTTGTTTTCCCAGGCACAAGAAGACTTGTCCCCGGCAACGGCGCCAAAAAATGTTATCACTTGCACAGTTAGCGGGAAAAGCCTTTAACCCCACAAGGTGTGGTTGGTGGCAAGGAACTCAGAGAAGGGGCTGTCACCTATTCCCAACTCTCTCCGTTTAAGCTATCTCCTAGGTTAGCTATGGGGAGTGGTCTCTAAAGAAAAACTAAGTTAAAGATGTGAGTTTTCTAGGAGAATATTAGAGTGAGATTGGATTACTTTTGAAGATTCATGAACATTTATGAGCAACTTTGAAATAATGACAAACCATTTAACCAGTGCCTTTACAAATAACATACTCAAAAGTAAAAGAAATGCTCAAAGAGATGAGAACATAGTAATCCTGAAATGGAAACAAAAGACTGTTAGCACAAGATATCAGAAATGCTCTCAAGATAAATAGATTTATGAATCAAAGCATGAGAAACTATTTTGCTCATAAGGAAACATTTAGTGTTCTACTTTTGGAGAATGTAAATGAAATGATAGAAAAACTCAAACGTTAGACCAAGATCACAACATGCAATTAAATTTGCAACACCAAATAAGGGTATTTGCCAATGAAACAAGATATATCAATCATCCATAAGCATAATGATCATTAAAATGAAAACATGCAATGAAGTTGCATGTAGAAGCAAATTTCCAAGTACCATAGAATTAAACTTGTTGCAAAATTTAAGGAATTAAAATGCTTGCATTCAAAGTGCTTATTGAGATAATATTTGCATGTGAATCTTTAAACTGTTAAGATAGCAAAAAATTTGGGAACTTTGCAAGTAAATGTGATGAGATAGTGCTTTTGGTTTATTTTATTAATTTGTTCTAAAGCAAGGTTACAATTGAACTCTAATCCTCAGACCTCACCCTCGCCCAAATATTTGGATCTCACAGTGAGGAGTCCATAGAGGTAGAGGGTCCCTAAAACGTCTATTCAACCAATCTAAGTTGGAGTTCAATTTTAGAGATGCAAGTCTAGTATGAAAAGTGAAGTGCCTAAATGATATGAAAGTGAGTTTGTAAGTGCTATGTAAAATATGGAGATGATTCAATTAAATATGCTTCATAGTTAGAACAATAATTCAAGTTGCCATAAATTGAAAGTGCTATGCTTCTTTACTTGTAGTATATTTTGAAACTTATTCAAATGAGAAATAGATCACAAAACATAAGTAAGTGATGGCAAATGAGATTGAAAATTAAGAAATTAAAGGAATATGCGATTTATGTTACTTCCCAATTAGAGCATGCATAAGTGATGTGAAAGAAAATGGAAATGTCAAAACCACTAAGTCAATCCATTTACAAATTCTCTCCTTTGAAATGGAGAGATAGGGATGCCAATGAGTAAAACCCACGCTCCCACAACAAGAACATAAATTTTTATTAATTTTACAAGAATGAAATGACCATGAGGCCTTTTCTAAACCAAGGAAAGTCTTTACAAATAAAAATTGAGACCATAGACTTTTCCTCGGTGAGAATTTTTAAGAACTCAAAATAAATTCAGACTTTACAATAGGAGAAGAGAAGCTAAGCCTCTTATATGCCCACAACCAAAGAAGAGAGGGTTATCTTCCTCATTTGAAATTCAGCCCAAAGGTCCTGCAACAACTTGTTATTAATTTCTTGTAGTTGTCCACTCAAGCTGTCACAAGAAAAAATTCGAAAGAGGGCTACAAAACCAATCAAATATTAGATAGATAAAATTACAAAATATTGCACAACAATTTGCAAAGGGCTAAGCCAAAGAGTTCGAATAAACTCTCCTCTTTGCTTAGTCATTTTTAAGCTCTTAGATAGAAAATGAAAACAATGAAATATAATGTTTTTAAAAGATATTCAAATTTAAAAGTATTCTGCTTGTATAAAAGCTATGTCTCAAAACCCCTGCAAAACCACTTTGTAAGATAGGATTATGAAGATTCAAAGAACAAATGAGAGCTCCTTTGAGAATGTGTCAAGAGTGGGTTGGTCTCTCCAAAGACTTCTCCCAACACTTGATTCTATGATCCCAACAAAATGTGCTCTCTACAAAACTTCAATCAAGAATTAGTTCCATATAAATCTAGCAATAAACAATGATAAGAAACTCTAGAGATTTATTTGAAACCAACTAGAGCATTCTATACCTAGAGCATACTCCTAAATCAAATGTTAATGTAAGATAGCTCTACATTAACAAATCTAGAAGAGCATATGGAAACAAATTAGATCAAAGCATGAGTAAAAAGAATTATACCAATGATCAACAATTCATCACACTCCAAAAGGAGGAACACCTCATGAATGAAACCCCAAAGTCTTTATTGATATTTCTGAAATTGTAGAAGGTAGCAATGTTTCTGCAAGCACAATAGCTAGTAAACAATGATTCAATATGAGAGCCCATGGCTCCATTATATAGAAAGTTGGGAGCAAATCCCAATGAAAAACCATATGCCAAGTGGTAAGAGAGAGGAGATCTCAAGGCAAATTCGAATTTGGTAAGTGGAGCTCCAATGCCAAGTGTAAAAATCGAATTCTGACAAGTGGACATCATTTTCGTTTTCCCTTATGTGCTAAATTCGAATTTTATGATGGAATGACATGTGTATATGGTTGGTAACTGTAGGGACAATTTCCCACAAAAATTTCCACCAAATATTCTCCTAAATCCTCCCAAATATGCACTAACTTCACAAATTCAAATTTCTAAGTAAGCAACTCTCATTTAATGCCGGAAATTCAATTTTATTTGAGCACATGTCTTTTCTTTGATTTTAGGAGTCCATATCACCTTGGGACTTCACTTTAACTCCTCCATAATTTTCCACCTCATTTCCACCTCCACCTCATTTAGCATGTGTGGATATTTATTTTTCTCTATTTATTTAATTTCTGGCTTAATTAATTGCCAGATTTCCCACTAAACTTAAGAAAAGTGGGTTTTGAGGGTTCAAAAGATATTTTTAACCCCTCAAAGTGTGTCATAGTAGAAAGTTGAGCGTGAGAGGTGTAATTTTGATTACTCATACCCCATACAACTTCTCTAAACAACACTTATTACAATTCAATTACAATTTTTATTGCAATTTTCGACTTGTGGGAAATCTAAAAAATTAAAAAATCACTACCTAACCAAATTCCATGAATTTTTTTGTGTGATCTAGTATGGTAATATACATTGACTTTAAACACTAGGAGTCACCCAAGGCCTCACCATCAAGCCGTACTCCGGCTTTGGGGTAAAATTGAAGGAAAAAACTCAATTAATTATTAACTCCTAGTAGGGAGATGATAATTAACCAAGTAAAAAAAACCTCCCAGAGTAATACTCACTTGTTGGCAAGGTACCAGGCTACCTAGGCCTGTTACAGACTCAATACTGACTCAGAACTCATCATTACTAGCATCACTTATTACAATTCCCCGTAGGGCGTGGAAGCCGGGTACAAGAGAAAATGATAAGAAGTAGAAGTAGAGTTTAAAAACTCTATTGAACTCGTCGTACCAAAACCCGCAGGCATTAGTCCCCGTTACAATCGCCAGAGTTAGGATCCACGAGAGGCAGTTAGTCTATGTCACGAAACACACAAGGAGCATTGAACCCAATGTCCAACGATCTCCCGCCCAATGCGAACCGGGTGAGTTTTGAACTCGAGACCTGTCGCTCTGAAACCACTTGTTGGAATCACGATTTCCGTTAGACCAAAATCCGTAGGCATTAGTCTCCACTACAATCACCAGAGTTAGGATCCACGAGAGGCGGTTAGTCCATGTCACGAAACACACAGGGAGCGTTGAACCCAATGTCCAATAGATACAATTATATGGAGGATGAGGTGGGTGGGAGGTGGGAAAATATGATGCCCACACATGGATGATTGCGTGAGAAGAGATAAGAAAAGGATGTAATCTAGTCCATGAGATCCTCCCTTCTAACCAAAATATAGAGATGTCAATGATTAGGCTCATAAATTTTTGATGGATGGCAACCTCGGGCATATTATTTCCATTATCATTTATGTCATATTTTATTGCCTCTACACGGTTATGATTAGTAGGAAAGGGAGACTGATGAGATCGAGAAACAGAAGTAGGTCGCCCATGATGATCACACTAGAAAGGGGAGATTATAGATTGATCATGATCTTGAGGGGGTGCCCAAGGAGATAAAGAATACTCAATAAGGGGTTCTTCCTCGACACTATACTCAAAAAGAGGAAAGGGATCAAGGCCACTTGAGATCACATGAGAGCAAGTGCGGGAATCACTCTCAATATGATGAACAAGAGGAGGAGGCAAAAAGGAGGGTGGAGTGTTGTATCCAACATGTTTATGTTCCCCAAAATCATAAGGCTTAGGGGATTTGAATATAGCATCATACTTAGGAGAGGTGGGAGCCTTACCGATTTCCTTAGTATCAAATATTGGGCCTCTCCTAAAAGGAAAATTGATCACTTCCAAGTTCCAAATGCCCCTCTTTATGCAAGGGAAAATAAAATTTCTCCTTCCCAAGGGCATCAATGGTTATGTCATCATAAATAATGCCCGAGAGAAAGGGAGGACTAATCTCAGCCTCATCCTCCTTGTCAGTGTCGTAAATGGGAGCACAATCAAATTGAGGGCAAACAATTTCCCATTTCTCATTTTCAATGTGGAAGTAATCTCCAATGTCATCTTCTAAGGGGCTAATGGGATCACTGTGAAAATTCCTAGATCCAAACAGATCTAATGAATCCCACTGCAACAACTGAGTGTAATTCTCCTATTAAGTAAATTACATCACATAATTAATTCAGATTTGAATTATTGAAGCAACTACTGAAGCAACCTACACTAAAATTGATTTAGAAAAAAAGAAACTAGACAAGTAAATCATTCACACATATGACACCTTTATTTTGGACTAAGTCCTCGGAAAAACCCAATGTGGGAAAACCGGTGCAGCAGATCTGATGGTTTTATTATTATGCAATAGCAATGTCTGAATACATCTCTGAATACCCTCAAGGGTTATTTAATTACAGAGAGAAATGTTGGCAAAAGAATATGTGAGAAATACCTCACTCAATCACTGAGTCTCCAGCTGATCTAGATGAAGGAAAAACTGCCTTGGACAGGCTCTGCAAAGCCTCTGCACAGATCCAACGCTGGAACTTCTAGCCACTGCGTCACCCACTTCCAGGCTCAGCATTAGCCCTCCTCTAAGTCGTTTTGCCTGTATGGATGCTGAGGAATAGCCTCTCGGTGCTACTTTCTGGACCCCGTCCTTCGAAACTGATCCATTAGGAAAATTCTGAAACCTCTGCCTCTACCTCTGCGCTGCTTCTGCGTGAGCTTACGCAGTGACTGCTTCAGCCCCTTCCTTCAATGCTAGCTAGGCTAGATCACCTCTGCCTCTCTCTGACTGATGCTCCACCGGATTGAGAAAATCTCTTCCCCTCTGGATGCTATCTCTACCCCTCACTGCTCAGATCTCTAGTTCGAAATTCTCAGCAAACACGCCCTAGAAATTTCGATCTTAGATCAATTCAGTGTCTCGGTGTACTTTCCAAATGACCCTCAAGCCTTCCTTTATAGTCTTCTCGTTGACAAATCAATGGCCCAGATTAGATGTCTAATCAATGGCTAAGATTAAAACATGACTTGATCTTCGTTCTCTAGAAGATTCACACTCTGTTTTATTAATACCCTTTAATTATTTAATTTCCCTAAGTTTAGACTTAGGGTCCACATTAAAATAATTAATTATTTTAATAAAACGTGAACCGAGTGGAATTTCCACAAATAGTTTCTGGGTTTCTTGAAATACAAGTGTCTAAGCCTCTCCACCAAATTTGAGACTTAGAGCACTCTGATGCTACAAAAGTCAACACTCCCTCTTAGCGAGGAAAGTGCTCTAGCAATAATGTTTGCTGCATACTTCTCTGTCCCTGAATCACCTCTGCGTTGTTGAAGTCCATCAGGCTCTGCACTGTTGCTGCCACTGTACTGTTGCCCATGATACTGCCACTATCACTGCTGCATCTATACTACAACTACCTCTCAAGTGCTGCATCTGCGATGCTGCTAACACTGCCACTGCTAACACTACATCTGCACTGCAACTCAGCAGTTGAGAGAAACAGCTGAAAACTCACCCAAAAATAAACAAGTGTTCAGTGGAAGCACCTCGGTGCTGAAGAATCTGACCGCTGATAGCTACTGCTCTGTCCCTATGATGCTCTGCACTGCTGTTGCTCTGCACTGCGCTGCACCACTGTGCACTCCGCTGTTGCTGCCTCTGCTCTGCGGTGCTCCAGAAATGAACGTTGCTATCTATTGCACTGTCGTCTCCATGACTCCTCGGCTCCATCTGAATACTCCTCCATCCCGCTACTGCTGACCATTGGCTCCCGTAGCAAGGTACGATCCATGAGGTGGGCTCCTCAAGGATCCTTCCCAATTGAAGTTTAGGGAACTACAACTCAATATCACCCCACTTCCCACTAGGAGAAGCGTGGATAGCCATAGCCTTGTAATATCCCGGATGGGATATTTTAACTAAAATGCAGAAAGATACTGAATACCACAATTTGCCGTAAAATAAACATTTATTCAACAGAAGATTGCCATGTAAAATAAAAGACAGGAAATGCTGCAATCCAATACCATATAGAACATAAGGAAAATCTCAGCTTTTATTATAGATAATAAACAAGGGTTTACATATAGATCTGACCCAAGAAGAGCTGAGATAGAAAACCGGCCACCAAGATAAGCTGCTGAACGGCACTGGCCACAAACTGCACTGCTGCACTCTCCCTCCGGCAACAGCTGAAACTGAACCCACTGAAAATGATGAAGCCCAAGTTGAAGATCTGAATGATCCTCACACCAAACTCTGAAGCTCTGTGAAACTCCTAAGTGAAGTCTCCTCAAAAGTATTGGGTTTCCGTCCAATACTCACAAATCACCCGAGGGTTTCCGTCCTGGGGCTACTGCATGAAGTAGAGAACAACGTCCTCAAACCTCTCATATACAAGCAAATGATCTACTCCAAAGATGTCTCCCAATGGCCTCCTCCCTTTCTTTTATAGATCCCTTGGAGCCTTCTAGAGCATTATTTTATTATTATTTTATTTATGGAGCACTTTTCCCTTTTATTAAAATATTATAAAATATTCCTTTTTAATGCAGAAAAGGGTATATCGGCTACCACGCCTCCTCCGGTCACTGAAATCTCTGTCTAATTGTCCCATCGTGTAGGTATCCTCGTCCCGGTTCCGATGAGCTATTACACTAAGGTGTTCCATCGTATATTCCTCCCGGAATGCCACCTTGAGCATAATCAGCTGAGTTAAGCCCATAAATAACTCAAAATTCCGAAAGTTATCGGAATGCATCGGAACGAAAGCCAAACTGCTCGGATGGTGGAGTATATCAAGTGAATGCCTCCGAACATCATGAAAACTCCTCAAAACTCCTCCGAAAAGCTCCTGAGCCCACTGATAGCACCAATCTATACATGTGACCTGTCTGTTCCTAACTCTGGAAGTCCCTCCTAGCCCTGTCACGGGTGATACCAAAAATGGGAACATTACAGACCTCTCGCCCCAAGATTGCTTGCCCTCAAGCAATCGAAATATGTGGGCCACTTTGTTGGCCCGCCACATCTCAGACCCAATGCCTGGATCCCATACCAACCTCTGGGTGCTGCTATGCACCTATGTCAAACCTCTCGGAACAGATCCCTCAATGCCGGGATCCCAAACTGATCTCTCTCTGTCCCAGTCAGTAAACAATCCTCCCGGATCCCAATGCCACCATGGCCAATCATTGCCCAAGTCCCACGGCTCAGGCTGCGCACTGTCTCTGGCTATAGCTGATGCTCTCAGAGGTGAAGCCCACCGGAAGGTGAAGCCCACCGGCAAGCATCAATGCTCCCGGGCTCCTGCTGTGCTGTACCTGTAACTGCATACGCTGCCCCACCAACTGCATACCAACTCATCACCTCTCTCCAATCCAACTCCTGGCTCAATCCCATGCTGATCCTACTCTCCTGAAATCGGGAAGGAGTCCTGAAGTAACGACAACCGGTGCCCTCCTGCCAACTGGAATTTGTAACATCTACTATGTCTAAGGGCCCCTGCTCCACTGTGCTCGCCACGAAAAATACCGTACCATCAAGAGGGTACCAACTCATGATGCCAGTCCATCCTGGAAGAAGAATCCAATGTAGCAACAACCACACATGGAACACGCCCAGGGTGTTGCTGCCAGCCTGTAATCAACTCCCACTGCTCTGCCCTGGCTACCAATGGAAGCTGCCTGTAGAAGGAAGCCCCTCTCTCTATAGTGGGCCAAAGTGGGCAAGACATGCTGCTAGCCCCATCGATGTACTCCTGGAGAGTACTACTCATCGAAAGTGCTGCAGCCCGGCCGACTGTATGTACATCTGTCTGTACCTCATCAATGTGTCGGCCCAAAGATGGATGCTCCACCATCTCCAACAACTCATCCCTCTCATCGGGGACGTAAAACTCCCGCTGTCCCCTAGCTCCCTGCAGAACTATCCCATCGACCTCCAACGTCTCTAGAGGATATGGATCTGCAACTGGTGTCTGTGCATCTGACTGCTCCTCCTCAAAGGTTGACCCCAATGTTAGCTGCATATCCATCATAGGCTCAATGTGGGTGCCCATCTGGATCTCACCCAGGGAAATGTCATGCCTGATGTCCATAGTATCCTCCTCTGCTGACTCAGGCTCCATCATATGCTGTTCTGGCTGAATCGTCACAAGTGACTCATCACCCAGAGTATCACCTATACAGTCCCCTGACTGCTCACCCTGCACACTAGAACACAGCTCTGGTCTACTGTCATCATCATCTCTGCATGGCTGCTCTCGCTCCCCAGAAGCATCCTCATATGATCCCATGGACTCATCTGAAGAAGAGTCCTCATCCTGGCATACAGAAGGAATGTCTACCTGCTCTACCTTTGCCACCTCATCTGCATCTCTCAAACATGAGTGATCAGGCCCCCAAGGTTCTTTGCAAATGAAGCAAAGTCCCTTCCTCCTTAGCTCATTTCTGCTGCCTGACCTACCAAACTGGAGCCGCTCCTCCCTGGTCAACTGTCTCCTGAGAAACTCAATGTTCTGCTCAACTAGCCCTTGGGCTAGCTCATATGCAGCAGGTGAGACCAACTGCTCTCTCCTCCAAATGCTCAACAACCTAGTCTGCAACTCCCAGCAAATGGTCTCATGGTCTCTCATACATGACGACAAGATGGACTGCATGTGTGCTATGACAGTATCAGGATGATGTCTCCTAATGCTAAAGAAGCATCGGAACATCTGCAAAATCAGGTCATCACACTCAAGATCGATCATGACCTCATAAGTCCGGGTCATAGCCATGACTTCTAGAACCTTAAGCTTCCTCCCAAATGTAGAGCCTGCACAAGTGTCCAAATCCTGAAAGGTTCCTACTATCAATCTGAAAATTCTTCTCATAATATCATCATTGTAGGGAGGGAAGGGTGTTGTTATCCTCAAGATATCGATGAAACAAGAGGCAACTATCAGCTGGACTCTCTCACTTGGATGTTCCAAGAATCTGGCTTGTATCAATGCAAGCATAGATGGCTTCAAAGCCCAATTCAAACACCAATCAGATTATTGTACCTTTGAGAGACAGGATTCCAGCTTCTCTAACATGGGCAAGTCATCCCCTAATCTTCCACTCTTCAAGTCCATCCCAAGTGCATAAAGCCAATTCCCCACTTCTATCTCCTTTTGTAAATTCCTTGGATGCTCTTGTTGGAGCAATTTATGTACCTTCTTGGAGAAGGGTCTGCTGTTCTGTTTTGTTTCCTGGTTTTCTGATTCATGGTGGTTCAAGGAATCAATTTTTATCCTTCTCAATTTGTTTAGGAGTTCCTCCATCGTTCAGCCAATGGAAAGACCACTGTTTGTCTGAGTTTAATGCATTTTTCTGAGTTTAATGGATGCCTTCAGCAGTTAATTTATCAAACATATAACAGACTTATGGCTGTAGGTGCTTCTCACAGTTTAGGTACATCAAATAGGCTCAGTGAACAACATTCAACCGCTATGGAACTTTCAAGCGTTCAAAACTGATCTAAACAGTACTCAGAAATATTAGACACCAACACAGTAAGGTGGGAAGCAACCCAGGACAGTTCACTATATATTCACTGTACAAACCCACAATTGTATATGAAATATCAGAACTTAACAAAGAGATTTATGGCCATTAGAGCAAAGCGTACCAGCACTGTGATTTTGTGAAAGAACCTAATTTGGCAGGGCCGCAAACAGAAGAATGTAACACCGACCCTTGTAATGACACTCCAACAATTGTGGCAAGTACGTATGCTGTCCAGAAAGGTATTGATCCACTGTGTTAGGTTGCTGCCAGCAAAAGCATATAGATAGCACAGCCCTCTTGAATTAGTATTTTAGCACTTGGCTCAGAGATACACTGCCCACATGTAAGATGGTAGCTCAGACGTCAACACAAAATACACTGTCACCCTACGCTGTCCACAATATGCTCCAGACATTGTTCCCTTTTGATGAGCACACTCAAGACAACATTATGATTCCAATATATGTGTAAACTCGTCCTATGGTGGCAGAAAGACAGACTTTGGCACACCTGGATATGTAGTCTATGGAGGTCCAGCAACTCGAAAAGCTAGGAATTCCTGAGTTTATTGTGATCCTTAACAAACTTGCTCAGAACTGGCTTTCTGCATTTATGTTTAACTAATGATGTATCAAGCTAAAGTCGATCTTTTGTCTTTTGCATCCCTTGTCTTAGCTGCAACAGAAGTTTCAGAATTCAAGAGTTCATTGTATATGGTATATAGTCTGTGCTTCTCAATTTCAGGCACTGAAGGTCTAGCCTTGACCACAACAGATTCTAAAATTCTATGCGTTATAAGGGGGTGTGCTGCTGAAGTGCCATAAGCCCCACTCGTACCATTTTTCAAGAAAATCATGAACAGATTCAAGTTGTTCATCAGATAAAAGCGCTTGGAGATCAGCACCAAATTAGTCACGCACTTGCAATCTGCATTGACTCTGTTTTGATTCGCGCGGAAAGCAATGAAGTCAATCATTCTACTGGAACTCGACTCGGTGATCTAGCATTACGTGCACCAAATCATATGTTTCTGTTTTTCACACATTCCTCCAATGACCTTGCCAAAATGATGAAGCCACTTTACAAATTAAAACTCAACCACGACTGCTGGGAACCATGTGCTTTGATTAATTGTTGTGACGTCTACGAAACAGAATTCAAACGGTTGTTGACGCAGAAACCACTCTTGCACAATTCGGCCCCTGATCTAGACAGCGTCGTGCTCAAGCTAATGTGCACCCGCAGCCAACCACAACGCGTCCCTATCTCGGGTTCGATCCACAATTCCGACAACCCTTGGCAAAATTGATTCTGGCCATTGCTCAATGTTTGGTTTCCTAACGTATGGAAATCTTGTGCAGGTGCCGATTCGACCCAAACTCCAGCAAACCCAGCGCAGACTCCCACAATATTTAACACCTCCGCAGATCTCTGCATATGATTTTACTGTCGCTCACACAACTATCTTTCCGTCTATTTGAGTTGGTGACTTCCTGCAAAGTCTTCGACAACTTTCAAAAGACGAAGAAATACATGCGTCTCCTTATAACACTGTGCCACGGCTTTTATAAATTCAGGATTCTGCCGATTTGAAAATTCAACGCGGCAATTTTGAGAACTCGAACGTGGCTACAGTCCTCTGTTCTGCCCACTCGGTTTCATAACCCTCGAGCCAACTATACTTCATGTGAATGGCCCAACACTTTTCTATAAAATCCAGCTTTCATCACACAATGAAAATTTCACTCGGTCACCCAGCGAATAGAACCACGCTACCTCCATAATTTGGCTCCTGTATTGCACACAAGATGCCGAAATCGGTTCCCAATCTTGACGATGGCTATATTTGGCCCAATATTAATCCAGAATATTCAAATGAGAGAAATTCTTACGCCTTGAGATCTTCAACCATGCGTGATCTACCTTAGCAATTAAAAAAAAATTCCGAAAACTCGTTCCCTTAAAACCCTTGAATCTATTTCAATAAAATTTGAAATCCTTCAATCTGGAAACCCACGGCTGTAATAATAATCACTGCCACTGGAGCTGAAACCCGCAGGTTGAGCCAAGATTGTGGCTCTGATACCACTGTAATATCCCGGATGGGATATTTTAACTAAAATGCAGAAAAATACTGAATACCACAATTTGCCGTAAAATAATCATTCATTCAACAGAAGATTGTCATGTAAAATTAAAAGACAGGAAACACTGCAATCCAATACCATATAGAACAGAAGAGAAATCTCAGCTTTTATTATAGATAATAAACAGGGGTTTACATATAGATCTGACCCAAGAAGAGCTGAGATAGAAAACTGGCCACCAAGATAAGCTGCTGAACCGCGCTGGCCACAAAATGAGCTGCTGCACTCTCTCTCCGGCAACAGCTGACACTGAACCCACTGAAATGATGAAGCCCAAGTTGAAGATATGAATGATCCTCACACCAAAATCTGAAGCTCTGTGAAACTCCTAAGTGAAGTCTCCTCAAAAGTATTGGGTTTACGTCCAATACTCACAAATCACCCGAGGGTTTCCGTCCTAGGGTTACTGCATGAAGTAGAGAACAACGTCCTCAAACCTCTCATATACAAGCAAATGATCTACTCCAAAGATGTCTCCCAATGGCCTTCTCCCTTTCTTTTATAGATCCCTTGGAGCCTTCTAGAGCATTATTTTATTATTATTTTATTTATGGAGCACTTTTCCCTTTTATTAAAATATTATAAAATATTCCTTTTTAATGCAGAAAAAGGTATATCGGCTACCACGCCTCCTCCGGTCACTGAAATCTCTATCTAACTGTCCCATCGTGTAGGTCTCCTCGTCCCGATTCCGATGAGCTATTACACTAAGGTGTTCCATCGTATATTCCTCCCGGAATGCCACCTTGAGCATAATCAGCTGAGTTAAGCCCATAAATAACTCAAAATTCCGAAAGTTATCGGAATGCATCGGAACGAAAGCCAAGCTGCTCGAATGATGGAGTATATCGAGCGAATGCCTCCAGACATCATGAAAACTCCTCAAAACTCCTCTGAAAAGCTCCTGAGCCCACTGATAGTACCAATTTGTACATGTGACCTGTCTGCTCCTAACTTTGGAAGTCCCTCCTAGCCCTGTCATGGATGATACCAAAAATGGGAATATTACAGCCACCTGTCACGATACTCGCGGCTGCAACCTTTGGGTCACGCTTCTCATCTTTTTCCTTCTTCAGTGGACACTGAGATGCATAGTGGCCCATCTTGCCACATCTGAAGCATTGACCTTTGAAGTATCATGCTTCGGTTTTCGTTGTGCCTGCTGTCCCTTCGATGCAAGGGCTGCATTCTCCTCTTCCTCCATGGATTTCGATCTGCCTCCACTGTTGCCATCAAGTTTGCACTTGATGAGGTCTCTCCTCAGCTCTTCCTCCTGAAAAGCTGACCACAACTGCTCCCAGCTAGGTAACGCTGCCTGACCCAGTATGCTCTGGACAAACACTTGCCACTACTCCGTGACACTGTTAAGGGCCATCTGTACCATGGTTGCAGTTGTAGGTGTAGCACCTACTATTGACAACTGATCACGAACCTCCAGAAACTGCATAAGATATGAAGCCATGCGCTCCCCTTTCCGCATCTGGATCATACAGAGCTTCTGCTCCAAGTACAACTTCCGTTGCTCGGAAGATCCCTCATATAGGTCATGCAAAGCTACCCACATATCTCTGGCAGTATTCTTGCCAGCGAAATGTGAGATGATGTGGTCCTTGACACCATCAAGGAGCAACCTTTTCGCCTTCGCCATATTAGCATTGTACTTTTTGTTGTGATCCGGATCTGTAGGTACAACTACCATGTTCTCGATGAACGCCTTCAGATCATATTCATCTAGAAGAAACATATCCCGTTCCTTCCAAATCATATAGTTGTAGGAGCCCTCCAATTGATCTTGATCATGAAGTTCGTGAGATGCTATCTTTGCCGAAAAACTGTTGAATCTGCTCCCTCTTTCTCCCTACTACGCAGTCTCTGGCAGGCTTACGCACTCCCTGGTGGAGTTGTAAGTTCTGCAGCTCCTTTACTGCTTAGCAATTGAGAAATGTTGATTTCCTCTGCTAGCAAATCATTGAGGAAGAAATTCCCCAAATATATGCTGCTGATTCCTTCTGATGCTTTTATGCCCAAAAACAGCTTCAAAAAACTACGTCGTTATGTCTTCTGCGTGGAGGCTCTGCGCTGCTCCCTCGGCCTCGACAAGATCTTGAATCTGGAAGTCCTTTCTCTCTGTCGACTCACTCTCAGAGAGAGACTACTATGAAAATCTCAGCCCTCTTGGCCAGAACTGTGCAATCCTCCAATGGATTCGTTCTGCTGTACTGCAACAACAACGACCTTCACTTCAGAAATCAGATCCGTCCTTCCTGTTTCACATCAATGCTCTGATACCATGTGAAAATTCCTAGATCCAAACAGATCTAATGAATCCTACTGCAACAGCTGACTGTACTTCTCCTATTAAGTAAATTATTACATAATTAATTCAGATCTGAATTATTGAAGCAACTACTGAAGCAGACTACACTAAAATTGATTTAGAAACAAGGAAACTAGACAAGGAAATCATTCACACATATGACACCTTTATTTTGGACTAAGTCCTCGGAAAAACCCAATGCCGGAAAACCGGTGCAGTAGCAATGTCTGAATACATCTCTGAATACCCTCAAGGGCTATTCAGTTACAGAGAGAAATATTGGCAGAATAATATGTGAGAATACCTCACTCAATCACTGAGTCTCCGGCTGATCCAGATGAAGGAAAAACTGCCCTGATTCGGATGAAGGAAAAACTGCCCTGGACAGGCTCTGCGTGGATCCAGTGTTGGAACTTCCAGCCACTGCGTCACCCACTTCCAGGCTCAACGTTAGCCCTCCAAATCGTTTTTCCTCTGTGGATGTCGAGGAACAACCTCTCGGTGCCACTTTTCGGATCCCGGCCTCGGAAACTGATCCACCAACAAAATTTCGAAACCTCTACCTTTGCCTATGCGCTGCTTCTGCGTGAGCTTACGCAGTGACTGCGTCAACCCCTTCCTTCAACGCTGGCTAGGCTAGATCACCTTTGCCTCTCTCTGACTGATGCTCCACCGGACTGAGAAAATCTCTTCCCCTTCGGATGCTATTTCTACCCCTCACTGCTCAGATCTTTAGTTCAAAATTCTTAGCAAACCACGTCCCAGAAATTTCAATCTTAGATCAATTCAGTGTCTCGGTGTATTTTCCAAATGACCCTCAAGCCTTCATTTATAGTCTTCTCGTTGACAAATCAACGACCCAGATTAGATGTCTAATTGATGGCTAAGATTAAAACATGATTTGATCTTCATTCTCTAGAAGATTCACACTCTGTTTTATTAATACTGTTTAATTATTTAATTTCCCTAAGTTTAGACTTAGGGTCCCCATTAAAATAATTAATTATTTTAATAAAACATGAACCGAGTGGAATTTCCACAAATGGTTTCTGGGTTCTTTGGAATACAAGTGTCTAAGCCTCTCCACCAAATTTGAGACTTAGAGCACTTTCTCATGCTACAAAAATAAAAAATCACCTTCCTCGAGGTTCTAAAAAAGAGACTCATCAGGAGTAATATCCTCGAGAAAGGTAAGGTTAGTCTCAACTTCATCCTTCCCAACACATGTGTTCTTCAAATCATCCTTTTCGTTGTGTGGAACCTTTTACACACCACTTTGTGGGTGATATCTCCAGGAGAAATTTTTCTCCATGATGGACCTCAGCCGGTAGCCAGCAGCCCCTTGCAGCCTCCTACTAGCTCATTGTGCCATTTCTTTGCCACCTGAGCCAGCCATGTGGTCCATGTTGATATTTTGAGTGTTGAGGTAGCATCGGGTATGCTCTAGCCCTGAAATTTTGTGGAGGGGCTAAGATACACAAGACCTCCAAAACCCAGAAAGCGTTTGGAGAAATTTCATCTTATGTGTGAGATATTAAAACAATTAATTTTTTTTAATGAGGACCCTAAGTCTAACTTAGGGAATTAGAAAAATTAAAGTGAATTAATTAAACACATGTGATGAAATTTTCTAAGCTACGCAGATCAAGCAATGTTTTAATCTGAGCCGTCGATAAGAGATTAAATCACGACCGTTGTTGTCTCAACGAAAAAAGTATAAGAGAAAGTCTTGAGGGTCAGTTGGATACACACACACACACAGGCAGAGCTAAGAGACTAAGTTGGAATTCTAGGGTGGGTTTGCTAAGAATTTCCAGAAGAGATTCTGTTGTAGCGAGGGGTAGTATTGGCTAAGGGGATGATCTGATCCCGAAACCAAGAGTCAGCAAGAGGCAGAGGAGAAGCAATCGGGAGTAGCGTAGAGGAAGCTGAGGCTACGCAGCAGCTGCGTAGCGCAGAGAGTTTTAGCCGCTATGCAAACCCAGATGGGGTAGCGCTGGAGCTTCAGGAGGCCACTAGGGTTACGCAGAGGCCATCCAAGGCAGTGTAAGGACTGCGTCACCCAGTTTGGGGTTACACAGTCCCCTTCTGAGCAGCGCAGGGGCACCTGAGAGGATAGCGGAGACTCGTACGGGCGGCCGGAGCGACACCGGGGGTTTCTAGAAAGGCGAATAGAGTGCAAGGTTCTCTAAATCTAGTTTGAGGGTGTGAATCGATCCCAGTCTTCGGTCTCGAACAACGGTATTCTTTGCGGTCTATTTTCTCTGTCGGGTTAATCGGTGCCCAGATTTGCTGTACTCAGATTTTACTTAATAATAATAAACCCTCATATTTGCTGCATCGGTTTTCCAGGGACAATTGTCCGAAAAATCTGTGTGTCACTTTGTCGAATGAGCTTAGTATTCAGTAAATGATCTGTATGTGTGTAGGCCGCTAGTTGTGTTTACTTCGGTATTTTCAGAATATTTTCTGAAAATAACTTGTATAATTAAATCACAAGTAGGAGAAGTAAATCAAGACACTACAGTAGGATTTTTGTATTATTATATTCAGAAATTTTCACATGGTATTAGAGAAATTGCAAATCAAGCTAAATCTCCAGCAAATCAGCTGAAGACATATTTTCTGCAGGGTAGCAGCTGAAGCAGCAAATCTGGAGAGAGCAACTCAGTAGCAGGAGGACGCAGTCGCAACATAGGCTATGCCGGGGCTGACACAGTCCCATCTGGGTGATGCAGAGACAACGTAGTGCTTTCCAGGAGGACGCTGGAGCAGCCTGCGCTGCGTAGAGGTTGCACTGGGCTAGTATGCTCACGTAGAGGCCAGCTAGAGGGACGCAACCCAAATTAATTTTCTATTGCTGAGAGGTATTGCTGAGATCTGGAAGCAGTGCTTCAGATCTTCAGCAGTTGTTGGTGTGGTGGAGATTCTGTTGGTGCAGAATTGTGCCTAGTTAAGTTGACAAAGAGCGGGAGGAAGACAGTGACTCAGCAGATCTGAGCCAAACAAATCTGAGATTCGATCAGGAGGGTGATCGTAGAGAACTGTCCGATTGCTTTGGCTAAAGATTTCGAGGAGGGAAATCAGTTGACAGAGGGAGCAACTACTATAGAGGGTTTTTGATCACCAAGAAACCCAGATCCAACATTTCTGTTGAGTTTTGCAGTAGAAAGAGGGAGGAGAGTACTGTTTCATCAGATTTGAGCTAGATGGCTTCTCATGGGCTGAGAGATCAGGACAGTTTGGACGGTGTGTCCAACTTCGTCATCTGGAGAGCCAGGATACTGACAGTCCTAAATGAGTACGACATCAAGAACGATGCGGAGAATGTCCTAGTTGAGCCTGCAGATCCAAATCCTCTGAAGAAATTCAAGGAAAATCAAGCGTGGGCTAAGCGTTTGATTATGGACGGAGTAAAAGATCACGTCGTGCCGCATATTTCCGGAAAGAAGATGGGAAATGATATGTGGAGCGTTTTGGAGCGATCAGGGAAGCTTCGTTCAAAGAAATATGCTTCTAGAGAATCAGACGAGGTTGTTCTAGATGCAAAAGGGTGAGGAGATAGATCCCTTCCTTTTCTGACTTCAGACTATCCAGGATCAATTGATTGCCATGGGTGCAATTCTGGATGAAGGACTCTTGGTAAGGACTGCCCTGAATGCAGTCATTGAGGAGTGGGAAACGTTTGTCCAGAGCATATTGGGCAGGGCAGCGTTACCATCCTGGGTGGACATGTGGGCAATCCTCCGTCAGGAGGAGATTAGGAGATTCACCAAGAGGCAAAACAACAGTAGTGGAACTGTCAGTGTGAAGAAAGAAGAGGAAGATGATGCAATCCTTGCTTCGAAGGAACAAAGGCAGCAAGGGAAGAAGAAGAGGGACCTATCCAAGTTTCGGTGCTTTAACTGTGGTGAACTTGGACTCTTCGTCACTACTTGTCCTAAGAAGAAGGACAAAGGAACTTCTGATTCCAAAGTAGCGGAAACAAAGGACGATGGGAGTGATGATGACGTAGCCATGAGTGCTCATGAGCCACGTAAGTGGGGCGATATGGATCTGTAGAGCAGCTACAGATCAAGGAGGCAAGATCCTTGAGTAAGCCCAACTTTTGGATCACATATGAGCTACGGGAGCCTTAAGACAGTGACGGGACAAGAAGGAGATGGTTGCAGAAGATCACAGTGAAGCAGAGGGCAGAGCTGAAGTGTTGTAGAGGGAGAAATGCAGTGTAGAGGCAGTAGCAGCGTAGAGGCAACAACGCAGAGGTTGAATGGACTTCAACAGCGCAGATAGGCAGTGCTCATGTAGTCCAAAGTTGCAGCAGCACAGTGGCTTCAGAAGGATAGCGCAGAGTAGCAGCCAAGGGAGCTTCAGTGATGAGATGCAGCTTGACTTGTCTATCAACTATTGGGTAGGAGTCTTTCAGTTGCTTACTTCTTAGTAATTGAGTTGCAGTGCAACAGTTAGCAGTGGCAGTGCTATGGGCAGCATGATGCAGCAATTTGAGAGGGAGCTGCAGTACAGATGTGGTAGTGACATGGGCAGCAGCGCAGTGGATGGAGGGCAGTAGGCCAAGCATCAGCAATGCAGAGATCAACACCGAGATCTTGTGATACATGGTGTGGATGTATTACTAGAGCACACTCTGTGCTAAGAGGGAGTGTTGAGATTTTGAGTGTTGAGGTAGCATTTTGTGGAGGGGCTAAGATACACAAGACCTCCAAAGCCCAAAAAGAGTTTGGAGAAATTTCATCTTATGTGTGAGATATTAAAATAATTTTTTTTTTTTAATGAGGACCCTAAGTCTAACTTAGGGAATTAGAAAAATTAAAGTGAATTAATTAAACACATGTGATGAAATGTTCCAAGTGATGCGAATCAAGCAGTGTTTTAATCTCAGTCGTTGATAAGAGATTAAATCACGATCGTTGATGTCTCAACAAAAAAGTATAAGAGAGGCTTGAGGGTCAGTGGGATACACACACATAGAGGCAGAGCTGAGAGACTAAGCTGGAATTCTAGGGCGGGTTTGCTAAGAATTTCCAGAAGAGTTTCCGTTGCAGCAAGGGGTAGTATTGGCTAAGGGGATGATATGATCCCGGAGCCAAGAGTCAGCAAGAGGCAGAGGAGCAGCAACCAGGAGCAGCGCAGAGGAAGCTGAGACTACACAACAGCTACACTGCAGCTGCGCAGCGCAAAGGGTTTCAACCACTATGCAAGGGCTACGCAGGCCCAGGAGGCGCAACGCTAGAGCTTCAGGAGGCCACCAGGGTTACGCAGAGGCAATCCAGGGCAGCGTAAGGACTGCGTCACCCAGTTTGGGGTTACACAGTCCCCTTCTGAGCAGCGTAGGGGCACGCAGAGGCTAGTAGGGCTGACGCAGGCAACTTCAGAGCGGCACTGGGGTTTCTAGAGGTAGAACAGGGCTGAGTTCTGTAAATCCTGTTTGAGGGTGTAAATCAGTCCAGCTTCAGTCTCCAGAACAACAGGTATTGCTGCAAATCTATTCTTTTCTCTGTCGGGTTAACTAGAAAGGTGCCCAGATTTGTTGTACTCAAATTCTACTTAATAATAATAAACCCTCATATCTGCTGCACTGGTTTTCCCGCATTGGGTTTTTCTGGGGACAATTGTCCGAAAAATTTGTGTCACTTTGTTGAATGAGCGTAATAGTCAATAAATGATCTGTATGTGTGTAGGCTGCGAGTTGTGTTTACTTTGGTATTTTCTGAATTTTTTCTGAAAATAACTTGTATAATTAAATCACAAGTAGGAGAAGTAAATCAAGATACTACAGTAGGATTTCTGTATTATTGTATTCAGAATTTTTCAGTCCCTCACCCACCTGTATTGATCGTATGTTTAAAGGTGGGCCTCCTGAATCTAAAGGTATGTTTTTTTATTTGGTAATCGAGTATTGGGTTTACTTATCATGGATACTTATGGGTATGGATTGATGGGGGTATTTGGCGGAAAGAGTGGGCTTAGTTTGTGATCTTCTCCCCTTGATCTCTTTTGCGTGTTACCTTTGGATCTTAATCCCGTCGGATCTACTTTATTGACCATTTGGTTTTAGGGTAGTACTACATGGGAAACCCCGACTTTGGGTGCGTGGTCTCGCTCCCCTATCCGCATATATTACTTCCTTACCTCTCACTATATCCCCATTCATCATTTATCCCACCTGGGTCCACATTGCCATTCTGGGTCCACATAGGGCCAACCTCCCTATCCCCTTGCCCCCACCTTGGGTCAGGCCTGGAACGATGCTCCAAAGGTTGATGCAGCTAAAGGAAAAAGAAAAAAGAATTATTGGCCACATTTAACAGGAAATTGTACCAAAAATGCAAAAGATGGTCGGGACAAAAATAATTAGCACGTGGGCAAAAGCCAACACATGAGCTCTACCCCAATCCATGGCCATCACCCTAGTTCCATACGGGCCCTAGATGAGCCTCCTTTATCATTCAGGAACCAATGATTGTCCCAACCCCTGGAGGGCAATGAACTGCCCTACCTAAAAGGGGGTAATCACTACTACATCTTACACATCGTGCTCTTATCCCTTTGAGCCCCAAGCAATTAGTTAAAGAAAAATCATAAAAGCAAAAGGCATATAAGGAAGGGTAGAAAAATCAAGGCCGGGCACCTCATGTACCACGATTGCTCCCTCCTACACATTATATACTCAGGTGTGGGCTTCCCTTCATTTGGCTACCCATATGCCCCAATATGTGACCCAGGATTGCCTCTCTCACTCCCTACTCCATTCCACTTATTTATCACTTGCCATCCCCATTAGAGAGATGTACCTTAAGCATACTATCCCCTTTAAAGGATGAAACCACCTAATAAGGTACTTGGTTAACCCCCTTTGGAGCCTAGAGACACTAGTACACGCTAAAGCCCACTACGAAAGGGCATGCCATTATGAAGTGCCCATTTTGCTATCCATGGTTTGTAAACTCTATTACACGATTATTCTAATGACTGGTTGTACTGGAAGCATAGGGGTAACATTGGATCTTATGCAGGATTACAGGTGGTTTCCATTTGGGTTTGGTCTCCCGATACGGGATCTTGACCCTCAAGGGATACATTGGCACACATAGGGTGTGTATCGAGAGGTATGAGCCTCCACAGTAGCAGAAAACGCTTCATAGACCCCTTTAGATGTTCAGGGATTACTAGAGATCCACTCTTGGATGAGGAAGATGCATCATGCCCAACCAACCCCACAAGTGCACTGCATACTTGGAGGGTGCCCCAAGGCTTGTATGAGGACCTGATGATATTTATTACAACATCTGAGCCTTCATAGAGCATCTATAAACATCTCTGATCCATTTGGAGACCCATGAGATCATTTATGTGCCCCCACACCCACTAGGAGCACCACAAGTCTACTACTTGGAGAACAAGGGGCCACCCCCTTGTCTATCATATTCCGAGGGATGTATTCCTTATTATGGCACTTCAGGATGTTACTAGGCCTCTTGGAGGGCCCTACGACATATACACATCGTTATTTGTCCCTTGTGTGGCTTATTTTTACACCTATGAGCTAAATTGGTGGGCTTGTCACCAATAGGGGTGTTATATTCACATTATTTTATTATTAGATCTATCAGGTGCTTTAGGCTAATTCTAGCTCCATAGGAGCCTATATATTGATGTTAGCTCCATTCATTTTCATCATCACACTTTGGATTAGATATCTCTCTCATAGAGAATTTCGTACTTTTTCCTTGGAGGAGTTTTTTTGGAGATAGATGAATTTTGATGCATGGATTTGGGCTATTTCTCTTCTCTTGGAGCTTTTTTATTGCAAACGAGTTGCTGGTTGGATATACTCTATGGAATTGTAAGTGATTTTTGATGTTATTATTCTTGTTGCTGCATACTAATGATTTACGCTATAACTAGGGCTAGTTGCTGCATGAATATAATGTGGAATTGAGCATGTTTTAGCAAATTTTAATGTATGGGCCAATGTCATATGAATGAAATGTCCTAGAGATATATTTTCTCAACAAGCTTGCACTCTTTGCTCGAAGTATAGATGCTTGAAAGTCTCTTATTTTTTTCTTCGCATCAATATTGGACGAAGTTGATTTTTCAAGCCTCCTTGACCAAGAAACCAAGTTCTTACTCGTCAATCATCCTTGACTCCATCTCCCCAAGTGAACTAAGGCACTCATCCATAGAAGGGTGATCATTTTATCCATAATTTTGCCCCTTTTTCACTTTTTCCAAGGTCTAGCTCTCAAGGGTCACTTAGGGCATCAATTTCCCAAGAATTGAGCTAGGGAAAAATTTCGATCTCTTATGAGGCACTGCGCTAGCGGGTCCTGTCCTTGTCCACAAAATTTCAAGTAATTTCGACAGAGGGATCTTTGGGAATCCTGAGCCCTAGCTATAGGATTGAAATCTGCCTAGGCATCCCCAAGCGTAGACCTCAATAGGATCAATTTAACCTTTTGAAGTGAATATTCTTGTTTGGTCTTTTCCCCTCACCTCATCCAGGATAGGAGCATCATTGGTTGCTATATTCCATCCCCAAACCTGGACTGGGTCCACTTGGCTCTGTGTGGTCCCACTTCTCATCAAAGGTTATTTGTTAAGGACCATTTGGGAATCCAAATTTCCCAAGGATTATAGGGATTGAGAACCCCTTTTGTGAGTCTACTCCTTCCACCTCAACCCTCCAATCCTCATCCCTTACCCCTAGAGGACCAAGTCCCTTGCTTGAAGAGAAAGCAAGCTCCATTTTTCAGTCCATCCTAGGGAAAGGGTTTCCAGGGTCACTTTCCACCTATCCATTGACATATACTTTATAAGTGATTCCTACACTACCGAGACTCCTCCCATCGGTGAAAGTTCATAAAGAGTAAGGAGACTTAGCTGTGGTGACAGTGGGCTAAGCCTCCGCATTGCCCTTAGTCTAGAACTTTCCCTATTAGGAACCCCTTTAAGTCCCCTGCTAGTTTGAGTGGTAATAGACTTGCCCTATTAGGAACCCCTTTAGGTCCCCTGCTAGTTTGAGTGGTAACAGACTCGAGGAAACTCGTCTTCTTTCTCATTACTTAGATTCTCAATGTCTTGATGATGCTCAACAAAGGCTTCCTCTTGGATGCTTAATGTGGGGCATACTTGAAAATCTCTAAGAAAGCCATCAACGAACTCCTCAATAGGTCAGATGCTCTTAGGTTCATGATCATTTAGCAATGAGTTATGACCACCGAGAGATCCCATGAACAACAACATAAGGACATCTTGGTGAACAACCTCTTCTCTAGAAGCATATGCATTAAATCTTTCTACATGGTCAATTGCGGAGACTGGATTACCATCAACCATGGGCACCCCACATACCATCCTTCCCGTGACATGATTACGGCGCCCACGGATGCTAGCAATGTCCAAAGAGGGAAATTTATCAAAGAAAGACAACCTATTTGAGATATACATGAAAAATATGTAGGAGTCGCCAGAGTGAATTTGAAGATGCCTACAAAAATGTTTGTTTCACCCTACAAGCATCGACCTTAAAGTTCAATGAAGAACTAGGGCTTCATTTTTCCAATGGAGTCGCCAATAATGACATGTCAATATGTTGTATGGGGAACAAAACACATGTCTCTTGTCCCCGACAACAATGCCAGAAAACTACGAGGGGTCATAAAAGGAGATCCTTAAAGGGAAACCACCAGGTCAAGGGCAACAATGGAGCAATAACCCACTATCACCTTCGCTAAGGCTCCCTACTCTTTACGAACTTTCACTGATGGGAGGAGATCCGTTATAACAAGGATCACGAAACTGAATGGATCAATGATAGGGTGAGAGGTGATCCTAAAAGCCTATTTACAAGAGAGGCTCAAATATATGGCTTGCTTGTTTTGAAAGCAAGATGAAAGGCTCTCTAGGAAGGGCTTAGGGGAATTCTAAGAGCTAGGGTTTGAGTATATGACTTGTCAAGAAGATTCTTAGCTCCTAAAATGCTTGTGGAAACTTGGCTTCCAAGTGGTCTTTGTAAAATTGGCTACAATAAGTTGTGGGACCACACGGGACCAAGTGGACTCGAGGTTAGGTCAAGGGAATGGGGTTGAGCAACCAATGATGTGCTTGACCTAATTAGGGATGAGAAGGGGATCAAGGAAGGAATTTTCAATGAATGGTAATGCAATGATCCCAGTGAGGTTTCTAGCCTAATGAAACCAAGGGCAAGAATCGGTCTTCGATCTAGGGCTTGCGATATCTCAATATCTTGCTGTCAAAATCTAATGAAATTTGGAGGGCTTCTTGAGGACTCACTAGCGTAGTTGTGGACCAAAAATCGAAGTGTTTGGATGGCTAGATTATGAGATAATTGATGTCCTTGGTGACTTATGTAGGCTAGTCCTAGAAAATAGGGGAAGGTGAAAGAAATAAGCTTTGAGGTGATCACCTATGGAGGACCAGTGCCTAATCCTTTGGGGAGATTGGAGTCAAGTAGAATTATGACTATGGATTTTGGATTTTCTAGGTCAAGGATGCCTCAAAGACAACTTCACATAGCATCTGGGCAACAACAAAAGCAACTTCAAGAGATTTATACTTTGTTTTGCAAAATAGATGGCTTATCAAGATGAATTTCATTGGTGTTGAAAAGTGTAAATAGGTTCGGTCTTCATAATGACATGTAATTGTGACTCTTGTAAATATTGTAATGAAGAAAATAAATTATTATTGGCTTGCTTCATGGGTTTCATGAGCAAGGGATTATTGTTTAAAGTCAATGTCATGTATGACCCTTCTTGGGCATATAAAGAATGTATTTAAGTCTATAGGAATGTCTAGAAAGCCTTGCAACGACAAGCACTAGTGCTCCTCTTGATGTCGGCTTCAAAATGTATACAAAACTTATGCCGGCTCAACATATATAAATACACCTATTCGGATGTATATGTCAGCTTATTTATGGAGACATAACCACTATATATATATGCAGCTAGGGTCACCACAGAAACACAGTTCAGTTCGAACATCTCTGTAGTTTCGGATGGGTTAACAGAGTTCAGATTCTCGGAGAGTATTTACAGTTTGATCATGTCACAGATTCGGTATTTCAAGAGGTCAAGATCTCAGACATACTACAGTCTTGGTTTATCTTCCATACTGTGATGATACATTTGTTTAGTGCCTCGCTTTATCTCAGTGATAATACCTAGTGATACAAAGATACTTGGTAATCTCAGATGGTGTTCTGGCCTATATGGATGAGGTGATACTTGGTGTTATTCTCAGTGCTATGGTGACATGATTGCAGTAGTACAGTAGCTCGGTAATGTTTCAATATGATGCTATGATGCTATCTCAGTCTTGATGAAGATTCCAGTCCTAACTAGCTACAGTTCGGTGTTGCAATGGGATCCACAGTTCAGTGCAATGATATCACAGTTTGGTGCAATGCTATCACAGTGCAGAGAGGAGGTCTCAATGGTGTCTCAATGATAAGGAGATTGAAGTGGAAAGAAGAAAATTATTGTCTTGGTCTTGGAGTGGCTACTAGGTCAAGGGTCTTGGTCTTGGCATTCGTCAATTGGAATCTCTATAAGAAGAAATTGGTGCAGGTTTTCCTGTCAAAGAGTGAGAGCTTTTGGCCCTGAATCATAGCCTACATACTGTGTCTCTTGTCTATTTATGTTTATGCACTGGTTACTGTTTGATGAAGAAGAACACTAATAAACTAAGAAGAAGGAGAAGATCCTAATCTAAAGATGTAAAAAGCATTCACAAACAGTCACTAATGAAGAGAAATAACCTAATGCTAATGCCCTAGATTTCTCAACATGATTTCAGAGCTAAGGTGCTAAAGCTAAAGGAAGGGCATCTAATCAAAGAGACACTCAAGGATCGAGTTTCAAGAGAGACATCTAAACAAGTCGAAGGTTATCAAAGCAAAAGATCAAGATCTACATTGAAGAATAAAATCTTAGACAAAAAAAGCAGTCTACAACAACAAAAGTGTTGGATCCTCTAGTCATCATCAAAAGACCACAAAGACTCTCATCAAGATGAAGAGATCTACAAGGCAAGGAGCCCAAAGTATAGAGAAGTATTTCTAGGACTAAGATCACATCATCTTGGAGATCCTAGAAGCATTTCTGATCTGCACTCATTCACTACCAAGTAGTTGAAGTATCTTAAAGGCTATAGGGCAAACTCCCTATCATTGCAACAAGGATCCCCTTCTTATCTTTGAAGAAGATCATCCGAAGAAGCATCAACACCGTCAACAAAAGGAAGTTGGATCTAAAGATGTTGTCATCATAAAAGGAGCAATCTCCTTTATTGAAGAAAGGATTTTTCATTTGGAAGAAGATCATCCAAAAAGGGAGCACTAATACATATTCTTCAACCAACATCAAAGTGATCAAGCTGAAGATTTCATCTTCACTTGTCAAGTAAGTATCTTTCATTCTTTAATAAAATTTGGTAAAATGACTTCGTGTTTGTAGGAAGATCCATGAGCTAGTTGGGTCATCGAAATTCCTTGCATGGAAAAAGGAGGATAGACATAGTCCTCAAAGATAGTGAAATCATTGATCATATCTATGTAAAAAGTCTTCGAAGGTCAAACATTATTTGAATACATGTAAAGGGATCAGAGGGCTCAAAGGATTCTTATGAAATCATTCAAAGGTCCCCTCATTCCTATGTAGCAGGATTGGAGACACCAAAGAGATATCTGATAAGTTGGAAGAACTAGTCTCTGAAGATGCGATAAAGCAGGTCATATCACTTAGACCTAATATACACAAAATTGAAGGTATCAAAGAATGAAGGGATATCTTCTCAAAATCTCAATTGTGAGATCTCGGAGAAATCATAAGAAGATAATCATCATTGTTCTAAATGCACTAACTAATAAAAAAGGTAACAAATGTCCATGGTACAAGAAAGTTGTTGGGAAAAATACTGAGAGGGGGGGGGGTGGTGAATCAGTATTTACAATAATCACAATCTTTTACTTTTCTCTTACTAATTTCGATACGAGACTTTGATTAGCCCAACTAGCGTATATACGCGGCTATACTAACAGAAACTTGCGTATACTCAGATAACTTTATTATTTAGATAAACTTTCAGAAACATTCTTTAACCCAACTCATCAGTTATGCATCAGATAGTTAAGCAGTAAGTATGTACGATAATAACAAAATAAATCATCACACAAGAGCATCACACATGAACACCAAGATTTAAGGTGGAAACCCAATTTGGGAGAAAACCACCACTGTTGTTGTCTTTGTCTTCAATATTTATTATATAGAAAACTACTTACAATGTTGTACTGATGCAGACTCATATCAGTACGCAGGCATCTACCTGTAGAAGGCTGCAACCTTCTCTCGTTCTCTAACTGCTACTGGAAGGGAGCTCTAACCCTCTGATCTTGTTTACTAGCCACCACTGGAAGGGAGCTTCAACCCCCTGATCAGAACACCAACTTCTACTGGCAGGAAGCTTCTACTTCCTCACTGAAGGCTTCAACCCTCAGATCCACTGCAGACCACGTCTCATAAATTCTCACACTGGATCTAACAGCTTCAATACAACTCAGCATAAAGATCAACACCAATAAACTTAACCCAAACTTCAAACAGAACAGTGAGATCACTGTAACTAGAACACAGTGATAAATCTACATTTTAGAATTAGCATGCAGAATCAATTTCAACCCTGATCATTCATTAACTTAAATTCATACGCTACTTCACTTGACTGAACCTGCGTGTATACGCGCTTTCCTGCACACCAACCTGCGTATAGATCTGTGAATACTGAATTTCCAGCATTTGATCAGTTTTAGAAATAGATCTGAGGCTTTCAATCATATATCTTTTCAGATTTGCAGAACCCTTATTCAGTGAGCATCATTAATCATATTTAATTATTCATTGATCAGATTTGTACATATTCAACTTAGCAGCACATATAGTATTCAAACAACCCAGATCTACATGAAGTCTTCATTTATAGACAACATAAATATAACAACAACAAACAGATAACCTCTCCATCAAGCTTCAGAAAACCCTGACTCCAATACGCGCTTTATCTGAAACACATCCGCGTGTATATGCGCTTTCATCGTGACAAACCAGCGTATAGATCTAGAAATATTAATTCTGTAGAAGGTTTTAGATCTATAAACTTACCTAAATTTCTTCACTTCTCTTTAGCAAACATGCGCCAGCTCACAGATCCAAACATCTCATTAATAGATTATGCAAGTACATAGTCATTTCAGGTCTAGAGATCTTGATCCATCATTGTATCCATGGGTGTATCATAATTTCAGATCTATAAATAAATAGAACCCATTTCATGCAGATATACTTCAGAGAGAAGTATTCAGTTCAAACCCTTACTCATGCACCCCCTTGCACTATGATTTTCTTCTCCTTATATAGGTTTAGCCTTTATCAATACCATGAGCCAAAACAACACAAGTGCAGATGGTATTCTTGGGCGGAATCAAATTGACAATGCCGCGCTCAATATTGTGGGCTAAAACCATGGTAATGCCCCCTGATATCATAATTTTAGAGCACAAAAGGCATACACGACTTGGCCTCTTCGTACTCGCGTGTATACACAACTTCTCTTCATAAAAACTGCGTATATACTAATTCTGGATGTATACACGGGTTGCCTGTATACAAACCTGGTATGTATGCGGGCTGCCTTCATCAAATCGGCGTATACATTGAGAAATTTTACCTGTTTCTTTTCTCTGACACTTACTGGAATTTTTTTCTTTGTCACATTTGAATTGACTTGTAGAAACATCATTTTTACATCTTTAGCAAATAGGTTGCTACCAAAAGGCAACTCATCAAGTAGGTTGCCATCAAGGACAATATATTAAGTCATAATGCCAACAAAAGTTATCTCATTCGACAACTTGTGGTTTCTATGCTTGATATAAAAAGACAAGTTGAGGACAAAAGTGTTGAAGGTTAAAGGACTCAAACATTTGCAAAAACTAAAGGGAAGTTTAGAAAAGAAAGAAGAGCATAGCTAAGATTCAATGCTATGGAAAAATTATGGACATTACAGAAAGGAAGCTCATGTCACCGGAAAGATGGAGGAAGTTGAAGAAAAGAAGTCCAAGGAAAGAGGGAGTAAGAGATCTCTACTATGATTTAGATAGTCTCCCTCGCAAAAGGTCTTGTCATAGCTCCTAAATATTTTGTTATAGGATATGGATATAATAAATAATAAGATGCATTGTGGCATCATGAAAGCATTAGAAACAAGAGCTCATGACATCACCATAGGAAATCATGAAGAACAGACAAAACAAAATCTATGGCAGTCAAATATGAAGGATATAGCTATTGGGAACCTCATTGGAAGGAAGAGGTCGTTCAGGACAAGGCTCATCATACATCAAGTCAAAAGGGAAACATCTGCCTGATAGGGATATGCAAGATCCTTAAGATTCTCTGATGGAATCCTCATCGAAGGGTTCACCGATCTAGAAAGGAAGCAAGTTTTTCATCAGGAACTCCAACTTGTAGAGTTCATGGGATGATGGTATGATGACATAAGAGATGAAGCAGATCAAATGATTGAAGATCTTTTCAATCAAGGAAGCTGCTGAAAGAAGCCTAGATGACCTATAAGTAAATGAGGTATGTATGCTTGTATTTAATATTATAATGTCATGTCGTATGGTTGCAGGTAACATGGATCACTACTATCTTGAGAAGCATGATTGAATGAAAGGAATCTCCTCCTATAAAAGGTTGTCGGAAGGCATGATTCATACTAGAAGAAATCAACATAATATATCCTCATATGAAGTATGAGGTGGTTGACTTCAATTAAGGAACTCTGATTGGAAGCTCCTGGGAATGGAATGTGTGAAGAGAGGAAGGAAGAGATCGTAAGATATGCAACCATGGTAAAGGAAATCAACATCCAAAAGACCAAGAATATTTGACTAGAAAACCTCCTGGAAAGATATGAAGACTCTGATGAAAGTCTGGAAAAGATGGAGAATCTTGACAATGAATATATTTGGGAGATGTGTCAAAATGTATGCAGGTTGCTGATACCTACAAGAATATGTCATGATGAAACACCATCACAAAGGTAAGTCTGATTTAAGTGTTCATTTCTTATTTTGAACCTGGATGGGCTTATGCAGAATTGCCGAAGGGAAGAAATTTGGATGTCTTCCTAGAAAGACCATATAGAAGGATGAAAGATCGTTTCGAAAATTATGGCATGAAGAAAGCAGCATGGCATGAAGCAAGGCCAGATGAAGACTGATGGATCACTTTCTAATGAAAGGAATGATGACATGATTGACTCGTGGATGAAAGTGATGGATGGTTTGTGGCCTATGAAGGAGTCCCAAAGATGAGGACTCCATAACAAAGAAGAAATTCATGACATGAAAGGAAGGAGTTATTCATAGCAACTGGTTGTCCCATTATTTCCACTCGAGGAAATAATAGAGCTGCAGCAGCACAAAGAGCTTCAGAGGGACAACGTAGTGCAGCAGCAGCGTGATAGATTTCAGCACAAGGAGCTGATGTGACTTCAGTAGTGCAGAGGGAGTCTGATTACGCTAGCAGAGCTGTAGTTGTGCATCATTCTTTAGATGCCAGCACAGATCTGTAGCCTATGGAGCTTCAATGATGAGGATGCAGCCCATCTGACTTGTCTGTCAAAGATTGGGCAGGAGATTCAGTTGTTACTCTCAAGACCTGAAGTTGCAGTGCAACGGATCAACGATGAAATGCTATAGGCAATACGGTCTTGTATGTTGAGGGAGTTTCGATGTTGCCAGGTGCGGTGGTAGTGGCGAGTGCGTAGGCGTTGTGCAGGTGGCGACCCAGATGCGAGAGGTTGAGTGGCCACGAGGCCAAGCCCGGCCACCCGAGAAACGTGCCCAAAATCATGTAATGCATAGTGTGATGTATTGCTAGAGCACACCCTTGATGCTAAGAGGGAGTGTTGAGATTTTGTGTATTTGGGGTAACATCAGTTGTGCTCTAGGTCCCAAATTTTGAGGAAGGACTAGAGTTCACTTGATCTACAAGACCCATAAATGGATTTGGGAAATTTCATCTGGTTTAGGAGATATTAAATTAATTAATTATTTTAATGTATTTCCTAAGTTAAAACTTAGGGAACTTAAATAATTAAAGTGAATTTAATTAAACATGTGATAAAATTGTCTTAAGTCACACGGATCAAACTTTCTTTTAATCTTAGCCATTGATTCAAGATTTGATCATGGTCGTTGGTTTCCCAATGAGAAAATTATAAAGGAAAGGCTTGGGGTCATTTGTAAAGATACACGAAAGCGGAGCACTGAAGCTAAGCTAAGATTCTAGGGCGGGTGTGCTAAGAATACTCATAAGTGTTTGAGCTGCAGAGAGGGGAATTTAGGCCAAGGGGATGATCTGATCCCAGGGTCTAGAATCAACAAGAGAAAGAGATCGGAAAAGACGGCGCGGAGATGCAACGGCGGCGAGCGGCGAAAGCAAGGATAGTGTGATTTGCGGAAACCCTTCAGGGGTTACGCAGAGACCCTTAGGGGCGGCGTAGTGACTGTGTCACTCATTCTGGGGTAATACAGTCCCTTCCGGAGCAGCGCTGAGGGTTTGGAGGCCCCTTCGGAGGGTGATGCGATTGTCTTTCGGGGGTAGATCCCGAGGTTCTAGGCCTAGATGCGGCGAGTTGTTTTGTAAATCTCGTTTGAGGTGTGGATCGATCGATATTGTTGGTCTTGAATATGCCCAGTCTTTGCAGATCTAGAGTTTTCTCTGTAGGGTTTTCCAGATCTGGAACCCAGAGTTGTGTATTCAGAAATATTCTTAATAATAGAGCCCTCCAGCAGCCAGAGACCAATTTTCCCACATTGGGTTTTTCCGGGGACAATTTGTCCAGAAATAATTGTCACTTTGTCTAAGTGTGCATGTGCTTATTCTAGATCTAAATTGGTAGAGATCTGTTATGTGTTTTGCTTTGATGTTAACTTGAATTTATTCAGTTGATAACTTGTATAAGTAGGAGAAGCTTAACCGGATTAACAGAAATAATTTTTGCATAAGAATTAAGATTTAGAAATTTCTACACCAGGACAAGAGAAAATGATCCAAACATGAAAATTCATTCCATGCTCGAAAAATTTGTCCTCCATGAAGGATAGCGAAGTTCTCTAAAGAGATACAAGTCCAATCCAAGTGATGATGCTAAAATGAATTCACATCACTTGTATTTATACACTTCTAATGAGTCCAATTTAGCTAATTAGGCCTACATTAGCCCCTAGAATAAAATAATGTGTAAAATAACTAACTTCTGGTGACAAACCCACCAAACTAGCAAATAAACAAAAGAATAAGCCTCTCAAGTGGTCGAATGATCAATAATACGTGTCGTTGGGCCTTCTAAGAAGTTCGATGAAGTCCATAAGTGCCATAATGATGAATAAGACTCCCAGAAGTAGTGGACAAGGGGTTGGCGACTTGTTCTCCAAATAATAAACCTGTGGTGCTCCCATCGGGTGTGGGGGCACACAAGTAACCACATGGGTCTCCAAGTAGATCAAAGATGCCTGTAGGCAATTTGTAAGGGCTCAAATGATGGTGTAAGTGATGCCACATCAACATACAAGTCCTGGGTCATCTGCTAGTGCATGGTACAACTGTGGGGCCGTCTAGGCATGGTGAACCAGGTTCATCTTCCTCCTCCAATAGGTGAATCTCGAGCAATCTCTGAATATATATGGGGATCCATGGAGTCTTTACTCTCTTCTTTGTGGAAGCCCATGGTGTGAAATTTTCAGGAATATTTTCGCAATACTTGGTTTATTTCTCCTACTTATGAGATAAGTTGTTTACAGATGCTTCAGTAAATTCTGAAATAAACACATTTGCGGATCTTCACTATCATTAAGAGCATAAGGACAGAAATATAATTTACACAAGTAGCACAATAGAAACATCGACAAGAACACAGTTATTTTTGGACAATTGTCCCCGAAAAAACCCAATGTGGGAAAAATGGTGCAGGAGATGAGGGTTTTATATTTATCTTCAGAAATGGAAAGTACATTTACAAGAGTCTGATGAGTAAAGAAAATTTTCAAACACCTGGTTGAATTTTCTAGACCTTTGAGACAAATTTCAGACCCTCAGGGTGACCTCCTTCACCCTCTGCATCATCCAGCGTGAGAGCTTTGCGCAGTCTCTCCTTGGACTGTGTGATTCTGTGTGGAGGAGGTGTTGTTGCTGATCAACTCACCCTTCCCTTCATCCTCCTGACTTCTGCTTCCCGATAATTGATTCCTCCCTCCTCCTTCTACTTCTGTAACCCTGCCTCTACAATCTCACCCACTGAAATCAAATTCTCTTGCTTCAAAATCAATTTCCTTTGGGTACTGAGAGTGTCCTTGGCTTGATTTCCAAATGGCCTTCAAGTCTCTTCTTATAGTCTTCTCGCTGATGAATCAACGACCAAGATTATATCGTTAATCAATGGCTCAAATTAAAAGATGACTTTATCTTCGTTTTCTAGAAGATTCACACTCTGCTCTATTAATACGCTTTAATTATTTAATTTCCTTAAGTTTAAACTTAGGTTGTGCATTAAAAAAATAAATTAATTTAATAAAGTCATATCCGAGAGGAATTTCCACAAACGATTTTTGGGTTCTCTGGATCACTGATATCCAAGCCTCTCCACAAAAAATGAGACTTAGAACACTTCCTGATGCTATAGAACACTCCCTCTTAGCAAGGAAAGTGTTTAAGCAAGATACCGCTGTATTGCTCTGACTCTACATCATCTGCTGCGTTGAAGTTGTCCTGGCTACTGCCCCTCATCTTTGCGCTACTGCTTTCTGTACTGCTGAACTGCCACTGCAACATCCGTATTGCAGCTCCCTCTTCTTTTGAAGACCACCCTTTCCTCTAATGAAAGGGGTTGTCGACCATCCCCATCTTCTCTCTGAAGTAAGTGAACTTGATCTTACTTAGAGCCTTTGTGAGGATATCTACCACTTGTTCTCCTATGGGAGTGTATCGTAATTGTACTGCTCCCCTCTAGACATAGTCCCTAATAAAGTGACACCGAATGTCAATGTGTTTCGACCGGTCATGAAACACAGGATTTTCAGAGAGCTTAATGCAGCTCTAATTATCACACATAATCCTGGTCGACTCTATCTGCTTCTTGAGTAGGTTCAGGAGCAATTTGTGGAGCCATATGGCCTCGCATGAAGTTGTGCTTGCTGCCATGTACTCTGCCTCTGCTGAGCTCAGTGCTACAGACTTTTGTTTCCTGCTGCACCAGGAGGTCATTCCTGATTCGAGACTGAAACAATACCCACTGGTACTTTTCCGATCTACTGTGCTTCCAGCGTAATCTGCATCTGTGAACCCACTCAACTGGATCTCATTACCCTTGGTGTACTTTAGCCCATACTCGATTGTCCCTCTCATGTATCTGAGAACATGTTTGGCTGCTGCCCAGTGAGCCCTCCTTGGTTCCACCATGAACTGACTGAGGGTATTCACTGCATAACAGATGTCTAGTCTAGTATTGACCAGATACATCAATGATCCGATGATCTGTCTGTACAAGGTGGGATCAGCCTCATCATCCTCCGATGTGTCTATCTTCTTCCAGTTAGTAATCATTGGCATGGCCATGGGTCTACAGTCTTCCATCTAAAATCTTTTCAGGATTTCTGTCGTGTATCTTCTTTGCCCTAGGAAGATTTCCCCTTTCCGTTGCCAGATTTCTAACCCAAGAAAATAATGCATCTGCCCCAGGTCCTTCATGTCAAATTCAGATGCCAGATTCTCCTTGCAGTCCTTGATGAGCTTGGATGACTCGGTCAAAAATAGGTCATCCACATACAGTACAAGAATGAGCGGCTTATCTCCTATTCTCAAGTAGTATAGGTTGGGATCTGCATCACTCTTGACGAACCCCATCTTCTGCAAGTAGCTATCGTTTTGTCCATACCATGCCCTGGGGGCTTGTTTTAAGCCATACAAGGCTTTCTTAAGTCTGCAAACATGAGTCTTCAACTCATGTGTCTCGAAGCCCTCTGGCTGTTCTATGTACACTTCCTCCTCTATCACCCCATTCAAGAACACTGTCTTGACATCCATCCGGTGAATCTCCCACCCCATTTGCACGGCGAGGGAGATGACAGATCTGATAGAAGTGTATCGAACTACTAGGGCGAAGGTTTCTTCATAATCGATGCCTTCCTTCTGTGCATACCACTTAGCTACAAATCTTGCCTTGAACTTCTCTATGCTCCCATCTGCAGCATATTTGATCTTGTGTCTACAAACTTTTGGTGAAAATCACATGTATTAAAATTTTGTCGACGCGTTTCGAACCAGCCAGTGTGGTTCATCATCAGGACAATATGAGAAATAAGGAATTCAGTTATATTTTATCATATTTTATCATATTCATATTATTATTATTATTATTATTATTTTTATTTTTTATTATTATTTTTTTATTTTTTATTTTTTAATATTATGATTGAAACTAGTAAAATTTCCTATTAAGTAAATTAAATAAATTATTATTATTTATTTATTTATTTTCATAAAACTATTAATGAATTGTAATTATATAACATATAATTTAAAGTATTAAAATATTAAATTATATTAAAAAATATTATATTAAATTATTAAAAAGTATGAATAAAAAATCTTATTCAAATATAATAAAATTAAGATTTAAATATAATAAAGTTAAAATTAAAATATATTAAAATATGATAAAATATAACTAAATTCCTTATTCTAGTCAAACTAGCCATTATCTTACAACAGCTAGTTGACGCTTGTCTTATCTATTTAAACAGGTTTCTTGATCAGATTTCTCATCTTGTCCTAATGATGAACCACACTGGCTGGTTCGAAACGCGTCGACAAAATTTTAATACATGTGATTTTCACCGAAAGTTTGTAGACACATTTTATGGATCACAGAAGCCAAATTCCTCATATTTGATCTTGTAGATCCATCTGGATCCTACAACTGATCTGTCATGAGGTCTAGGGACTACTTCCCATACATCGTTGTCATGATGGAGCTATACTCCTCCACCATGGCATCCACCCATACTTGATGCTGAGCTGCTTTCCGAAAGGTAGATGGTTCACCAACTTGAGCCACCAGTGCCTAATATCTGTCAGGTTGTTTCCTTATCCTCTTTCCTTCTCTAGGGGCTCCAACAAATTTTTCTGCATCCTTAAGAATTTGTTGAAGTTCTATGCTCGGTCTCCCATCTGTTGTAGGTGGTCTTACCTGTTCCTCCTCCTGTTCTTCTTCGGAGGAGCTTTCCTCAGAATCATTGTGCCTTGGAGAGGCATTTGACCTCTCCTCTGTAGGTCGTTGAGGTTGTACCAGTAGATCTCCCTCAATATGCGTATCTGTGGCCATTTCTCGAGATTTCCTGAAGGTTCTCTCCTCCAGGAATTTCACATCCCTTCCTACTAGGATTTTCCTGCTCTTTGGAATATAGATGTGATATGCTTTGGCATTCTCGCTATAGCCCATCAGAAAACCCTTTTCTGCAGTTTGATCCAACTTCTTTCTCTTTTCATCTGGAATGTGGCAATACACCATGCTGCCGAATATCTTGATGTGGCTCACCTCTGGCTTGCTGCCTGTGAACATACTCTCTGGAGTTACCTTCCCCGAAGTTCTATTAGGAACTCTGTTCTGAATATATACTATTGTATTGCAGGCCTCTCTGCCCATAAGAATTTGGGCATATCTTGGTCGTACAACTTTGCCCTTGCAACTTCTATTATGGTCTGATTCTTCCATTCTGCAACTCCATTCTACTCTAGATTGTATGGAGTTTTCCATTCTCTCTTGATCCCTTCCCTTGCATAGAAATTTGTGAAGTCTTTATCAATATATTCTCCACCGTTATCTGTCCGAAACTTCTTGATCTTCTTTCCTGTAGATTTCTCTACCAGTACTTTGAAATCTTTGAATCGATCAAAGACTTCATCTTTGGTTTTCAGAAAATAGATCCAAGTTTTCCTGGAATGATCATCAATGAAGGTGGCAAAATACTTGGCTCCACTGAGAGCAGTTATGGACATTGGACCGCAAATGTCAAAATGTATTAACTCTAACACACCTTTGGCTCTGCTGCTGCTTCTTGGAAATGCTGCCTTAGCGTACTTCCCTAGTATGCATCCCCTACAAACTTCGTCTTTCTTCGTGCTAAGCTTAGGAGCTCCTATGACAATGTTTTTGAGAATCCCCAAGGCTCCATGATGTAGATGCGCCATCCTTCTGTGCCATAATTCATTCAGATCTCTGTCGTCTGTACTACCAATCAGGGCCACTTGAGATTCAAGCTGGAGCTAATACAACTTGTGACTCCTTACTCCGATTTGTGCCTTTGTGCTACAGTTAGGGTGTTTGACATACACCTTATCTCTAATAAAGTATACGTGATAGCCCTTGTTCTGAAGTTGGGACATTGAGAGTAAATTCATCCCAACCCTGGTACATGCAGAACATTCATGGCTCGAATCTTGTTGCCATCCTTGGTATGAAATGTTACGGTACCTCTCCAGATGGGGATACATTTTGCCTTGTTTCCCATAGTTATCTGGAAATTCATCTGTTCTTATTGGTAGCTCGAAAAACATTCTCGAACCCCCATCATATGAGCAAATGCTCCACTGTCAATATACCAGACACTTGGAGGAGCTGTGCTTGACACACAAGCAAGATCCTCCTCTAGTCTAGATGCCAGCACTTTCATATTGTGTTCTCTTTGCATTTCTACGTGCTCTGGAGGACTGCGTGAGTCCTCTTGACTGCGTGAACCCTTTCGAATGATGGAACTTCGGTCCATGGAAGATCCTCCCTTCCTGTTTTTAGCCCTTTCCTTTGATACCATGTGAAATTTTCAAGGAAAATATTTCTGCAATACTTGGTTTATTTCTCCTACTTATGAGATAAGTCATTTACAGATACTTCAGTAAATTCTGAAATAAACACATTTGCAGATCTTCACTATCGTTAAGAGCATAAGAACAGAAAGATAATTTACACACGTAGCACAATAGAGACAACCACATGAACACAATTATTTTTGGACAATTGTCCCCGGAAAAACCCAATTTGGAAAAATCGGTGCAACAGATGAGGGTTTTATATTTATCTTCAAAAATGGAAAGTACATTTACAAGAGTCTGACGAGCAGAGAAAAATTTGCAAACACCTGGCTGAATTTTCTGGACCCTCCAGACAAATTCCAAACCCTTGGGGTGACCTCCTTCACCCTCTGCATCATCCAACGTGAGAGATCTGCGTAGTCTCTCCTTGGACTGCGTGATTCTGCATGGAGGGGTTGTGGCTGCTTATATGCTCACCCTTCCCTTCATCCTCCTGACTTTTGCTTCTCGATAACTGACTTCTCCCTCCTCCTTCTGCTTCTGCAACCCTCCTCCTACAATCTCACCCACTGAAATCGGATTCTTTTGCTTCAAAATCGATTTCCTTCGGGTACTGAGGATGTCCCCCGATTTTATTTCCAAATGGCCCTCAAGTCTCTTCTTATAGTCTTCTCGCTGATGAATCAACGACCAAGATTATATCGTTAATCAATGGTTCAGATTAAAAGATGACTTGATCTTTGTTTTCTAGAAGATTCATACTCTGCTTTATTAATACCCTTTAATTATTTAATTTCCCTAAGTTTAAACTTAGGTTGTGCATTAAAATAATTAATTATTTTAATAAAGTCATATCCGAGAGGAATTTCCACAAACGATTTATGGGTTCTCTGGATCACTGATATCCAAGCCTCTCCACAAAAAATGAGACTTAGGACACTTCCCGATGCTATAGAAATCAACACATGGCTCTCTACACACACCTTACACGTGCCAATGTAGCCCTCTGGAGGGTTAGGATCTCGTATAGGGAGACCAAACCCTAAATGGAGACCATCTGCAGTCCTGCATAAGATCCAATGCATCCCCTAGCCTTCCAGTACAACAAGTCATTTACGGAAATTGAGTTAAAGAGCTTACAAACAATGGACAACAGGCGATCACTTCATAATGGCATGCCCTTCCATAGTGGGCTTTGGCATGTGCTAATGTCTCCAAGCTCCAACGGGGGTTAACCAAGCACCCTATTTGGTGGTTTCTATGGACAATATGTCCAAGGTACATCCTTCAAATGGTGGTGCATGTGACAAATAGATGAATTGAATAGGGAATGAAAGGGGCAATCCTGGGCCACGTGTTGGGGTATAAGTGTAGCCAACAAAGGGAAGCCCACACTTGGGCATATAATGTATAGGAGGGAGAAATTGTGATACATGAGATACCCCGAACTTGATTTTTCCACCCTTCTATATATGCCTTTTGCCTTTTATGATATTTTCTTTGATTAACTACTCGGGGCTCAAGGATAAGAGCATGATGTGCAAGGTATAACAGTGGACATCCCCTTTAAGATAGGGCGGTTCATTGCCCACCAGGGGTTGGGACAATCATGGGTTCCTAAATGATAGAGTAGAGTCATCTAGGGCCTATAGGAACCAGGGTGATGGCCATGGGTATGGGGTAGAGTTCATGCATTTGGCTTTTTCCCACGTGCTAAATGTGTTTGTCTAGATAATCTTTTGCATTTTGTGGTATATTTTCCTGTTGAATGTGGCCAATTATGCTTTTAATTTTCTTTTTAGCTGCATCAACCTCTAGGGCATCGTTTCAGGCTCGACCCAAGGTGTGGGCAAGGGGAAGAGGAGGCTAACCCTATGTGGACCTAGGTGGGAGAAATGATGAATGGGGTTGTAATGAACGGAAAGGGGGTGATATATGTGGATGAAGGAGCGGGACCACGCAACCAAAATTAGGGTTTCCCATGTAGTACCACCCCTAAAGCCCAAAGGTCAATAAAAGAGATCCCACAAGACTAAGATCCAAGGGTAAGATCTAAAAGAGGTCTAGGGGACAAAAGCACATACCTAGCCCACTCTTTCCTCTGAATACCACCCATTAATCCATGCCCAAAAGTGTCCATGATAAGCAAACTGCAATACTCATTTACCAAATGACAAGACATACCTTTAGGTTCAGAAGGCTCACCTTCAAAGTTCAAACATACGATCGTGACATATGGGCGAGTGACCACATGGCTGGCTCAGGTGGCGGAGAAATGGCACAACGAGCTAGTTGGTGGCTGCAAGGGGCTGCTGGCTACTGACTGAGGATCATCTTGGAGAGAATTTTCTCTTAGGGATATAACCCACAAAATGGTGGGTAACAGGGTTCACTCTAATGTGAGGGGTTGCAAATGCAACCCCCAACTTGGGCATTTTTACTCTAACCGACCCAAAATTTCACCCAATGGTGCCCTAAACTTTAGATAATTATGCAGTGTGGTGACCTCCTTCGGACCCTCGGGGTGACATCCTTCACCCTCAGCGTCATCAAGCGTGAATACTCTGCGCAGTCCCTCTCTGGACTGCGTGATTTTGCATGGAGGGGTTCTTGCTGCTGATCAGCTCACCCTTCCCTTCACCCTCCTGACTTCTGCTTCCCGATAACTAACTCCTCCCTCCTGTTTCTGCTTCTGCAACCCAGCCTCTACAAACTCACCCACTAAAATCGAATTCTCTTGCTTCAGAATTGATTTCCTTCTGGTACTGAGAGTGTCCCCAGCTTGATTTCCAAATGGCCTTTAAGTCTCTTCTTATAATCTTCTCGCTGATGAATCAATGGCCAAGATTATATCATTAATCAATGGCTTAGATTAAAAGATGACTTGATCTTCGTCTTCTAGAAGATTCACACTCTGATCTATTAATACCCTTTAATTATTTAATTTCCCTAAATTTATACTTATGGTCTACATTAAAATAATTAATTATTTTAATAAAGTCATATCCGAGTGGAATTTCCACAAACGATATCTGGGTTCTCTGGATAACTGATGTTTAAGCCTCTCTACCAAAAATGAGACTTAGAACACTTTCTGATGCTATAGAAATCAACACTCCCTCTTAGCGAGGAAAGTGTTTAAGCAAGATACCGTTGTACTGCTCTAACTCTACATCATCTGCTGCGCTGATGATGTCCTGGCTGCTGCCCCTCATCTCTGCGCTGTTGCTTCCTGTACTGCTGCCCTACCACTGCAGCATCCGTACTACAGCTGCTTCTTCTTCTGAAGACCAACCTTTCCTCTAGTGGAAGGGGTTCTCGACCGTCCCCATCTTCTCTTTGCAGTAAGTGAACTTAATCTTACTTAGAGCCTTTGTGAGGATTTCTGCCACCTGTTCTCCTATAGGAGTGTATCGTAACTGTACTGCTCCCTTATGGACATAGTCACTGATAAAGTGACACCGAATGTCAATGTGTTTCGACCGTTCATGAAACACAGGATTTTCAGAGAGCTTAATGCAACTCTGATTATCACACATAATCCCGGTCGTTTCTATCCGCTTCTTGAGTAGGTTCAAGAGAAATTTGCGGAGCCATATGGCCTCGCATGAAGCTGTGCTTGCTGCCATGTACTCTGCGTCGACTGAGCTCAGTGCTACGGACTTCTGTTTCCTGCTGCACCAGGAGGTCATTCCTGATCCGAGGCTGAAACAATACCCACTGGTACTTTTTCGATCTACTATGCTTCCAGCCCAGTCTACATCTGTGAACCCACTCAACTGGATCTCATTACCCCTGGTGTACTTCAACCCATACTTGATTGTCCCTCTCATGTATCTGAGAATATGTTTGGCCACTGCCCAGTGAGCCCTCCTTGGTTCCACCATGAACTGACTGAGGGTATTCACTGCATAACAGATGTCTGGTCTCGTGTTGACCAGATACATCAATGATCCGATGAGCTGTCTGTATAATGTGGGATCGGCGTCATCATCCTATGATGTGTTTATCTTCTTCTAGTTAGTAATCATTGGCGTGGCCATGGGTCTACAGTCTTCCATCTGAAATCTTTTCAGAATTTCTGTTGTGTTTTCTTCCTTGTCCTAGGAAGATTTCCCCTTTCTCTTGCCAGTCTTCTAAACCAAGAAAATAGTGCATGTGCCCCAGGTCCTTCATGTCGAATTCTATTGCCAGATTCTCCTTGTAGTCTTTGATGAGCTTGGATGACCCGGTCAAAAACAGGTCATCCACATAAAGAACAATAATAGGTGGCTCATCTCCTAGTCTTAAGTGGTATAAGTTGGGATCTGCGTCACTCTTGACGAACCCCATATTCTGCAAGTAGCCATCAATCCGACCATACCATGCCCTGGGGGCTTGTTTTAAGCCATACAAGGCTTTCTTAAGTCTGTAAACATATGTCTTCTGCTCATGTGTCTCGAAGCCCTCTGGCTGCTCTATGTACACTTCTTCCTCTATCACCTGGTTCAAGAACGCAGTCTTGACATCCATTTGGTGAATCTCCCATCCCATTTGCGCTGCCAGAGAGATGATGCATCCTATAGAAGTGTATCACGCTACTGGAACAAAAGTTTCTTCATAGTCAATGCCTTCCTTCTGAGCATACCCCTTTGCTACAAATCTTGCCTTGAATTTCTCTATGCTGCCATCTGCAGCATATTTGATCTTGTAGATCCATCTGGATCCTACAACAGATCTGTCGTGTGGTCTAGGGACTACATCCCAGACATCATTTGTCATGATGGAGCTATACTCCTCCACCATGCCATCCACCCATACCTGATGTTGAGTTGCTCCCCGAAAGGTAGACGGCTCTCCTGCCTGAGCTACCAGCACCTGATACCTGTCAGGTTGTTTCCTTATCCTCTTTCCTTCTCTAGGGTCTCCAACAAATCCTTCCGCATCCTTTAGAATTTGTTGCAGTTCTCTTCTTGGTCTCCCATTTGTGGTGGGCAGTCTCACCTGTTCTTCCTCCTGTTCTTCGTCGGAGGAGCTTCCCTCTGAAATATTGTCCCTTGGAGAGGCACTGGACCTCTCCTCTATAGGTCATTGAGGCTGTACCGATTGTGTTAGTTCCCTATAATTTTAGCAGATTGGAAAGACTAAAGCTACAGAGACAACATTATGAACCACTTTGGGATTCTAGGATCTAGCCCTCCTAAATCCAGAGAGGGATCTCTTTATAAGTGCAAAGATTGATTTATCTTTAAGGTTTGAAAGGTGATATTAGGCTAGTTATGAAGAACAAGGTTTTTGTTTGTTTTTAGTTGAGGCAAGATATAATGAAGGTGAAGGAAGTCTAAATAGAGGGAGTGAAGGTGTATGAAGGAAGTGAAAGAGTAATTTAGCTAATGATCATGATAGGCAATAAACAACTTCAATCCATTAGGCTATGGAGTCATAATCGGTTAATTGAAACAACAAGGTTCAGGTGGTGCATGGGGCAAGTCATCTATGTTGAGATCTCTTTAAGTTGATTTTATGGAATGAAAACAGCCAAGAGAATCAAACGAATGAAGAACAAAGACGGCTTAAAGATCAAGTAAGTACTTGGAAAATGTCACACTTTTTGGCATGCACTTAAGGAAAGACATAAAAGTAATCTAAGATCAGGTAAGTACTTTGAAACTAGCCTGCTTTTGATGTGCTTTCAATAGAAAACATTTAAAACACTTAGAATAGCTTAAGATCAAGTAAGGACTTTGAACCTATCCTGCTTTCAGCATATTCAAAAGGAAAACATTCAAGATAAACATAAAAAGTAGTCTAAGATCAGGTAAGGACTTTGAACCTATCCTGCTTTCAACATACTCTTAAGGGAAACTTTCAAACTACCTTTGGAGGAAGAACTAGAAGACAAGGCAAACCATAAACTTTCCTAGTCCAACTCTACTTAGCAAGTAATGATAATAACATTCAAGAACAATGTTTAAAGTTTAGACAGTAAGATGTGGGAACACCAACATTCCTTAACTGCTTGGACTATATTAAATCATTCTCAAATACACAATTGGAGGAAAACATAAAGATAAAGCTTATCAGTGAGAGTAGGGTACTTGTAAGAGTAAATCCTAGCTCTATATTTGTTTTTATTTATCAGATAAAGTGGACAAAATGGAAACAAAAAGAAAATAACAATTTACAATAAGAAACCCATCACCGTTGACATAGACCAGGATCCCATAAATCAACTTGTATTTGATGTTCAAACCAGTTACAATCATCAAGTCTAGTGGTTCTCTACAGCTTCAAACATAGACCAGGATCCCATAAATCAACTTGTATTTGATGTTCAAACCAGTTACAATCATCAAGTCCAGTGGTTCTCATCTCAACTTAGGTATCGTCAATTACAAACTGTGCTTACAACAGCTTCAGTAAACTATTTACATGCAACAGATATTCAGAGACCAAACTTCATCTCATATTCTATAGAAGTATTTATAGAAGAAATGAGGAGGTGGGATGAGAGAAAAGATCTCTAGGCTCAATTAATACAATTTAATGCTTCTCGGACTTTGAGGGGCTCGATGGAGAAGCTTTCTGATATTTACTCTGTATTAATTGATTTTCATTAAGTATTAAGCATGTTGGGCAGATTTTGTTGACTTTAAAGCTCTTTTAAGGAGGCTGGCAATAACTCTGGCTGTTTTTAACAAAATATCACTGATAAGGTAATAACTATGCCTTCTTCTGATTTATTCGAGGCTGTAGGTGGCTCTTTGATAGTTGAAGAGGATTTAATTAGCCTTTGATGTGGCAGTGGAGGCCTCTCGGACTGATAGATCTCCTTGTTTTATTTTAAAACACATTAAATCTGTCTTTGTTCTGTGTTTTAGGCCTAATTAGGCTTAATCTTCATCTTTAGGTCTTCATACATGTCTTTAACTGTGTATATTAGGCTTGTGATAGTCAAATTTATGCCTTAATCCCTCAAAACTGTGTTAAAACCTTTAATTCTTCATCTCTGCTATGATCCCATACTTTGACACTGATATTCTCTGTAAAATTAAGGTTCACTATGCTTTTGTTGTTTTTTCAGGAGCGCAAAGAGTTTTATAATGTTACCAGTGCTCATGAGGCATGATAAAACCATATTTGGAACCCTTCAGATTCTTTGTCTTCATGGATAATGGCCTGGGGATCGTCATCCCCGCCCTTTTTTTATTTTTAAAACTGTGGCGAAAACCTTAATGACCTGCACAAATACACAATAGTTATGGAAAATCCATGAAAGAATAGGATAAGGCTGCTTTGGAGGTTAGGTTTAATCGTGACCATTGGATGAAATCAACCAACGGACGAGATCACTTGACGGGATTAAATGGGGAGGTGGTCGAATGAGTGAAGGTCGGATTAAGTCCGGGCCGTTGATCTAGATTGATCAACGGCTAGGATTAATTAGGGAGTTTATAATGTAGAGGGAAAAAGTTATAGTGGAAAGGAGGAAAATGTAAGAAAAAGGGAAAAAATATTTGGCAGAAGCGAAAATGGGGCTAAAACGAAGTTCAGACACAAAATGAATAAGAGCCGTTGATCTAGAATGATCAATGGTCAGGATTTCTAGAACGAAGTGCTTGGGGGTTTAGATGATGGGAAAATGAATGGGAGGAAGGATTTAATCTGGACCGTTGGATGACAGTGGTGGATGGCTAGGATTAAATGCAGAATTATATTGGGGAGGAGTGGTATAGCGGAAAACCATTAGTGTTCTTCGCGCGACACTGAGGTGGTTTCAAAATTTCTTCAAAAAAAACGCGATATGCTTCGCCGCTTGACACATGTCCTTTTAATACCGCCCATATCGTGTAAATTTTTGGCTTTAACGTTCAGGCGCAAAATTACACGATATGGAGTTTCAGCCATCAGATGAAAGGCAGAGTGATCTGATGGTGGGAATGAGAGCGCGATGGGGTAAGATGCGCGGGCGAAAAAGGTGGGAAAGTTCAAAGGCGGTTTAGATCTTGACCGTTGGATCTCGAGAATGGATGGTCGAGATCTGTCAACAGGGGAAACTACGCATGGAGGAGTTAGTGGAGTCCAGGTGTCATCTCATGAGTGGACAGGAGCTTTACAAGGCGAGGGGTAGGTCCCAAAGGAGCTGGGCCTAATGGGTTACATCTCGACCGTTAGATCTTAGGAATGAACGGCCTAAATTAATGATGGAGCGCTGAAAGGAATATGAGGCAGGGGATCGGGCAGAGATTTGGCGAAATGAGGACCGTTGATCTGCAAAGATCAACGGTGGAGATTAAATCGGCAATCGGAGGAAACAAGGCACGAGGCTAAGTCTTTTGTTTTTTTGTCGATGCGATGGAGCGAGAGCCGTTGATCTAAAAAACTAGATTGATGGTGGAGATTTAATCATAAAGGGGGAAGGCGGAATGGCGGGTTTGGAGAATGGAGCGATATGGACCATTAGATCTGGGCGGAGTAGATCAGATCAACGTCGGAGAAATGATCGCGGGATCGCATTAGAGAAAATAAAATAACCATAAAAGAAGGGTGAAATGAATATTTGCGATGCATTTTAAACTTGCGATGCGATGAGCCGATGGTCGTTGATCTGCATAGATCAACGGCCCAGATTTATTTCAAATCATACGTCGGGTTTATGAAAAAACAAAGGAAAAATGGGTTCAGGGAAAGGTTTTTTAATGTTTTTAGCGCCCGATTGCGGGGCTGTGGTCCTGTGAAAAGGATGAGGAGATCGGGGGTTAACAAAGAAAAAGGCTTAATCGCAATTAGAGTTTTTTGAAGGTAAAGGAAAAGGTGGAGAAAGGAAACTCCGATTGCGATTAGCAATTTTAAGGGCTAGCACCCAGTTATGGCTCTGGTTATGTGCGGAAAAAGGGGCTAGGGCTAAGGCTGAAAGGGGCTTAAAGCCTAAGTGTAAAAAAATGGTTTTTTAGGAAAAAAATGAAGATTTTTGAGGGTTTTCTTCACTTTCGATAAAAGGGGAAAAGGGTTGTTTTAAACCTATAAAAGGGATTTTCAAAGGTTTAAAGGGATTTGGAATGGTTTAGAGGTTTAGATGAAGGGTTTTTGAGGGTTTTTATGAAGAGGGAAAAATGGGTGAATGGAGGAGTGAAAATGATGGAAGAATGGGCTCTCTTAAGCATTTTTCTCTTGGTAAAACAACAGGTTCTTTGGGATAAAGAGGGAAACAAAAATGAAGAGTAAATCAAAGGGTAATTCTCATCAGAAGACTTCAAGAACTCACAATTTGGATATGAAATTTCCTCTTGAAGGCTAAAAAAAAAAAATTATTTAGCCACCATTTGGTATAACAAATTTTTATAGGTGGCTAACATAAGGGATCTGAAGAATCTGAAGACCAAGCCAAGGAGATTGGCAGTACGCGTCGAAATGCATGCTAGAAGTAGCATGTTCAGAATCAGGAGCTGAAGCTGAAATCATTTCACAATAATTGACTTATATAGGTCTTAACGGAATGATGTCATTGACCAAATCAATCTGTTCGGGGGAAGGGATGATCCAAGGATAAGATGAAGTGGAGATCATATTGACCTGAGAAGTGTTCGACAGGGGAAGAGAAGAGAGACCCATTAAGGTCATTCCCGCACACTCTCATAGGGTGTGGTGGTATGCCCCACATAAGGAACATTGCCATCAGAAGAAGTGGAAGAAAAAAATGACAACTTGTCAACAGTGATAATCTTCCCTTTGTGTGGGAAACGAAGGACACGAAAGAGAGTGGATAGCACACAAAGCATAGCGTGAGTCCAACTACGACTGAGTAGAAGATTATAATTGAGTTTGGCATCAATGAATTCTACTTCAATGTTGACCGTTTTTCCTTCCAATGTGATAGGAAAGTTGGGGAGGATACCAAAAGGATAGGAGTCCCTTCCATCGAAAGCGTCCAAAGTGTTTGGAGACTGGCTAAGAGTTGGAGAGCCGATGGCTTTCCAAAAAGAGACATACATGACGCAAGTGGATGCACCTTCATCCACGACTGATCGATGGATATTCTTTCCATTGATAACGACCTGAATAAGGAAAGAAAACTGATGGGGGAGACGTGGAACAAAATTTTCTAAATCAAAATTAATGAGGCTCAAATCAGATGGATCGATTCCTCCAATAGCGGATAGTAACAATTTTTGTTGTGACAGAGAGCTCTGAAGAACCTCTAACACATACATAGCGGAAGACGGCTGAGCTAAATCCTCAACATTATTGTAATGTTGAGCAGTGCGGGCGTTTGGATTATACAAGGATTTTCAGAGCACACCTTTAGAAGGTGGTTGGAAAATGGGATTGGGACTAGGCCTTTCAATATGAAGAGGGTCGAAAGCAGGCGGAGGAGAAGGAGTAGGAGAATCAGTGATTTATTTTCCCATCGACTGACGCGAATTCGAATAATATTTAGATCTGGTAACTACATAGACGGGTGCAGCACCATTCATCATGAACACCTGAGAACCAAAAGAGGCGGAAGATTGGGGTTGTTCCACCATTTGATTCTACTGAGATGGAAATGGTTCTTTGAGAACAACCAGAGTTCCTTGAGTACCCTTCAGTAAACGACTCACTTCAGCTCGTCATGGACATTCCTTAGTGTAGTGTTCGTCATCACATATCAGGCAAGGGTATTTCAGCTTGTGCTTAGTTCCATCATTAGCGCGAGGTTTAGGGAAATCCTGATTTGGGGCATCATATTTGGATTTTCCTTTACACTTATATTTACCTTTAGAGGATTTTTCAGTTGTGGTAAACTGAATGGAATTAACCTCTAAAGTTTTTCCAGGATTCGAAGGATTCTAAGGAACAAAATCCGATGAAGAATAATGTTTCTGGTTAGAAGCAGAGGAAGACTTCCGGGAATTCTAGGAAACAGAACCAATGACGTCGTCAACCGGTGGTGTCACCGAAGCTTTTGAGGCTTCAGACTTGTATTCTGAGCACGAAGCATCAAGTAAAAGATCATATAACGTGTCGGATTGGAAATAAACCAAATCGAGATATTGAGCACAAGTAATGGCTTTCTCTTCTATGACAGCTGCCCCCATAGAAATATCCTTGGCGATTTGATTAACGAATGATTTGGTAAACCATTCGATCAAAATTTGATCAGGGATTTCAAACTTTATCAAACGCTGAAGTCATATCCATTCATGGATATGATTAGAGATATGCATAGCAGTATCTTGTTTCAAGGATGTAAGGAGGTGATTTCTTGTTTTGTAACGAACAAGTAACTGAAAGTGTGTAAGAAAAGTAATATATAAAGAATTGAAGTCCTAAAAAGTTCTGTGCAGAAGTTCAATGTACCAATTTGCAGTGGCACTAGTCAACGTCCCTTGAAAAATATAAATACGTCATAATGTGGGCTTGGGGGTCTTCTCCAGACTTGCCTTCAAACTTGGGGCAATCGCTTGGAATCTTGGTTGGAACTTGAAACCAATATGGATTAAGAAGAATTGGGTCGTTGGTCAATATTGACACATCAGGAAGTTCCAATGTCGCAAGTAAATTCAAATGCGGATTGAAAGGCATGAAGTTTAGTCTTTGATACATGCCCATTTGTGGATTCCAACCAGGTTGGGAGAAATTCTGCCCCCATGGGTTCTGTCACAAGGATTGAAACCTTGTGGATTTTTACCATATCCTGGTTTCTAACCCAAAAACGTATTCTGACCTATAAACGACCATTGAGGTCCAGCTTGGACATAATTCACAGCATATGGATTCTGTTGTTGCTAAAAGTTTTGGAATGGAGTGCCTTATGGTTGACCCTGCGAACCCAAAAGGTCACCTTGGGAATCCAATGGTTGACCTTGTGAGCCCAAGGGTTGACCTTGCAAGCCCAAAGGTTGACCTTGGGGCTGATGGATGTTACCTTGAGGGTTTGATGATATGATACCAAGTGGTTGTTGAGGTTGGCCAAGTTTCCCCTAGGGACTAGGTTGACCCGGCTAAACAAATACCTGACTTTGTTGAGAGGAGGGTTGTCCTTGCTGGACAAAAGGTTGACCCTGCTAAAATTGAGGTTGGCCTTGTTGACCAGAAGGTTGTCCCTGTTGACAATAGGAAAAATGACCTTGATGGGAAAAAGGTTGACTATATTGTACATAATGCATTTCCTGTTGCACATATGTTTGACTTTGTGGCCCATAAGGTTGTTGTTGACAAAATATAGGACCCTATTGAAACGCATAAGCCCCTAACTGAATGGCATACTTCCCTTATAATCCTTTTGGATTGGATTCACTAACGGGGTCTACAACTGCTGGGAACCAACAGGGACATAAGGCTGCTGGTTAAGGTTCTGCAAAAATTGTTGATAATGATCATATCTTAACCCTGTTAGACTAGATGATCTAGCAGGCATAGGGATACTACCAACAACTTAGAAGAGCTCGAGATGTGAGCTTTTAATCCACTCACAGATGGTCCAATGGAGGATTGAGTGAAATTCGACAGGGAAGGCCCCCCACCAGAAATCAAATTCAATGGAATCGACGTAGGAACGTTGATGGGAGTCGCTGAAACACTGATGCAAATAGTTGGCTATGTGGGAATAGGCATAACTGTTGCTTGAGCAGGGATGGAAACAGAGACATTCGATAAAAGCGGACCAGGGATAGATACAGTAGTATTCTTCCATATAGTATTGTAATATAAAGGTGTGGCACTTGAAATACTCGAAACTAGGTGCCCCAATGTGGTGTAACCTTGCGGAATGTACGACTAGGTGGAAGGCTTAGAGGTTTTCCCCCCATGAGGAAATCCCTCAAGAGGGAATTGATGTCCCTCAAATAAATATTCATCCACACCACTGATGGTTCTTGAAACCTCTAGGGGAGATGAAACCTCTCATTTATAAGCCATCGGAAATAACTGACGAGCGGTGGTCTGAGATGGACGCGGCGAATGCACAAATGGTACACTAGGTGTATCAAACATACTATAAAACCATTCAGGGGATATTTCAATGAAATAAAATAATGGATTCGAAGGAAAGGAAACGTAGCCTATAGGCATATCAGGAGGAGATCGAGTAGCAAGAGGTTGCATACTAGGAATGAGGGAAAACTCATCAATTTGAGTTATAGTCAAAGGAAAAGAATCAGAAGAGATCAGTGATGATGTCCCTTCGGAAGAGAACGATGAATAAGAAGATGAATTGGATGGTTCAGCCACGATGATCTTATCTCAAAAAGCAAAAGAGAGAAAAATGTGATTAATTCAAGTCTTTAAAGAATATGTTCACAAGGAGTTACTCATGATGTGGCCCAAAAATATTTTAATGGGTAAGCCATTTGATCATGGGAAATTAATTTTAGAATTTAAAAACAAAATAAATCAAAAGAGGTGAACTAGGAAAAAAATTATTACCAGGTATCCGTGAACTGCAATATACACCTTGGTGATCAAATGAAATAGAAATGACCAAGGACTTAACGTATGACAACCGATCTCCCCGAATGTTGTGTTCGGTGTATCACGTCTACAAGGCGTCTGACTCAGTTACCTATGGCAGGTTTGAAGCCTAATGGTGTCTCCAAAAATATACTTGACGGTATATGGGATTCCAAGTTCATAGTAGTGATGTATGATGTGTAACCGTTCGATGAGAGAGTCCCAAAATATACTTATCATATATCAATATACTTCCATACGTGGGACGGGATATCACCCCCATGTTGTAACGCAAAATGTTAGCGACAACTCCTACATTTTACAACGTCGGAACACGTCTCTAGCCTAGACCTCTAAATGTGATTCGTTAGGTTCCAAATGTTCCTTAGGTTGATTGAATAATTTTTAGAGTTTATCTTCAATTATGTATCGGTTTCAAATTCATACCGATGTTACATAAATCCCTAAGATGCAGCTAAATGAGAGAAGCAATCATTCATTTCAATGAATACTACGTTAATTGGGGAGAAGTAATCCATACAATCAATGAAGAGAGAAAACAAATGCATGGAATGACATTCATTGTTTTTTCAAGTGCATAATCCTAAAGAGAAACAAAAATATTTTAAATTTCTTTTCTTTCACTAAATGCACTAGAAGTGACTCGAAATGAAACTTTTCATTTTTAAAGAAAAAAAGAAACAAAAAACTTTTGTGTTTTTTTTACAAGCACAATGCAAAATGTAGAATGAAAATCAAAAGAAATTACTCTCTTTGAGTACTAATGAAATTTCTCAAAACGCTACAAGAGACAAAGATCCGAAAATAAAAGAGAGACCTAAACTCATTTCCTCAAAACAAGACACTCTTCACTTTTACGCTGATCAACACTCAAAGAAAAACTTCAGTCGAAATAAGGAAATGTAATCTATGCTTGATGGCGAAAAGAGACCCAAATGCACACAAGGTTAACACTTGAAAGTTCTAATCGCGAGAATCAATCGAAAAAACAAACTCAATCAAACAAAAAGCCTGAAATATATGACAAGGTTGAACTCAATAACAAGTTTGGAAATCAACAAAGAACGCAACCATTCGGATGACCTGAAAACACCTAGAAACCCTAAGATGATAAGGATGCACTTGCTTTGAAATTGAGAAGACCAAAGACGGAGAAATCGAGTCAAAAATTTCGTTGAATAGAAAGGAACAAGAGTTATTCAAGAAGAAGAGAAAATCATAAGGATAAGACACATTGGCACATAATAGGAAGAAACCATAAAAATATACACACAGAAATGGGTGCGGCCGTGAGGTTGCAACCCGTGCTGGAAGTGGAAAAGAGCGGCTGTGTAAATGCATTCATCGCTGATCGACACGACTGTCAGAGAAATACCAGCGCTGATTGAGGAGAATAATAAAAAATGAAATGGTTTACTGAGCTGGAACCAGGCTTATCACTTCAACAGAGAGATGAATGTCTGTAAGAAGTTACAAAAGACATAGATAAAAGGAGATGGACACTCGACAAAATATCGATGACAAAAAATAAAAATCAAAGAGTGAAAACATGAGACTCAAGGCAATACTCCCCAATGGAGTCGCCAATTTTTTATGCAGGAAAATCCTCTCTGTAGACAAAGATGATCCCTCTAGCCCTAGTATGGGTCTAGTAACAACAGGGAACAATCTAATGCCTAATTTCCTAGATTTCAAATGGACACAGATCATATAGATGACCTACCTCAATCTGATGTCGCTCCTCACTCTATTCCTTTTATCCTTTTCTCTTCTTAGTCATATATTCATTGTCGCTAGCGCTTAGTTACCTGCACAATAGATCAAACAACACAAAACGTGAAAGCACAACATGTATTTCACATAAAAAATCTATCTAGTTGATCAATGAGTACTAGAAATTAAATCATACATTATATACAAGAGTGGAAAGTAAGAATCACTTGTATCATATTAATATAGAGAGGGGAAGTTACAACCCACACCTTGATGTCGCAACTCTCCTTCAACGGGTCTGGATACAGGCACGTCTCCAAAGCGCTCGTTTCAACTTGATACGAAAAGGCCAAAGGTCTTAGCTCTCCTTCAATGCCTATAGCAACAATTCTCTCTTTGTTTTTCTTCTATCTATGTTCTAACTAGCAGAGGTATGGGAGGATGCCCATTTTATACTGAAGGGAGAGGGAACATGGATCCACTTAAGGTGGGGAAATGGTTTATCTCCTTGGGTGGTTCCTATTTTGTAGGAAAAAGAAGCCCAAAGGGAAAAGCTCGGCTCTATCCCCATGAACAAACAACCAGCTCTCCGCCCACAAAACTTCCAGATCTCAAAGCTTCATTTCTATTTTTTAAAACCTTTTAGAAGTGGATCAGCATGGGTATGATCCCCATCCCAGTGCTGATAGGCGCCACTCCAGATTAAAAGTGAGGCATCGACGTGAGTGAGACAAACAAAGGGCGCGCCGCTCCAAATTAACATGTTTTTAAGGAGCTACTCCAGGAATGGTTAACGAAGAGTTTGTTCAGTATATTGTAAGGGATATAATGGTACATTTTCATGATGGAAAATAGACATAGGGGTCACTATTAAAGGTCCTCAGGATTCGGGAATAGGGAGTACAGGGACAGTGACAAATTGTTGTGTAATAGTAGGTTCCATGTCTGCATATCAAAAACATCATCTTTAGTGACTAAGTCCTCTTGTCCAAAAAAAAAAAAAAAAATTACATATTCCAAAAATATATAAAAATTACAAAACACAAAAAATCAGAGCTAAGTGGGCTTGATTGTGGGGAAAATTCCACAGTTAAGCATGCTTGAGTTAGAGGCGTTTTGGGATGGGTGACCTCCAGGAAAGTCCTAGTTACTGGGTGCAAGCCCCAGAAGTGATGATTGATGCTATGTGATTCATTTCACTAGTTTCAATCCCACTTCTTCACCCCTGTGAGCATCACCCAATGTAATAAGTGCTAAGTGGACTATTCAAAACTCATGAGAAATTAGTCAGTTACGACTACCTCTCATGGAAATGATCATAGATGAATGACTTACTTAACGCAGTTGAATCCCCAAAATGATATCTAATATAATGCACTACGGAAACACCTCATACTTAAAATAAAAAACAAATTATGTTTTTTTGCCTCTGTCATTAAATCCTTCACCAAGGTGCAAGACAATGGTAGGATATCCTGTGAATTCCAACCCATTATACGATTAGACATATACTGGCAATGTAGTTGCTCTCATCCATTTCCAATAAGTGGTTGGGTATTAGCCACTAGTGTGAAATCTGTCATCCCGTGGTAAAATGGAACACCATCTAGCCATGCAGGGTTCTCTTGCCGGTGGAGAGATTACATAATCCAATGTTAGGGGTCTCAGCACTGCAATCCTTTCAAATAATAAACTTACAAGTAAGCTCCCATAACCACAAGTTTCACTTCTTCTCCTCTTAAGCTTTGTAAGCTAAGCCTTCACGCTGGCCACCATCCTGTCACACCAGTTAAACAAGGTAGGCTCTAAACATCGGATACATAACTTCAGGTGTGGTATTTTCACTGCATGGGGTGCTACATACACTGCCACTCGGGACATGGTATAAGCTAATGTTTGTAGGGTCAAGTCATGTATGTCCTTTATGAGGATATTCTTTTTATCTTCCCCTTCAACATGCCTGCAATGAGAATCCCTCATACTTCTAATGGTTGCTCCAGTATTGCTATGAACCTTTGATAACCCAACTAGAGCACCCTGCCTTGAAAACCCAATGATAAATAATATGTTTGATGCCTCTATAGTAAATCTCTTTGGGCCAACAATGAATTGTTGGGTGCCTATATCCCACCATCATATAATGTATGTCAAGAGATATTATTGGTTGGTGATGCTTGGTATTTTGAAAAAATTAAGCAATCCACAGTCCCACAGAGCATTGATGGTTGGCCCATGGTCCATAGCTTGGATTTCATTCTCATAATGTTTCCTATCTCTCCATTCCACACACAACAAAATTAATTTGGGAAGAAACTATTTTAAAAATAATTCATTTGTCCCTTGGTCGCACCCTTGACATGGTTGAAATTCATCCCTAGCCAGAGGTAGCCTGCAACATGCCTGCAGTTGGGCCTCTTTGGCCTAAAATTTCCCATTACATTCCTGTAGCTGGGAATTTTTTCTCAATAAAACCATAATCCATCTTAAAAATTGACTGAGAACAAGCATCACATGTAGAAATTACTGAGAATGGGGCAATTTTCACTTACTTGGTTCAGATGACCACTTGCTCCTTTCTCTTGCTCTCAAACCCTTGGAATCTATCTCCCCATTTCTTCACAAATTCACAATGACCAATTAGAGAGGTATGAGATCCCTTTATAACCTATTTTGGCATCTTGAGGAATATTTCGTTTTTAATTGTTTGGTTTAAAGGGTTTTTTTGAGATTTATAATGTGATTTTCAGTCTACCTTTTTGCAGGAGGACTTGGGAGTGAAATTTTGTTTCTATCTTGGGAGGTCACCATTTATTACACTAGGCCTGAGGTATGATGCTTCTACTGGCATATAGGGGTAGGTCATTTTTTATCATTCTGTAATTTCTAACATTGGGATAATAAATCATAGAATGACAGCATCAAAACCACTTTGAAAGTTGGGATCTAGCCCTGCTAGCTTCAGAGAGGGATATCTCTTTAAGATTTAACATTGTTTGGAATTGATATTAAGCTAGTTATGATTGTGCTTGGTAATTGTTTGATTTTGATTGATTTTGGTTGATTAAATCTTTATCTTCCCATTGGGAAATGGAGTCAAACATAAAAATGGATTATTTGCATCAATTTTTAAATGAGTTATAACATGGAAAGCTAGGTTTCATTTACTGGATTCTTTGAGATTTTATATGAATAATGAATATGGTAGAAGAGTGAATATCAATTGAGACTGAAAATAATTTAAGATTTTTTTCAATCTGACTTCAAGTAGAAAACGTTTCAATTGTAAAAGTAGCCAGAATAAGGTGTTTTATTTAACATGTCCTATTCATCACACTTTCTGTTTTACAATTAAGAATTTTTGATACATAGAGAAAAGGAAAATCAATGGAAAACACAGTAACAGTAGAAGCACTTCACTAGTGAATACACCACATGAATCCTGAAAGAAGTCTTTGTATCATTGATGCTCCAGCAAAAAACTTGGAATTTACACTTGCAAGTATTTATACTGAAAATTACAAAATTGTTTAAAATAAATTTTGTCTCAACAGATAGTGTATTCTTAGCCTAAATTTAACAATAAACTCTAAATGTTACAAAAAATAGGCTCAATGAGAGTGATCTGGCTTTCTGGCACTTTTTTTTCAGGAATTTGTTGATGAGTAGGCCTATTGGTAGGCTACGATGTTTGTAGTGTTGTCCTATGAGCTGGTTGTAATGTTCTCCTGTGAGTTGGTTGCAAATTACTGCTCTTTATTACCTTTTAATCCTGGAACTCAGTTAACTTATCCCATCACTCTTCATCTAGGATAATTAATTTGATGACTTTCCTATAGATTTAATCCACCTCAATATATTTAGAAAAAGTTGGTTTCACCACAAAAACATGCTTTATCTCATACTGGATGAAAAGGTCATGCATTAATGCCTCCAAGAACGCTTTCCTTGTCATCGTGCCTTTGATGTTTGAAAACTTAGCTGCATCTCTGGAAATTTCCTGCAACTTCTTTGCATAATCTGGTTTAAGCATTTGTTTTTCATTGATTACAAAAGGGGAAGGAAGACCTTTCTAAGTTAAAGGTTAAATCCTGATGAAAAACCTATTTACAACTATCTCCAAGCTGTGACATTTTTTCTTCAACTATACAATAAGATTTCTCTTTGTGAGAACCCTTTTTACTTCCAATATTGTTTCAGCCTGTCACCCACTTCTAACTCCTCAAGCTCATATTTATTCTTAGAATTTAATAACTTAATAATATTGTTAGCAGTGGTTGGCTTATCTCCAAGTTCTTCTTTGATTTTTGTACTGACATCATTTTCCTTCTCTATCATCTCCTTCTGCTCAAATATGATCTATATGCAAGGCCAGATTTCATTGATTGACTCCATGACATCAATCCAAATTATTGATTTAACTTGTCCCAAGGTATTTTCAATTTTAGACTCCCTCTCAGACTTTTTTAACCTTTCAATTAGTCTTTGTGCTCTTTGGGCTTCAGCTGCCTGTGAACTATCACTTCTTGACTTCTGATCTTATAACAATTTTACTTGGTCCTGAAGCTTCTTTATCTCCTCTGTCTGTATTGATAGGTTCTGCACTGCTTTAGTGAGCTTCTCAGCACCATCCATTGTACCTGTTGTAGAAGGAGTGTCTATAGGAAGAGATGTAAGATGTACAACCTCTAAAGTAACTATTGATAGCTTGGCAACCTGCTCTTTTTCCTTTATCATCTTTTCCATCTCAGCTTCCATCTGCCTGAGCTAAGCATTCTGCTCCATGATGAGTTTCATCATGTCTTCTTTCTGTGACTCTGTCTCTTCAATGTATTTTGCCAAAGGGTCCTTTGTAGCTAGAAACTTTATCTGTTTTCTCAATGCTCTTATGTCAACATTTTTATTTTTAATCACCTCTTTTGCAGATCTGATATTGGAGGGATCATATCCAATCCTGATTAATAAGTCTTCCAAATAATTAATTCTGGAATCCTTAGCCATAGAAGAGATGTTTTCCATTTTGAGTTGTGATTGGATATTAGCTAAAGAAACCTGCAATTTGGACAAACTCATAGCAGTGTTAGCAAGTGTATATGAAATCATTTCACCTGTATTCTTATGCATCTCCATTTGATCAATGGGATGTATATATTTAACTTCAAACTCAAATTCATTCTTTTTATAATCAGCTGAGGTCTTAGGTTGAGGAATCTGTGATTGGAGAAAGGCCATCTGCATTTTTCCTTTCTCTAAATCAAAGGCTGACAACAGCCTACTCTGGGAGATGGAAGTCTGCTTCCAAAACTAATTATATGTACTGGTCTTCAAAGCTTCATATTTTAATTTAATCTCCCTGAAAGTATCAAAAATAGTCTTCTCTTTCTCCCCTATAACAACTGTGCTTGTTTGAATAGCCTTTTGTTGATCCTAAGAAGTAGTAGAAGTGGTAGGAGAGAGTGTGGCTTGACCCCCTACTTGTGAGCAAGTAGGTGTCTCTTATTTTATGATGATGACTTCCTACTCTGAGTATTTGTCTGGATTTACCTTGGGATTAGAGTTTAGTCCTCTTCCTGTACTTGATTGTGAATTATTTACTGGAAGCGTCTGACATTGAAAGGGACTCTTGTTCTCTTATCCTTTTTCCTGCTTTCTCCTGTGGGACAAGAGTCTGTGATATTGAAGTTGACACCAATTTCTCTTCAACCTCTTGAAGAGTATTCTCACTCCATTCTAGCTGATTCATGTACCTCTCAATTTCTAGTCTATGGGTGTGAATATAAGGTGTAGATTTGTTCTCTACCCTTATTTTGGATATGGCACCCAATGGATCATATGACCATGTGAAACTGAGGCTGAATTGCATATGTTTCAATAATTTTTCTACTTCCTCCCCTGCTGCTCTGCTGTTACAAATGAAAGGTCCTATTTGTGTCTTAATTCTAAAATGAGATTTATTCTTGGCAGACAAATTCCGTTAAATTTTAACGAGTCTGAAAAAGGTGGAACTCGGTGCATTTTCATGTTTAAAGAGATTTAAAAGAGGCGAAAAGAAAACTCCAGATGGCCCTTTTCGTAAATAGTCCCTCAAACTCGGAAAGGTAGAAAACAAAGTCTCAGAGAACCTCTTAGCCGCGATTGACTAAGGTATTAATTTTTCGTAAATAATTTATCCCAGCCCGAAAAATGGGTAAAATTATACTGGGTAAATGAAGTTTCATGCACTTTAATGAGTTCAAAACGACAAGAAATCGAAAATATTTTCATGTTTAGAGAGTCAGAAAAGAGTTGAAATATGACTCCAAGGGGTGACTTTTTCATTTATTTTTTACTGAGCCTGAAAAAGTAATAAACTGGAACTCGTGTACATGTCATTCGTAAAAGAAATTAACCCTGTTGCTGCAAAAGAATAACCCATTATCTGTTTTCAAGTTAAAAGTCATTAAAATATATGAAAATATGACAAAAACCCTAAAAAGTGACTTGAACACTTATAAAAAATGAGGAAAGTAAAAAAAAAATTACTTTTTACCTTCACAAGTTTTGGAAGAGGTTTTTACACTTATTTACCTCAGTTCTTCAAGATCAGATTGTGGGAGATCCAAGAGGCTGATCGACGAGCCGTCAACACTAGGTAATAGCCGCACTCATTCTCTAAATTTTCATGCTTGTTTTAATATTTTTTACATAGCATAACAATTTTTTGGAGAAGAGATTTAATCATAGATTCGCGGTGGATTGGCCCGGGGCCCCCATATTAGGGTCGCGCTGGTGTGTTGTTTTAAAAACGGGTAGAGCATTGATCGGTGCAGTTTTTTTTTAAACGGCCGCACAGATCACAAAGCGTGAAAAAAAATAAAATTTCTCCAAAAATATTCATGCAAAATTGAGTTTCAAGTATGGATACTGACAAGAATCCATGTAAATTTTATGAAAAGAAGGAAAAAATTGAGAAATCATGGTGATTGAGTGGAAATAGAGAGATCATGATGAAGTGGACATAGAAGATATGGAAAACCGGGTTTGCCTCGCTGCTTTGAGGAATTGCGGGCTCCTCAAATTCTTTATGACCTCAGGCTTTAAGATAACAACCGGAATTATTGCAGTACTTGATAAGAACTTGGGATACAGGATGAGAGAGATTCATCCTTGGTGACCAAGAGCTCAAAATTTAGGTGGCTGATATTTATTTCATCACCGGCCTATCACGCAAAGGAGCACGAGCACATCTGATTGGGGCCCGAATCATGGGCGAAAGTATGGATATGCTCATAGGGAGGGCATGTTCAAAGGTGGTGACATATTCCATTGGGAAGATAGATACAAGCATTGTGAACATTTTTTCACTCAAAGTAATCTTATACACTATTACACGTGCCACCGGGGCATAAGCACCGCATGAGGCTACCAAGTCTTAGTTGCAAACTTTCGTGGATTGTATGTCACCTACCATTTTTAACTAGGTAGAAGTTGTGCTGGAAAACATGAAGAAACAACTCACAAAGTGTAAAAACGGTCGACTGAAGAAGTTTGGGTATGGATCGATATTAACAACAATATTCTTGGAATAGGTACCATTGTTCCAAATCCAGTGGACGGAGGTAGACGCGCCGACACCACGGGAGCCACATCTGATGAGATGGGATGAGTTGATGCCTCATTCAGGAGGTGGGAAGCAGATGTCATGCAAACCTACCTTCTTTTTATGGCTGAGGCATCAAATTATTCTCGTGGAGGATTGATCGTACTCTGGGATTGATTTCCAGGGTGATCTATATCTACCACTTCCAGAGGGTGAGCACTGGGATGACAGAGGTAAAACATGTTTTTTCTTATCTTTGCATGATTATATATATCTATATCTATATATATATATATATATATATATATATATATATATATATATATATATATATATATATATATATATATATATATATATATATTGATATATATGTTATGATATTGAAACTTATGTGTTGCAGATATCAGACCGCAGAGACCAGCTAGGATGTCCCCTATCGCCTGAAGAGTGGAAAGGGATTTTGAGGCTGCTCCATACAAGGAGGGAGTAGATGCTGAAGAAGAGATTGCCCGAAATCTAGATGCTTTGACTACCGGGATCCCGAAATACGCTCGTGTTCAGGATATTCCCCGTCGTTACCAGGGGCATACTGTAGGGGTGTCTAATCGTATTCACTGACTACTGACTTGAGTCATTAGAGAAGTGGTCTGTTACTGTGACCACCATGATGATTAGCCTAGTTTTTATCTCTACAGTTGTAGTCTTGTTGAGACCTGCGAGTATCATTATGTACCATGACAAATATTTTTTGGGGTTATGATGTTCTTGAAAACTTTTGCAAACCAAATCGAGATATATATATATGCTATATTTTCCCATTTTTATACATGGTGTAATGATGATCATAGTTTTACAAATTTTGAAAATGTCTATCTAGAACATGATTAGCTAATGCATCTATTAATGTATTCGTGTGTCGTGGAATGTGTTGATATGTAATGTAATCAAAATCAAAATTCCTTTATAAAAGACGAACACGCAGATACATTCTCAAAATTTGAGGGTGTTTGACGGAATATTTCCCATTGAGTTTTAGGACAACAAGATGTGAATCCAGGTTTACAACCAATTCTCTAATGCCAAGAGTGATTGCTTCTGATAGAAGTTCAATGGCTGCATTGTACTCAGCAATATTGTTGGTTGTACGACCTAAACATATTCCTTGAAGATCTAATAACTCACCATTAGGGACATAGATAACCGATGTTGCAGAAGATAAATTCTGAGTACTATGGCATGCACCATCAGTGAAACTGACATAAGGAGTTAAAGAAATTTGCAAATCAACTAAAAAAAGATAAGCAGGAAAACCACTTGCAAACGCACACCAAACCAAAAATGTACAAAAATGAAAAGCACATTAATGTACAAAATTAATTACACAAGAAAATCATGCATAATACTTCTTCAAATAAAACCCGTTTAGGGGCTTATCCAAAGTTTTACCTTCATAATCAATTAGCTCATAGGCCCCTTTTTGAAAAACACGTTTTACGATGTATGGCCCATGCCACATTGGTTCGAATTTTCCTTCTCCCAGTTTATCGTGTGCTTGGTCATAGAGAAGAACCAAGTCTCCTTCAGAGAAGGAACATGGAGAAACATTCTGATCAAAATGGGCTTTGACCCGTTTCTTCTGAGCTTCAGTAACTAAATCAGTGAAGTGACGAGTTTCATAAATCCTTTCCAGATACAGGAGACATTCCTCTTTTGGTGAGGTATTCAGAAGCAATTCAATAACTAATTTGAGTGAACGAATTTCATATTCAATCGGCAATGTTGCTTCAAGGCCATATACTAACTGAAAAGGAGTGAATCCAGTATCATTTTGAGCTGAGGTTCGGTAAGCCCAAAGAGCCGAAAAAAGCATGAGATGCCAATTAGACTTGTGCATCCCAATGGTGCATTGAAGCATAGTAACTAAGACTTTGTTGACTACTTCAACTTGGCCATTAGCCTTAGGGTAATATGGAGTTGAATTTTTGTGATGCAGGCCCAACTGAGAGGTCAGCTCAGCCATCATGTAATGGCGAAAATGAGAGCGATGGTTGGTGGCGATGGCTTAAGGGACTCTAAACCGAGAAATAACATGATTGAATAGAAATTGAGTCGTATTTTTACCGTCAGCAACATATGTATGCATCGCCTCGGCCCATTTGGTAAAACAGTCGACTGCGATGATAATATAAGCAAGCCCCCTGGCCGAGTGAGGGTTTCATGTCATGAAATCAATGCCCCATTTAGTGAAAGGGCCGACGATAACAACTGGGTGTAGTGGTGCAGGCGAGGCATGCATCTTCCACTATTAAATCTGGCAAGCATGAAATTTACGGACGGCAAGAATGCAATCCTTGAAAATAGAAGGCCAAAAATAATTAGCACGAAGGATTTTCTGAGCTGTGGCATATCCATACATATGACAACCACATGCCCCAGAGTGGCAGTCCTTGAGCACTCTCTCAGCCTATTCGAAAGTCAAATAACGACGAAGAATCAAATATACATTGACGCGGTATAAAGTATCCCCAATAATACGATAATGTTGAGAGTGATGTCGAATGCGTCGACAATTAGCTTTAGTAAACTCAGACCAGAAGGCTTGGGTTCAGATATACACGATGATATCACCGTACATTGGATCGATAGTGCTGATAAGGAAGAGAGTGTCATCTGGAATGTTCTCATCAAGATCGGACGGGGAAAAAGCAGAGGGAAGGGAGCATATCAATTCGGCGAAAACCAATGATTTTTTGGATTTGGAAGCAGTGAATTCCAAATCAAACTCTTGTAGAATGAAAATCCATTTAGAATATTTTCTTCCCAGTAAATGACAGATCAAAATATAGGTCATGGGATTGCAATCGGATAATGTAATGCTGAAAGCATTGAACATCATGTACCGTAGTCAAGGCTAGTTTCTCGACATGGGAATATCGAGTTTCTGTATCGATAAGGTTACGAATGAGGTAATAAATTACATGTTCAGTAGCATCATCATCGTCCTCGACCAGCACCATAGCAATAGTACCAGAAGAAGCTGCTAAGTAAAGGAAATAATCATGATGATAATTTGTGGGAAGCAATAAAGGAGCGTTGATAAGAATGTTCTTTAAAGCATCAGAGGAGTTTTGAGCAACTTCATCCCATAGGAATGGGATCCCTTGTTTAAGAAATCGTGTAAAGCCCTTAGCGAGCTTCGCATAATTGGGAACGAAATGATGAAGGAAATTAGCTTTCCCTTGTAGGCTCTACAACTGAGATAAAGAAGATGAAGGGGGTAAATTAACGATAGCCCCAAATTTTAGGGGATCAAGACAGATCCTTGCTTTAGAGATGATAAACCCAAGGATTCTGTTGGATTCAATGCAAAAGATACATGTATGCAGATTCAAGTGAATATTATAGTGTCAACAATGGAGAAAAATCTATTGAAGGTGTGTAGGATGGTCTCAGCGCTTAGATGAATGAGCGGGAAGGTCACCCAGGTAAGGCTGAAAGATATGTTTGATGTCATGAAAAGCGTATGACATCTCGTGCTGAAAAGTAGCACCGACATTTTTCAGACCGAAAGGGAGCTTTTTGTAAAAAACATTTCCCCATGGACAGATGAAGGCAGTATTTTGTTGATCAACCAAAAAGATGTTAATATGGTTATAGCTAGAAAAACCATCCATAAAATAAAATATCTCACTCCCAACGCATTCATCAATGATCTGTTCAATGAACGAAGTGGGATAGTTATCTTTCGGGCGTGCACGATTTATGTCTAGGTAATCGACACCGACACAAATAGTACCCTCAGTTTTATTGACAGGGATGATATTGGACACCCAATTTGTCAAAGGAATGGGATAAATGAATCGAGTCTTAAGAAGTTTTTCAAATTCTCCCTTTATGGCAGCTTCCTTTCTAGGATGCATAAGATGAAGTCGCTAACGAACAGGCTTCACATTAGGGTAAGTCAGTATTTCATGCACCACAATACTTGGACCTGTTATCACCAAAATCGTACTTGATTGGCTGCTGATCAGACAACTTCATTGTAACTATTTCAAACCACTTCTAACTAAAGCTTAGCCTCTTCAGTCTAAGAGGGCTCTCTCAAGGGGGTTTATGATATTGGTTAATGATAAAAATAGATGGCTAACTCTATGGTTCATGTATTGTTTTTATATGTTTGCAGGTTGAAAAGATCAGAGCTTACTACCATTGGGCTATGGAGTCAGTGAAAGGGATCTCAATAACAAGGCTTTCCTTGTGGAAGCTGAGGCTTGTAAATATTTCAATGAAAGAGAAAGACATACAGGAGGTTTTCAATAGCTTGAGGTTCAAAGGAAGTCAAAGCATGTAATACATGAATTCTGAGTGATGAGACATTAAGACATTGAAGGTGAACTATTAAGAGAGATATACAATAGATTAATACTTAAAGGAAGTCAGAGCATGAAAAATAATGAGTTATGAGTAATAAGCATTAATACATTGAAGAAAACCTTTCAAAAGATAGGACATAAACTCATTGAAATATAATAAGAATCTCAGGTGAAGAAAAGTTGTGCTGTTACTGTATATAGCAGCAAACTCCAATAGTTTTACAATCAAATAGTCTTATGAGATAACATCTTCAACCTGTAGGTTGAAAATAATATCAATATGTAGCCATTGGGCTTATGGAGTCAAACTTTCAGTGATCAGTGAGTTTACTTGACATAGAAGTTGAGGCAGGTCAGAGTTTTTAGTAGTAGGACACACACACATGAGACAAGGAAATACATAGTAAATTCACTTATAAAGGAAGTCAGAGCATCACAAGGATGAATTCTGAGTAATATAAATTAAAACCACTGCAAGAGAGATACAAAAAAGGTAAATATAGAACAAGTAAGTACTAAAAACTCCTTCATAATCTCAAGTTGGCCTAGTAACCCTATCTCTGTATTGTTGAAACAGTGAGTTTAAAATAAGATGCAACTTTGCCAAAAAACTCCAACCCTTTGCTAATTAGACCCAATGTCCCGTAACAGACATGTTACATCATCATATGATCTGCCTCTAGGCTAGATATATCTAATTTTTGCCTACTGACACCTTGCATAACCATAAAACATCAAATTTATGACAAACAAACACCTATCCTACTTGATAGTCCTATTTCAACTAGGACTCAAACTCGTCATTATTATCTTTAACAGCCTTATCTACTTAAATAAATTGCATCTTTGACTATTATGTTGTCACATGGTTGAATTTAGATGATGAGATTCACCACTTCACTGACCTCCTCAAAACTAGGAAACAAAACCCTGTTTTTTAAGTAAATGGTCTTTTTCTTCTTTGAATATTTTGGTTGTCCTCTGGTCTTGAATTCGTGGTCCTTGAGTGTTTAATAATTGATTTACATGGTATTTAACTCTTTCATAGCCTCCATATATCCAAAAAATTCTCCAAAACCTGCTAAAAAGACTGAAACACAATGTGCTACGAAAGTAAGGCAATTTCGTAGCACCTTAAAACAAGCCTTTATCCTCAAAATTTCTAACTCTTTCCTCTTGCATCAGCTTTATAATCCTTCAACACATGTATCATATCATTTTCAGCCCTTAACACCCTTTAAAATTGATCAGGAAGACAAAAACGCAGCTACAACAGTTTCGTAGCGCTTTTCTGTTTTTTAAGCCTGGAGGCGCTACGAAACTGCTGTAGATGCAGATTTTTTGCATAAATTTGAAAATTGAAGCCTAAAAGTGGAAAAAAATTGTATCTAACATATAATTATCCTCAATCAACCATAAACCAACTCAAACCAAGAGTTTTGAGGTGTCAATCTCACCTTTCATATTTAAGACATCCTTGCTGATTTTTCTTGTTTTTTCTGAAAAATAGGTCTTGGAACAGAGCCTATATATCCTAATCCATGATGTATTTTGCAAACATTACGGAGTTTTTTGTAGGTCAGTATGTCTTGAAGAAGCACCTATCTTGGTTTTTTGAAACACATCTTCTGCTATCCAGAAACTACATTTGAAAAACATGTGTAAAACAGGAAAACTTTGTTTCTGAAAATAAGGCTTCAATGAAATCATTGTATCTCCCAACTGATAACACTTGTGAGAAACTTGAGAGAGGTTTTTGTAGTTAGGGCTGTGATGAAGATAAACCTCTTTCATAATTTCAAAAAATATTTTTATTTTTCTGGAAACTGAACTTGAAGTTGACTGCTAAACAATCATGTACAAGACAGTTTAGTAACAGCAGTTTCGTAGTGCATTTTAATTTATCAATTTCTGCCACCTCCTAATGAATTTGAAGAAACAGAGAGAGTAATTTTTATTTAGTTCCATTATGAAGAAAAACCTCTTTCATATTTCCAAAATTCATTTTCATTTGCTCAGAAACCGCCTTTGAAGTTGGCTTCTCAAAGTCAGAAAACAGAGTTTTGCTTCATATTCGCTACGAAACTATTAGCCAGTTTCATAGAAAAATGTGACTTTTTATAGTGTAATGCGCTACGAAACTGTGGTTTCTTGGATAATTTGGCACTTTTGGTACAAAAAAATTTGGAAAATGAAATGAATCCGAGAATGATGAATGATGTGACATGAAGGAGTTTGAATATGGGTAGGTTTAGACCTTAGGATAAGCTTAAACAAGAAAATTTTGAAATTTCCCTTGACCAAGTAATGAAAAATGAATTCTATGACCCTGCCATTTAAACATGAACTTATTTAGCCTTGTCAAATGATGCTTCATTTTTTTGGGTGATAACAATGGCTCCATTTGGGATGGTGTGCCCCTGTGGTACACCAAAGAACCTGTAGTTCCAGTGCCATCCATCTTCTTGGAAATAAAAACTCTGAAATTTATGAAAACTTCACCAAGATCTTATGGCCTTCTCCTCGGGCTCAAGCTTGATGATTACTACTGGAAAACCAACTTTGTACCCACTGAAAAGATTCTCAATCAAATTTGAGCTTATTCACACACTCCTACCTACCCTAACATTTGCAATCTCCATTTTTAACTCAAGCAACATGAAACTTCCAATGAAGCCAGTCATTGATCTGATCTAACACTTGAAACTGTTGACTGCACTTGAACCAAAAGTAAGCATGATGCTGAAATTACCAAGGAAACATAAAATGTATCTGATCCTCATAATGAAAATATAACTGGAAATCTGGATTGAAGAACTCTTCCATGTGGTCAGCTATAGGATCATAGAAGACATAATTTGTTTGATGACTCTCAAGTCAATCTGCAGCTTTGGAAAATTAATATATGATTTTCTCAGCCACACAAAATTTCAGTTGTGTGCTATCAAACTGTTGTTCAAACTGATTTTCAAAAACAGTGTATTCTTCCTCAAACTCAAAGGAGAAAAGTAGCAGCACCCTCTCTTTGTTTTCTGGCATTAACAAATTCTGAAAAGACTGATCTTGATCATGAAGCCTATAAGGTTGAATTTTATCTTCTAAAACTTCAATGTCTTTTTCAATATTCTTAGAAACTTCATCCACAAATTGAATCTTAACGTCTGACTTGCACTCAAATGATTTCAGATTAGAAGACAAGGATAAAGAAAAATTTTCACCCACTTCTTCCTTAGTGTGATCATTATTTGATGTAGACTGATGCAAGAAATAACATGAAGAATCAAATTTTTCCTTTACTTGAGATTTATAGTAATTATCTTCCAATATTTCCTCTTATTGTTTGCAATGATTCTCATACTCCTGATGATCAAAATACTAACAAGTCTGCTACAAATTTTCATCAAACTTAGAGGATGTAACATGATTATCATAAATAAACTCCCGTTGGGTTTCATTTTCATCCAAGAGAGAGAATATCATTTCTTCTTGGTGATGAAAGGGATTGTCATGAAGGGCCTCTAAAATTTCCTCATCCATGAACTCATCATCTTCATAACAATTCTCCAAATATTCAATAAAACTCACACAGTGTTTACAACAGTCTTTGACCAGCAATAAGGAGGATGACACTCTTCATACATCTCATACAACACAACATGGAAATCCGCAAGAGAATATAATGAACTATTTGGAAAGCTTTCATACCAAGACCATGCTTTTCCTTCTAAAGTGGCCATAAACATCTTCATGAGACAATCCTTAGGAAACTGAACCTTAAGACTGTGTACATGCATATGGAATATAACCAAATGAAGAGCATCATTGTATTTCTTTTCATCTTTAAATACAGGAAGATTAGTTAACCTTTCAACCTTTGGCATAGGATTTGGAAAACCAAGGATATGAGACTGATTCATAGGGGCATACCTGGCATTTATTCTTGTAATGGAACTCATCTTGAAACTTCATCAAGCTACTGATCTTCAAGCTGTGGAGTCACCTTCAAATTGATTATTTGATGTGTGGAGTCGCCAGAGCAGAAATACAACCAATATGTGCCTAAGTGTCTGCTGCTCTCAGACCTTAGAACTGAAACTTTGTCATTCTGCCCAGGGAAAATATACACCTTCGGTTCCCGGCAACAGCGCCAAAATGTTATCACCAAAATTGTACCTGATTGGTTGCTGATTAGAAAACTTCAGTGTAACTATTTCAAACCACTTCAAACTTGGAAAAAGTTTTAAAGAGATGTAAAGAAGCAAATCTTTCACTAAGTCATGAGAAGTGTTTTATGATGTTTACTAAAGGAATTGTTTTGGGACATCACATTTCAGGGGATGGGATTAGAGTTGATGAGTCAAAAGTTGAAGTCATCTCTAACTTATCTATTCCAAGTTGTCAAAAAGATGTTAGGATTTTTCTCGGATTTATAGGATACGATCGAAGGTTTATAGAAAACTTCACCAAGATAGCATCTCCACTTTTCAAATTACTTACCAAGGAATTTGAATTCAAGTGGAATCCTGATTGCCAGTTAGCCTTTGAAACCCTGAAAACAAAAATCTCTGAAGCACCTATTTTAAGGGGAACTAACTGGAAGTTACCTTTTCATATTTCAACAGATGCCTCAGATACAGCTTTAGGAGTAGTATTGGGACAAAAACACCTGATTCCTTATGCCATCTACTATACAAGTAAAAATTTGACTCCTTCAGAGTTAAATTATACTGTAACTGAAAAAGAGTTTTTAGATGTTGTTCATGCCATAAAAAAATTCAGACACTATATAACAGGCTATGAAACTTTTGTTCACACATATCACTTTGCAATTAGATATCTAATGAACAAATCAATTACTAATGGCAGAGTCATAAGATGGTTATTTCTTTTACAAGAATTCAACATTACCATTCTAGATAGGCCTGGAAAACAAAACACAGTATCTGATTTCCTATCTAGACTCCAAAACATCAAAGATAACACTCCAGTTGAAGATCAATTCCCTGATGAATATCTTTTTGCAATTTCTACTCAGACTCCTTGGTTTGCTGACATTTCTAATTATTTAGTTTCAGGGAAATTTCCTTCAATAATGAATGCAAGAGATAAAATAAAAATCATTTATGACAGTGCAAAATATTCATGGGTTGCTAATGAGTTGTACAAGACAGGTCCAGATTTGATCATTAGGAGATGTGTTCGGGAAGATGAGATGCCCGAGATTCTCAAAGCATGTCATGATGAACCTTGTGGCGGACACTTTGCTGATAAGAGGACAGCCTATAAGATCCTTAATTTAGGATATTATTGGCCATCCTTGTTTAAAGATGCTAAAGAGTATGTCAAAAGGTGTGACAGTTTCCAAAGGGTAGGGAAACCTTCTCCTTCAGGTGAGATGCCATTACAACCTCAAGTACATATTGAACCTTTTGAAAAATGGGCTTTGGATTTTGTAGGGCCTATTAGTCCTCCATCAAGACAAAAGAAATACATATTAGTTTGCACTGATTATGTTACTAAGTGGGTAGAAGCTAAACCATTACTTGTTGCTAATGAATCATCTGTAGTTACTTTTCTTTTTGAGGATATTTTTACTCGTTTTGGTGTCCCAAGGGAAATTGTTACGGATCAAGGAGCTCAATTTACATCAAGGCTAGTGGAGAAAATGATGGAGAGGTACAAAATCAGGCATAGAAAATCTACTCCTTATCATCCACAAGCAAATGGTCAAGTGGAATCTACTAATAAGGTCATTGAAGGAATCCTAACAAAGACTGCTCATTTACATAGAAGAGATTGGGTAGATAGGCTTCCTGAAGCCTTGTGGGCCTATAGAACTACATGGAGAAACACAACAGGCCATACTCCTTATGAAATTGTTTATGGAAAGCAAGTTTTGTTCCCCATAGAGTTCCAGATTCAAACTTTCAAAATGGCAGTTCAGCTAGGACTTGATTTAACGGAGGCACAAAAGCATAGATTGGAGCAGATTAATGAATTGGATGAGATCAGACAAGATGCAGTTCAGAAAACAAGTATAGTCCAACAACAAAGGACTAGATGGCATGATAAGTACATCAAGGAAAAGAAGTTCAAAGAAGGTGACTGGGCTCTCTTGTTTGATTCAAAGTTCAAATATTTTCAAGGTAAATTCCAAATGCATTGGCTTGGGCCATATGAAATTATGAGAATTTTTGACAATGGAGCAATAAAAATCAGGACAATAGATGAAGAGAAGGTCACTTTTCTTGTAAATGGTCATAGATTGAAGCTGTATCATAAGCCACTTTCGAGAGAAGAATTTGTCAAGAGATTCCAGGAAAACAGTAATGTGAAGTTAATGAAGAAGATTTTTTCTTCTTCATCAACTTAGTTGAATTTTCTGAATTCAAATAAATAAAAATAAAAATAAAAATAAATAAATAAATAAAAATAAAAAAAATAAAGTATAAACATGAAAACTAATCACTGATTAGCATGTTTATACAGAAAAAATAAAGTGAAAATCAGAATCCTTCTAACACTTTAGCTTTTCAAATTTGTTCTTTTTCTACAATTAGCTATCACAAAATCATAAGTATCACTCCATCATGTCTCCATTCATTCATATTTCATTCACTCCATTCATCCATATTTCATTCACTCCATTAACATGAAATCACTCCATTCATCCATACTTCATTCACTCCATTTCATGGTCCATTTCATTTCCATCTCAGATTTCTAAATTTGATCTCTTTCTGCAGATTGAGTATTACGAATCATGAGTTGCAGACCACTTTTTATGGTTCATTCCACTTCACAATTGTGATTCATTTCATTCCATTACATTTCACTTCACTCCTGAGCCATTCCGCCATATTTCATGATCCATTTCATACAACATTCCATTCCATGTTTCAAAGTTCCTACAGGTACATTCTGCAGCCAGTCAGACATTCTGCAGCTAGCTAGACATTCTGCAGCTAGATATCCTGAAGGAAATTATCCAGCAACACTTGTTCAGCAGAAAATTGACCCTGCACACCTATGTCAACAAGAAAAATCAAAGGAATTATGAAGACTGAAGAATCAATGATTTTCAAAGGAGGACAAAGCATATCAAAACCACAAAAATTAAAGGAAAGGCAAAGGTAAAGTTGTAAAATTATTATGATGACAGAACATGAAAGTTATAGTATAGTTAAGTCATGTATGATTCAAAAAGTTGTTTTAATTATTCGTGTTGATCATGCCTATAAAAACCTATCATAAAAAATTTGGACAAAATCCCCTCCACTCCGCCATATCAAATCATCATTTAAAACTTAACGGTTAAGTACTGAAGTGGCCTAATCAGTCACGTCACTAGGCCGAAGTATTCAGTGATGACTTTGAATTTCTCACGAAATATTTTCGCAATATTTTCTCCCATGATGGCTCTCAAACTCATTAATTCATGTAAATCATGCTCACTACATTTCACTCATTCTATAACCTCTTCATATCATCCTTCCGTAGCTGATTCCTACTGCATAAACAGAGAAAGCACGTTTGGGGTAAAAACAATTCTTTAATAGCCATTTTCACCGTGGATAGAAGAGCCGTAAATTGAAGGTTGAGAAGAGAAGCCATGGGTCTCATAGTGAGGTCCGAACAAGTCGGAACCAAATACTTGGAGGGCTACCCAAAAATTAGAGAAATTCTACATCAAGCCGGGTGGTTACAATTTTTAGAAAAATTCAATGGTTTTCATAAAGAGGTAACTAAAACATTTGCACGGTCCTTCAATGGAGTAGAAGTCGAAATAGGAGATGTTAAATTCACTATTACAGAAGCTTTCATTGCAGAAGCAGCGGAATTACCCAGGCAAGGAGAACGATGGTTCAAAAATAGGGAATTTCATAATGAGGCATGGAGGCAAATGCTTAAAACACCAGGTATGGATGTTTCCATTTTTAAGAAGGGCATTCCTAGCTCAACACTGAAGAATAAATGGCGGAATATGTTGCTCATTTTGCAAAAGTTTATAACTTGTGAGGGAAGGTTTGGTACCTTATATATTTATCATATTCGGCTAATGATGCATTTCTTAGATGAAGAAATCAATTTACCCTTTTTCCTACTTCATAGTCTGAAGAGAATGGCCTCTAATGTTCAAAAGAGGGTTCAATTCCTGGAAACCACTTTGTACCACCACGGCCTAGTTAAAATCCTAATTGAACATCATTTGAGAAAGGTGGGAGACAATTGGGATGAGTTTCTAGTGAGGAATCACTTTGAAGAACCCAAGGAATCTCCATCTGAAGGAAAACTTACAATAAGAAGCAGGAGAAGGAAAATTTCCAAAGCTGTTGAAACTAAAACTGGTAAGTCCATACAAGAGGACAGTGAGGAGATAATTTCTGAGAAATTGACTGAAATTAAGAAACATCTTAAAAAGGAGAAGATGATAAAAAGGTATACCAAGGAGAGAGGTGAAGGACCATCTCAACCAAGACGAAGCCACAGGCTTAGAGGTATATTGAAGAAAACAGGGGTTAGACAAACGGGAATTATAAACATTGAGGATGAAGAGACACCAACTGCTAGATCACCTGAGTACCAGTACGAGGAGGACCTTGATGAAGGAGCTCCGGAGATAGACCCAGCACAACAAAAAATTTATAATTATGTTGAGACATTAGAGAAGAGAGCCTCAGAAAGTAGAGACAGAAATCCTAGCCCACCAGAATCTGCAATTGATATGCTAAGAAGAGATAAATATGAGTTATAAGTACTCAATAGGCATATCAAGAATGAGAATGACATTTTAAGGGAGCAGGTTAAGCTGAAAAGTGATATGAATACAACTCTCTCTCTACAAATGGAAAAATTGTACAAGGCTAGTAAGAAATTGAAGAAGAAAAACAAAAAGTTGAGCAGGGCACTTATAAATTTGAGATTCAAGTTGGTCATAAAGAAGCCTAGGAGGCCATTGACTATCAGGCAAAGAAGAAGAAAGAGCCTAGATTTCCTAGCAGAAGTCTCAGAATATATGAGTTGATTGCATGAGGACATGCAAAAACTTTGCAGTGGGGGTATGTTGAGCCCCAAAGATGTCCTTTCCCTTCACCAAATTTCACTTCATTTCCTTTGTCCCTTATCAATTACATGCTTAAATGGTCAATAGGATTGATTAAAGTCACTTTAGGAATGTATACAATGACTGACTTGCTATATTTTCATGGTTTTGTTGTTGTAGTAATTTTTGACTAGACTCAGCTACAGAATGCAGCCATTCTATATCCAGTCGCCTATTCCGCAGCTATCTTCATGTTCTCACAGGTTACAGGTGTCACTTCAAGGAAAAACGCATATGGTTTAGTTCCACAACACTCCCACATCATTTATTTCTCTCTACGAAGTCTGAGAAAGAAGCTACAGGTGGTTATGCACGTGGAAGAGATCAAAGCCAAGAAGCAGATTCCTACCAGGACAGGGACTCTATAGATGTCTCCAAAAAAGTACGAGGCTTCCATAAGAGTTCTAATTTGATTTTGATTGAAAAATACACTTGTTCTTGTTTCTTCTCAAGGGTAGTTATGTATTTCTTTTATAAGAATGACTTGGAAGACCGAGAGACAGCTAGCTAGATTGATGTTTTGTTGCTAGATCTCAAAAGACCGTAATACTCTATTTTGAAATACTTTTCCTTTAATGAAAGAAGTACCGCTTTATTGCAATATTTGAGGCAATCTTGAGGATATTTGTATGCTAATCCGATGGTAGAGGGCCCCTACTGCCCGAGAAGCTCTGTGCACATTGTTTAGATAAGTAACTTTAGTCTTGTTGCATTCCTAGCTTAAGCAATTTTCTGAACTTTGTGTTTTATACTCACTTGCATTGGATGCTACAGTCAGTCTTATTCTTACGAATTGTTCCAAAATATCACTAACATTCAATGAGATCTAACTGTAGTATTTTAGGAATTAGTTGCATTTTTCTGAACTTTACGTTTTTGTGCTCAATTACATCAATTGTTACAGCTAGTCTTGTTCTTACGAATTATTCCAAATTATCACTAACACTGAATGAGACATAGTTGTGGTGTTTTAGAGCTTAGTTGCATTTTTTTGAACTTTATGTTTTTATGCTCATTTACATCACATGTTATAGCCAGTATTGTTCTATGAATTGTTCCAAAATACCACTAACACCGAATGAGACAGAGCTGTAGTATTTCAGTGATTAGTTTCATTTTAGTTTAGTTGAAAAACTCTGGAGGTTAATGTCACTCTAGTTCAATTTTGTTCATTGTATTTCAAGTTTGAATGATTGCATTCTAGTTCAGTTTTATCCATTTTATTTTTAGTCTTATTAGTCAGTTGTATTCTAGTTGTTAAGTTAGACTTGATGGCCTTCATTATTTACAAACCACTCTTGTTCTTAATTTCTACTAATACATCATCATCATAGGAACAAGAATTGGTAATGTCATTTTGAAGTCTTGACTGTTCTGCAACTTCTCATAATTTCACAAACTACCTCGTTTTCCAAAGCTATTCCAAAATATTTCTAATTCTTGAATGAGGTTTAACAATGATATTTTGAATTGTGGAATGGATTAATTTCGGTGTCCTAGGTTAATTTAGAGTAGAATTCTTCACTAGGTTGCAGACTATCTTTTTCCAAATGTGTTCCAAAAAATTTCTAGCCATGGATGAGATTTTCTCTGTGATATTGTAGATTGTTGTTTACTTAGAAGAACCTCATTTCATCCAACTTATCCTTTTCTCAAATTATTCCAACATATTTCTAATGAATGAATTGGACTGAGTTCATGTTATGAGTTATTGAGTTCATGCTATGAGATATTTTTCTTGTTAAAGTATTGCATTTTCTGTTCTCAAGTGCCATACATAGTTTAGAATAGGTTTTGCTCTGTTTCAGTGTGACCAACAACTTCTCTTTACCAACACTTAGTTCTTTTCCTCTTAGAATAAAAACACAAAATCAAAAACATTGGAAAAACACTAAACACAACGTAGTGAGAAACAGATACCTAGGCACATATAGTGCACTTCACTTCAACAGTTTACTAGCCCTGGTTGACAATTTATGACATCAATTTAGGAACACTAAGTTGAGCAGACATATCCTACTTGACAGTCCTATTTCAACTAGGACTCAAACTCTTCATTATTATCTTTAACAACCTTATATACTTAAAAAAATTACATCTTTGACTAGTATTCTATCACATGGTCGAATTTAGATGATGAGATTCACCACTTTGTGACCACTTAACTGACCTCCTCAAAACTAGGAAACAAAACCCTGTTTTTGAGGTAAATGGACTTCTTTTTCTTTGAATATTTTGGCTGTCCTCTGGTCTTGAATTCGTGGTCCTTGAGTGTTTAATAATTTCTTGACATGGAATTTAACTCTTTCATAGCCCCCAGCTATCCAAAAACTACTCCAAAACCTGCTAAAAAGACTGAAACACAGTGCGCTATGAAAGTAAGGCAGTTTCGTAGCGCACTTTCGTAGCGCCTTGAAAAATGCCTTTATCCTCAAAATTTATAACTCTTTCCTCTTGAATCAGCTTTATCATCCTTCAACACATGTCTCATATCATTTTCAGCTCTTAACACCCTTTAAAAATGATCAGGAAGACAAAAATGTAGCTATAGCAATTTCGTAGCGCTTTTATGCTTTTTAAGCCTGGAGGTGCTACGAAACTTCTGTAGATGCAGATTTTTTGCATAAATTTGAAAATTGAAACCTGAAAGTGGAAAAAAATTGTATCTAACATATAATTATCCTCAATCAACCATAAACCAACTAAAACCAAGAGTTTTGAGGTGTCAATCTCACCTTTCATATTTAAGACATCCTTGTTGATTTTTCTTGTTTTTTCTGAAAAATAGGTCTTGGAACAGAGCCTATATATCCTAATCCATGATGTATTTTGAAAAAATTACGGAGGTTTTTGTAGTTCATTATGTCTTGAAGAATCACCTCTCTTGGTTTTTTGAAACACATCTCCTGCTGTCCAGAAACTACATTTGAAAAAAATGTGTAAAACACGAAAACTTTGTTTATTGAAATAAGGCTTCAATGAAATCATTGTATCTCACAACTGATAACACCTGTGAGAAAATTGAGAGAGTTTTTTGTATCTGGGGCTATGATGAAGACAAAACTCTTTCATAATTCCAAAATATATTTTTATTTAGCTAGAAATTGAACTTGAAGTTGACTGCTAAACAATCATGTACAGGACATTTTAGTAACAGCAGTTTCGTAGTGAATTTTAATTTATCAATTTATGCCACCTCCTAATGAATTTGAAGAAAATGAGAGAGGAATTTTTATTTAGGTCTATTATGAAGAAAAACCTGTTTCATATTTCCAAAATTCATTTTCAGTTGCTCAGAAACTGCCTTTGAAGTTGACTTCTCAAATTCAGAAAATAGAGTTTTGGTTCATATTCGCTATGAAACTATTAGCCAGTTTCGTAGCAAAAAGTGACTTTTTACAGTGTAATGCACTAAGAAACTGTGGTTTCTTGGCTAATTTGGAACTTTCAGTACAAAATGAAATGAATCTGAGAATGATGAATGATGTGACATGAAGGAGTTTGAATATGGGTGGGTTTAGACTTTAGGATAAGCTTAAACAAGAAAATTTGAAATTTCCCTTGATCAAGTAATGAAAAATGAATTCTATGACCCTACCATTTACACATGAAATTATTCAGCCTTGTCAAATGATGCTTCATTTTTTTGTGTGATAACAGGACCGATGCCAGGAATTTCCTCATAGGACCATGCAAAAACATCTCGAAATTATTGAAAGATACAGGTGTAAATCTTGATCTCATCTGGAGAACAACTTTCCCTGATGTGAATGTTCTCGACAATTCCTGGTTACACTGAAATGTTGATAGGAATTTTTGCAGTGATGTTTCCCATGTTCCGCTCAGAAAATACCTCATGTGTCGACATGGGTGTTGGAAGTGGAAAATTCAAAGCATGGGGAGCATAATTTTCAAGACACAACTGAATTACTCTAGGGCTCGAGAGAAACGAAGAATGATGATGGGTGTCGTTCCAGGGTGTTTCTTTAATATACATGGTTTCCATGATACTTTCGTTAAAGGGAAACATCTCGTTTAAGGGATTTGAAGAATCTGAAGAACCAAGCCACGGAGATTGGGAGTACACGTCGAAATGCATGCTAGAAGTAGCATGTTCAGAATCAGGAGTTGAAGCTTAAATGATTTCACAATAATTGAATTATATAGGTCTTAACGACATTACGTCACCAAACGAATCAATCTGGTCAGGGGAAGGGATGATCCAAGGATCATATGAAGTGGAGATCATATTGACCTAAGAAGTGTTCGGCGGGGGAAGAGAAAAGAGACCCAGTAAGGTCATTCCCCCACACTCTCATAGGGTGTGTTGCTATGCTCCACATAAGGAACATTGCCATCAGAAGAAGTGGAAGCAAAAAAGGACAACTTTTAAATAGTGATAATCTTCCCTTCGTGTGGGAAACGGAGGACACGAAAGTGAGTGGACGACACACAGAGCATAGCGTGAGTCCAACTGCAACCGAGTAGAAAATTATAATTGAGTTTGGCATCAACAACTCCTACTTCAACGTTGACCGTTTTTCCTTCCAATGTGATAGGCAAGTTGGGGAGGATACCAAAAGGACAGGAGTCCCTTCCATCGAAAGTCTCCAAAGTGTTTGGAGACTGGCTAAGAGTTGGAGAGCCGATGGCTTTCCAACAAGAGACATACATGATGCAAGTGGATGCACCTTCATCCATGACTGACCGATGGATATTCTTTCCATTGATAACGACCTGAATAAGGAAAGAAATTTGATGGGGGAGACATGGAACAAAATTTTCCAGATCAGAAGTAATGAGGCTCGAATCAGATGGATCGATTCCTCCAATAGCGGATAGTAACGATTTCTATTGTGACAGAGAGCTCTGAAGAACCTCTAACACATACCTAGCGGAAGGCGCCTGAGCTAAATCCTCAACAATATTGTAATGTTGAGCAGTGCGGGCATTTGGATTATACGAGGATTTTCAGAGCACACCTTTAAAAGGTGGTCGGAAAATGGGATCGGGACTAGGCCTTTCAATATGAAGAGGGTCGAAAGTGGGCGGAGGAGAAGGAGTAGGAGCATCGGTGATTTATTTCCCCATTAATTTATGTGAATTCAAATAATATTTAGATCTCGTAACTACATATATGGGTGCAGCACCATTCATCATGAACACTTGAGAACCAAAAGATGCGGAAGATTGGGGTTGTTCCACCATTTGAGTCTACTGAGATGGAAATGGTTCTTTGAGAACAACCGGAGTTCCTTGAGTACCCTTCAGTAAACGACTCACTTCAGCTCGTCGTGGACATTTCTTAGAGTAGTGTTCATCATCACATCTCAGACAAGGGTATTTCGGCTTGCACTTAGTTCCATCATTAGCACGAGGTTTAGGGAAATCCTGATTTGGGGCATCATATTTAGATTTTCCTTCTCCCTTATTTTTACCTTTAGAGGATTTGTCAGTTGTGGTAGACTGAATGGCATTAACCTCTGAAGATTTTCTAGGATTTGAAGGATTCTGAGGAGCAAAATCCGATGAAGAAGAATATTTCTGCTTAGAAGCAAAGAAAGACTTCCGGGAGTTCTAGGAAACAGAACCAATGACATCGTCAACCAGTGGTGTCATTGAAGCTTTTGAGGCTTCATAATTGTAGTTCGAGCATGAAGCATCAGGTAAAAGATCATATAACGTGTTGGACTGGAAATAAACCACATCGAGATATTGAGCACGAGCAATGTATTTCTCTTCTGTGACAACTGCCCCTATAGAAATATCCTTGGTGATCTGATTGACCAATGATTTGGTAAACCATTCGGTCAAAAGGTTATCGGGGATTTCAAACTAAATCAAACGATGATGTCATCTCCATTCACGGATATGTTCGGAGATATGCATAGCAGTATCTTGTTTCAAGGATGTAAGGAGGTGATTTCTTGTTTCGTAACGAACAAGTAACTGAAATTTTGTAAGAAAAGCCATAGCTAATGATCCGGATTTATGCAAGAACGCAAAAAAATACAGAAATAACCATAAACATAGAAATACAGTGGAAATAAGCCTTCATTTCATTAATATCAAATCACAGAAATATGCTTACAAACATGATGGAAATAAAATAGCTAGGGTGTTGGTAGCGAATATCTGAGAAGAGATGTGGTGGCTAAAGACCTCTGAACTATGTTACAATGAGGCTCGAGGGCCTATTTATTATGGAGAATGAATGGAGAACTCTAAAAATCCAAAAACCTAACCCTAGGAGATGAAGCGCCAAAACTATGGGCCCCGTTTGGGTAAATTGGTGTTTCAACTTTCCGGGGACATAACTTCGGCATACTATCTCCGTTTGGGGCCTCAAAACGGCTCCGGATGTTCAGGACCTGAAAAACTGCTAAAAATAGTAAGTTTTAAAAAAAATTGAAAGAGACAATGGTGGGGCCCCAAGTGGAATAGGTGGGTGGCCACCAATATCCACCTAGATCATTCCTCCCCCCTTAGGAAGCAATGGTCACCATTGCGTTGAGTTCCTCCATGAGATGAGGAAACTTTTGTTGAAATTGGTCCCAGGTGAACCACTTGCCTTGGTGCAGGAGCTGGTCAGCTTTGAAAAACCGATACAGTTGTATCTTCTGTCGGCGAGTGTTCTTGATTTGCATGTCCATGATACAGTCTGTGGTGGCCTGTTCCATGCAGGCTGGGTTTAACTCTTTTGGTGTGAGTTCTTCTGCAATGTCAGAGGTGTCCAATAGAGGTGGGAAGTAGGGATGAAGGCAGTCCACATTGAATACTAGGTGCAGACCAAGGAATGGTGGAATAATGATCTCGAAGGCATTATTCCCTACAGCCTTGGTGATGGTGTATGTCCTGTATCAGAGCGGGCGAATCTTGTGGTGGGGTCCAGTGAGGCGCTCCTTCTACAAATGTAGCCACACTTTTTCACCCACCTGGAAGTTATGTGGCACCCGATGTTGATCATGTCGTTGCTTGTACTTAGCATTGGCTTTGTCCAATATGTCATGAACCTGTTGGCGGATGTGCTGAATGCACTCGATGAAGTTGTTTGCTTTGTCAGCTTCAGACTGGACATGAGCCAAATCAGCCTGAGTAGCTGCAAATGTCATGGCTACGTCAATGGGACATAGTGGCTGGAATCCCAAACCCACCTGAAAGGGGCTGTGGCCGGTTGAGCTGTGGAGAGCCCGGTTATAACTGTGTTATACATAGGGAAGGCTCTCATCCCATGTGCGTGGATGCTTTTAATTGTACATGCGAAGAATGTGTACAATCATCATGTTGATGACCTTTGTCTGGCCATCAGTTTGGGGATGGAAAGTTGTGGACTTGGTGAGATTGGTGTCCAACATTGACCAGAGGCTGGACCAAAATGTGCTGAGGAACATGTTTTCGAGATCTGATATAATAGACTGTGGGATCCCAAAGTGCACTCACACTCGTTCAAAGAAGAGTTTAGCAGTGGCTTCTGCTGTGATATTCTTCTTGCAGGCCGCTATAATGGCCATCTTTGAGAATCTGTCGACGACCACGAAAACACAGTTTTTTCCATGCTTATTAGAAGGAAGGCCTGACATGTAATCCATGGAGATGGATTCCCAAGGTCGACTAGGGTTAGGTAGTGGAGTATAGAGCCCTTGCTTCTTGATGGTTGGTTTGGCAATGGTGCAAGTAGTGCAGGATCTGATGTACTTCTCGACATCTTGTCGAAGGTTCGGCCAATAGAAATAATTCTGCAGTACTGCCACTATTTTCTCGACCCCAAAATGTCGAGCGACTCGACTATAGTGCGCTTCCCATATCATCTTTGAACGCTCGCTTGAAGGAACACAAAGGTGTCCTAGGTGACATAATAGTGCATCTTGGAGGTGAAAATTTGGAACTTGCATACCCCCCAAGAGTGCCTTGTATGTGTAGCTGAATTCTGGATCACTCTTGTAGAGAAGCGGCCAATCAGAAGTCTCATGCCCACAAGAGTTGACAACGGTGGTTATGGCCACGATCGGTGGTCGGCTGAGGCAGTCTACAACATTATTGGTGCTACCATTCTTGTACTTGATGTTCAAATGAAATTGTTGCAGATATGTGGACCACTTTTGATGGTGATCGTTCTGCAACTTCCCTTGTGTCTATATGAATTGCAGGGGTTGGTGCTGTGTGTGGATGATTGTCTCCTTCCCCAAAATGTAATGCTTCCATTGTCGACAAGCCTGCACAATAGAATACATTTCTTTGTCATAAGTGGGATACTTTCGAACTGTGTCGGACAATGTCTCACTGTGATATGCCACTGGATGCCCCTGTTGAGTAAGAATTTCCCCAATAGCATATTCAGAGGCATCTATCTCGATCTCAAATGGTTGTTGCAAGTCTGGTAATGTGAGCACTGGGGCAGAACAGAGGTGATGTTTCAATTCTACAAACGCCTTCTTTTGAGATTCCGACCAACAGAATTTTTCTTTCGCTCCTCCCTTGGTGACTTGACTCAAGGGCCAAGTGATATGAGAGAATTCCCACACGAACCTGCGGTAGAAATTAGCAAGACCCAGAAAGCTGCGAAGCTCTGTTAGGGTGGTTGGGGCTGGCCAATCCCAAATGACTTGGATCTTGGCTAGATCCACATGCACCCCCCTTTCATCAATAATGTATCCCAGATATTGAACCTGGGTCATGCCAAAAGTGTACTTCTCCAAATTGGCACACAACTTGTGTTGCCGCAGTGTTTGGAGGACTTCTCGGATGTGGTGGAGTTGCTCTTCCTAAGTCTGGCTGAAGATTAGAATGTCATACAAGTATACCACTACAAATGAGTTGGTGAATGGATGCAAGATGTCATCCATCAACCTCATGAACGTTTTAGGAGAATTTGTCAATCCAAAAGGCATGACGAGCCATTCTAAAAGGCCCTCCTTGGCTTTGAAGGAAGTCTTCCACACATCAGAGGGTTCGATTGGTACCTGGTGAAACCCAGACTTCAAGTCGATCTTGCTGAAATATTTTTCCCCTTTGAGTTGGTCCAGAAGGTCATCAATCCGTGGGATCGGGTACCTATTATGGAAAGTGATCTTGTTCAGCGCCTGATAATCAATACAGAGTCTCCAAGTCCCATCCTTCTTCTGTACCAACACAATCGGGCTCCCACAGGGCGATGACCATGGCCGGATGTGACCTTTCTGCAGTAGCTCCTGAATCTGCCTCTTGATTTCATCATTCTCCAGAATAGAGCGCTTATAGATCGGTCCATTGGGTAGCGGAGCACCTGGGGTCAGGTCAATGGGGTGCTTAACCTAACAGTGTAGAGGCACCCCTGTGGGTGAGGTGAAGATGTCCCCGTACTCCTCCACAACCTTGTCCATTTGTTATTTTCGTGCAGAGGAGCCATGTCTGAAGGTCGTGGCCACAGTCTTCTTCTTGCCCTATGGGCGGATCATTGGGAAAACAAATTTCCTCGTTTGGGAAATGAGCTTACTGCATTTTTTTACAGTAACCAAATAGATAGTGGGAGGTGGTGGTACCTCTGGTATCCTGTACAATTTATTTCCCAAAGTAACAATAACAGCGTGAGGCTGGGACTCATATACAGCATGTCGCTTCCACAAGTATGGTTGGCCTAATAATACATCAAAAACATCAATAGGAGCAATGTCACACAATACCTCATCTGTGAAGGGCTTGATGCTATAGGGAAGGCGGCACTGCTGGCTGACGTGGAGATCTCGTCCTTGGTGAAGCCACCCGATGGTGTATGTTGTGGGTGCGTCATGGTCAGCAAGCCCAACTGCTTCACGACATCTACTGAAATGAGGTTCTTTTGGCTCCCATTGTCGACAATGAACCGTAGCGGGGAACCCTTTACCCACATCTGGGAGTGGAAGAGACGCTCTGCCTCCTTTGGATCTTCTAGTTCCTCCTTCTGGATCTTCGTAGTGGCAACAGTGGCGTTGGTCTCTGCATCAATAATCTGCTTCCCTTTTTCATTCACCTTTTCAAGTTCTGATTCAGATTTGGAGCATGCATCTAATTCAGAAGCCCTCATCTCGGCCACTAGCGACTGCTTTTCCTGACACTCGCTTGTGTTGTGAGTGGAGCTCTTATGGAACTCACACCACTTTCCCATGTCCTTCTTTGGTTTCGCAGTGTTGTTCTTTGCTTGTGTCTTTGGCAGGTTGTCTTGGGCTGCCATGCCTTGGCTTTGTCCTTTCTTCGGTAGTTTGGAGGAACCTTTCCCTTGCTTTTGATTCGCAGATCCAAAGTATCGCTTCTTTTGTTTGAATTTATGCTCAATCTTGGCAGCATACCAGTATGCCATACCAAGCGAGGAGATGTCAAGGAACTCCATTTCCTCCTAAATTTATCTGTGCAGACAACTGCAATACTTTAGCACCAAATTTTTCTCTGAATCTTTGATACCCAACTTTGTGCGCAGGGTATGGAACAAATTTGTTAGCTCATGCACATCTTGATCTCTTTATTGCTGCAGCGTGGTCCATTGTATGTACTTGTCCTCATAGCTCCCCATGGGATAGTATTGTTCCTTGATGGCATCTCAGAAAGAATTCCAAATGGGTACGGCTGAGAAAATAGGGGGTTCTGTCTCATCCTTTTTCTCACAGTAGGTTTCCCACCAGTCCTTGACATGGGGGGTAACTTTGAGGAGTGAAAAAATAATCTTCTCCTGGTCGGAAAAGTCATGAACCGAGAAATATCCTTCTAATAGATTCAACCATCTATCTATGGCATCTGCATCTATTTTACCCTCAAATATGGGAATGTCAAAGTTTACTTGTACCTTAAAGGGAGTCGCGCCTCCAGAGTGGTTGCTGGATGTAGATGTGCCACTGGTGGGTAGTCGTTGAAGGATCTGGGCAAATTTATCCATCATCGCGTTCCTTTGTTTTTCGAGGGCCTCCTCGAGCAATATTTTTATAGGATTTCCTGCTCCCTCATCTTTCTTTTCATCCCCCATGGGCATCCGTCGGGGTTTGCGAGGCTAATCTTGCAAAGGTTCCACCAGATCGAGTTTTAACTCCTTATACCTCGACCTCGTTGGAGACATGCAAAGAAGGATCGAGAAAAAGCAGACTGCTCTGATACCACTGATCCGGATTTATGCAGGAACGCAACAGAATACAAAAATAACCATAAACATAGAAATACAATGGAAATAAGGCTTCATTTCATTAATATCAAATCACAGAAATATGCTTACAAACATGATGGAAATAAAATAGCTAGGGTGCTAGTAGCGAATATCTGAGAAGAGATGTGGCGGCTACAGACCTATGAACTGTGTTACAATGAGGCTCGAGGGCCTATTTATTATGGAGAAACAATGGAGAACTCTAAACGTCCAAAAACCTAACCCTAGGAGATGAAGCGCCAAAACTATGGGCCCCGTTTGGGTAAATTGGTGTTTCAACTTCCCGGGGATGTAACTTCGGCATACTATCTCCGTTTGGGGCTTCAAAACAGCTCCGGAAGTTCAGGACCTGAAAAACTTCTAAAAATAGTAAGTTGTGAAAAAAACTGAAAGAGACAATGGTGGGGCCCCAAGTGGAATAGGCGGGTGGCCACCAATATCCACCTGGATCAGCTAAAGAATTGAATTCCTGAAAATTTTTGTGCAGAAGTTCAATGTACCACTTTGCAGTGGCACCAGTCAACGTCATTTGAGAAAGACAAATACAGACATAATCGTCAACCCAGGAATTGGAAGAAAACCAAAGATGGTACGTCATAACGTTGGCTTGGGGGTCTGCTCCAGACTTGCCTTCAAAATTGGGGAAATCGCTTGGAATCTTGGTTGGAACTCAAAACCAATATGTATTATGAAGAATTGGGTCATTGGTCAATATTGACACATCGAGAAGTTCCAACGTCGCAAAAAAACGCAATTGCAGATTGAAAGCATGATGTTCGGTCTTTGATACATGCCCATTTGTGGATTCCAACCAGGTTGGGAGAAATTCTGCCCCCATGGGTTCTGTCCAAAAGGATTTTTCCCTAATGGATTCTATCCATAAGGATTGAAACCTTGTGTATTTTTACCATATCCTGGTTACTAACCCAAAAATGGATTCTGACCTATAGCAAACCATTGAGCTCCAGCTTGAGCATAATTCGCAGCATATGGATTCTGTTGTTTCTGAAATTTTTGGAATGGAGTGCCCTATGGTTGACCCTGGGAACCCAAAAGGTAACCTTGGGAACCCAATGGTTGACCTTATGAGCACAAGGTTTGACCTTGTGAGCCCAAGGGTTGACCTTGGGGTTGATGGATGGTACCCTGAGGGTTTGATGACACGATACCAAGTGGTTGTTGAGGTTGGCCAGGTTTCCCTTAGGGACCAGGTTGAACCGGCTAAACAAAGATCTGACTTTGTTCAGAGGAGGGTTGTCCTTGCTGTAAAAAAGGTTGACCCTGTTGATAATAGGAAAACTGACCTTGATGGGAAAAAGGTTGACTAGATTGTACATAATGCATTTCCTGTTGCACATATGGTTGAATTTGTGGCCCATAAGGTTGTAGTTGACAAAATATAAGACCCTACTGAAATGCATAAGCCCTTGACTGATGCCATACTGCCCTTAGAATCCTTTCGGATTCACTAACAGGGTCTGCAACTACTGGGAACCAAAAGGGACATAAGGTTGCTAGTTAAGGTTTTGGAAAATTGTTGATACTGATCATATGTTAGCCTTGTTAGACCAGATGATCTAGTAGGCATAGGGATACTACCAACAGCTTTGGAAGAGCTCGGGATGTGAGTTTTTAATCCACTCATAGATTTTCCAAAGGAGGATTGAGAGAAATTCGACAAGGAAGGCCCCCTACCAGAAATAAAATTCAATGGAATCGACATAGGAACACTGATGGGAGTCATTGAAACACTGAAGCAAATAGTTGGTTGTGTGGGAATAGGTGTAACTGTTACTTGAGTAGGGATGTAAACATACACGTTCGATACAAGCGGACCAGGGGTAGATACCGCAGTATTATTCCATTTAGTATTGTAATATAAAGGTGTGGCACTTGAAATACTCGAAACTAGGTGCCCCAACGTGGTGTAACCTTGAGGAATGTATGACTGGGTGGAAGGCTTAGAGGTTTCCCCCCCGTGAGGAAAGCCCTCAAGAGGGAATTGATGTACCTTGAATAAATATTCATCCACACCACTGATGGTTCTTGAAACCTCTAGGGGAGATGAAACCTCTCCTTCATAAGCCATTGGAAATAACTGACGAGCTGTGGTCCGAGATGGATGCGGAAAATGCATGAATGGTACACCAGGTGGATCAAACATACTATATAACCATTCAGGGTATATTTCAACGAAATAAAATAATGGATTCGAAGGAAAGGCAACATAGCCTACAGACACATCAGGAGGAGATCAAGTAGCAAGAGATTGGATACTTGGAATGAGGGAAAACTCATCAGTTTGAGTTATAGTCAAAGGAAAAGAATCAGAAGAGATCGGTGATGATGTCCCTTTGGAAGAGAACGATGAATAAGAAGTTGAACTAGATGGTTCTGCCACGATGATCTTATCTCAAAAAGAAAAAGAGAGAAAAATGTGATTAATTCAATTCTTTAAACAATATCTTTCCAAGGAGTTACTCATGATGTGGCCCAAAAAAAATTTAATGGGTAAGCCATGTGATCATGGGAAATTAATTTTAGAATTTAAAAACAAAATAAATCAAAAGAGGTTAACTAGGAAAAAAATGATTACCAGGTATCCGTGAACTGCAATATACACCTTGGTGATCAAATGAAATAGAAATGACCAAGGACTTAACATACGACAACCAATCTCCCCGAATGTTGTGTTCGGTGTATCACGTCTACAAGGTGGCCGACTCAGTTACCTATGGCAGGTTTGAAGCCTAATGGTGTCTCCAAAAATATAATCGACAGTACATGGGAGTCCAAGTTCGTAGTAGTGATGTCTGATGTGTAACCATTCGATGAGAGCGTCCCAAAATATACTTATAATACGTCAATATACTTCCATACGTGGGACGGGATATCACCCCTGGGCTGTAACGCAGACTGTTAGCGACAACTCCTACGTTTTACAACGTCAGAACACGTCTCTAGACTACACTTCTAAATGTGATTCATTAGGTTCCAAATGTTCCTTAGGTTGATTGAATAATGTAATATTCCTAACTTAGCATACAACTAAGGGAATATTAAAGTTTTGTTTTGCTCTTGGATAGAGGAATAAAATGGGTAGGGAGACCCATAAATCTCTTTAGTAGTAATAAAATCCCTCTTAAATGGGAAAGGGATCATATTCAAGCTGGATAAAACACCTTCATGTGTGAACAAGATCCTAATGCATGTGGACAAAGTCAAAGTTTGACCAAGTCAACTGAGCTAATGTGGAGGGTGTGAAACACTAATGAAGATAACCCAGTGGGAATATAGATCTAATTAGACAATGGAATAAAGCCACCTTATGTGTGGATGGAGACATTGCATGGAGATCCAGTCAATATTGAAGGGTAGCCATCATCATCAGTAGTTGGGGAAGCCATCACACTGGAAGGAGGAACCCTTGTAGCAGTACAATATGTTCTTAAGTTGTACCAAGGTATGCACATGTTTTCATTTCCTGTTATTTCAATGCAACATAGAAGGGTAGCCATCATCATCAGTAGTTGGGGAAGCCATCACACTCGAAGGAGGAACCCTTGTAGCAGTACAATATGTTCTTAAGTTGTACCAAGGTATGCACATGTTTTCATTTCCTGTTATTTCAATGCAACATATGGAAGATGATGGGAATGTACCATTGCATAACCAAGGGTCAAAATATATTGCTGATTTGGAGCAACAAACTTTCACTGCGCTGAGCAGCCTTGATTCATTCAAGGAAGAGGCAAACAGTCATCCTAATGTATCATTGATGAGCTTCACGCAACCCTTGAGGTTGGAATGTAGTTTCTTGGAGGATGGGATGAGTATTGTCTTGAACAATACATTGCAAAACTATGTATTCAGCATTGGATCTAATCTTGAGGCAGCAGTTGCACCATCATGGAGATCAACAGTGCTATCATTTAGCAGCAGTGATGAGTTGGGGTCCCAACCATTTTTGGAATATTCCAATGACCTTCTCATATGTATAACAAAGAGGGAACAGATAGATGATGGAGGACATCTTAGGATGGATAACATCTCTCATGTTTGTGTTGGATACTTCTTGATGAGCCCTACACATCATGATGGGAGGTTTTTTCCTACCACCTATTTGGATCCTTATGGGATCAACTTGGTCATTGATGAGTGTTCTTCATTTGGAGATATTCAGGAGATTTCATTTCAAAACCCCATGAAGTGCAAATACAGAATCTGATTTGGGAGGTTGGTATTGTCCTTTGGAGGAGTGCCACTTTTGGATATAATGATAAACACTCACCATGGGTTGGATGGGTGATGCTGATAAGCAAGAGGTTGGGAAACCACTTGAAAATCTATGATACTGGACAAAAGGATGAAAGACTGCGTTGGTTACTCTTGAAAGAGTTTGGTCATCATATGGCACATTCTATTTCAAAGAGTAGGATGGTGGATGTAACTTGGCATGGCACTTACATCATATGGCAGCAAGGATTTGGGGTATATTGGAGTGATGTGATCTCTTTCATCTCAATTATCATGTTGTTGCTCCATGATCTATATGGTGATGGTGTGGGGATGCAAATAGAGCTATTTTTTCTTTGGTTGTTATTGAAAGAGTATGGGCTGATCTTATCCCATACTTTGCATGATGTCGCAAGAGTAGGAGATGGCACTATCATGGTGAAAATGGGCTACTCTTTAACCTTGGAGAATGGGGAGGTGCTTCCACCTTGGAGAGGATCTATCACATATAGCAGCATTATGTTTGATGATGAATTTGACATGAGGGTTGTCAAAGGAGGAAGCTATGAGTTGGTAGGAGCCTATTTTCATAGGCAAACAACGTTGTCACTTAGGAGATTGGATTGTTTGATGGATTTTTCCCAAGATCACTTCATATATAATGCACGTGATGAGCATGTAGGATATGAGAGTGATGGAGTTGCGGATGGAGACATCTATTACCATGATATGATCTTCTTAACTTGGATTTTCGAGTGTAAGAAGAGAGATCTACATGCAGCACTTGTGGGCTTTCTTTCCATGCACCTTGATGCATATCATTCCTTGCTGGAGGGGTTCACTTGGGAGGGCATCCAAAATTATTTATATCAGCATATGGAGAGGTGCATAGCCTGGAAGAAGATGGATAGGTTGGCACAACCACTTCTCTACTCATTTGGAGTGACGGTGAACTTCCAGTTGAGCCATTTCAGCTCAATGACCAAAGTACATGATAAAGGATGTATATTTACGCTTTATGATTTGTACTCCTTTATTTATTATGATCAACATATTGTACCAAGGAGGGTCCTTCCTTCTTGTATTTTGTATTGTGATGTACTTGAGGCCATTTGCAGCATTGATGTTGACCATTTTATTTGTGGATTGTGGGGGGTGCCACATGATTTTTGGTGTGCACCTGTGGCACCAAATGTTACTTTCATGATTTCATCTTGTAGGATGATTGTGGTAGAAAACAAGTGGTTGGAAGGACACTTGTTCTAATTTGTATTGAGGAAATCAAGGGATGCACTGCGCTGGTTCCACATATGGAACTATGATCCACCTCCTGGTTGTCCTTTGGCAACTTTCTTTCATTTTTTTATGCTTCCATATATTGATGATGTTCTCATGTTTATGGGAAGCCTTGTTGGGAGAGTGGCACAAGAGTTGGAGGTATCCATTGGGAGTATGATGCTCCATACTTCATATGTTACATGTTTAAGGAGAAACAATGGGAAAACCATGATTGCTACACTACACCTCTTGTCTTCATGTGGGAGGAACCATTTTAAGAGCTTGAGTTTTGGGGGGGAGCATTTCATGGATGATTTGATTAATGGGGTGACTTGGGTCATTCTTGGGGACCATGATATTTCAACCCAAGAATAGCAGCAGACCCATACATATCATAAGTGGAGAGATAAGCAGCGTGGGATGGACAATTTAGTCCCACATGTTCAGCCATGCATCCCACCTTCTTTGCAGGAGCTTAAGATGGAGGAGATGTCTCATGAGTTACCATGTTGGGAGGTGACTCACTTCTTGTGGATGATAGCTTGGGGATGGAGGATTCAAATGGGGATGGTGATTCCCAATATATTTCTGATTCTATGCCTCAAGAAGGCCTCTAAATCACATATTTTTGTTTCCATGTATGTCCTACTTTTTCATGATGAGAGCCATTTGGAAATTTTACCAAAGGCAAGCTTTTACACATGGGCGAAACAACTTGAGGGCATATTTTTGAAAGGGCATCTTGTTCTTTGGAAGAGTATATCACTTGAGGATGCTACAGGAAGAAGAGGGGAGGCTTTTCAGTTCTATCCTTGTAGTTTCTTGAGGACAAGCAACATTTGGGAGGGGAGGACTGTAATATTCCCTACTTAGCATACGGCTAAGGGAATATTAAAGCTTTTATTTGCTCTTGGATAGAGGAATAAAATGGGTAGGGAGACCCATAAATCTCTTTAGTAGTAATAAAATCCCTCTTAAATGGGAAAGGGATCATATTCAAGCTGGATAAAACACCTTCATGTGTGAACAAGAGACTAATGCATGTGGACAAAGTCAAATTTTGACCAAGTCAACTGAGCTAATGTGGAGGGTGTGAAACACTAATGAAGATAACCCAGTGGGAATATAGATCTAATTAGACAGTGGAATAAAGCCACCTTATGTGTGGATGGAGACATTGCATGGAGATCCAGTCAAGATTGACCAATTCCATCAGTGCTGTTAGAGAGGAGTGGTATTGATGAAAGGACAACGCAATTTTGGAGGGAGATTCATTGCATGAAGATAGGAACCCTAATGAGGAGGATCAAAGGTGAGAAGGCTCACATTGTTTATAAGGAGGAGGATCGCAGCCATATAGGGTTAGCTTATGATTATTATTTTCTGATTGTATAGTTTTTTTAGACATATTTCTTTCTCTAGTTGTTTAGCTGAGATAGAGTTTTGTTTAGCACAAGGTCTTCTTGTTTAGGAATTCCTTCTCTTCCATGGAGTAACATCTTGGAGGAGCCTTGCATCATATTTTCCACTATCTGGCTTGAGGCCAAGCTTCACCTTCCTTTGACAATGCATATCCCATTGAGAGTTTGACTATTTCAGAAAGCTGCAGCAAGTGGAGGCTAGATCTTCATATCTAGGCCATCTCAATACTTATTTTCAGTGGAGGAGTCTTCTAATCAATTGGAAGGAAATTATTGAAGGTTGTGAGCTATATTTCCATATCTTGGCTACATTCCAACATCATTTTATACCCTACAACACAGATAGAGTCCAGATATACGTTATTTCTAAAGGAGTTGTTGCAGGGTGATTCAATGCACCAATTGGAGAGATGATTTGTTGAGTGTTGGGGATCTACCCTTCACTTTGGAGATCTGCTGGAGGAGATACTTTATCTTGTTATATCAGATCAGATCCACTTTCTATATTTGAATATTTCCATAGATCTACAGCCTTAAAACTCAGATATACATTTTGTACATGGTGTATTGCTGAAAACCCCAAGGGGAATTGATAAAAGAGCTTTTATAGTGCATGGATCTGCTATAGATCTAACATTTTGTCCACATACTTTCTCTATATCTGATGTACAACCTACTGCTATTGCAGAGGTAATAAAATAACGCTTTCATGGTATTTCAGCTTTCATACATGGTTGCAGTCTCTATTTTTACATGATTTTCAACTATTTATGGCATGGGAGGCTTGTTTAACTATGAAATACAGATTTTTTTCTGAATTACTTTAATATATAGTTACTATAATATCAGATCTAGGGGATCCATGAGCTGTATTTACATTTCATTGCACATATTTATGAAAACTGCATTATTTTAGCATGCATTGTTGAGCAGTGCCATTTTGGGATATTACAAATAATTTTTAGAGTTGATATTTAATTATGCCTCAGTTTCAAATTCATACCAATGTTACATGAATCCCTAAGATGCAGCTAAATGAGAGAAGCAATCATTCATTTCGATGAAAACTACATTAATTGGGGAGAAGCAATCCATACAATCAACACAGAAAGCAAAAAAAATGCATGGAATGACATTCATTTTTTTTCCAAGTGAATAATCCTAAAGCGAAATGAAAATATTTTAAATTTATTTTCTTTCACTAAATGCACTAGAAGTGACTTGAAATGAAACTTTTCATTTTTAAAGAAAAAACGAAACAAAAAACTTTTTTTGTTTTTTTTTACAAGCACAATGCAAAATGTAGAATGCAAATCAAAAGAAATTACTCACTTTGAGTACTAATGAAATCTCTCAAAACGCTACAAGAGAAAAGGATACGAAAATCAAAGAGAGACCCAAAATAATTTCCTCAAAACAAGACACTCTTCACTTTTACACTGATCAACACTCAAAGAAAAACTTCAGTCGAAATCAAGTAATGTAATCTATGCTTGATGGAGAAAAGAGACCCAAATGCACACAAGGTTAACACTTGAAAGTTCTAATCGTGAGAATCAATCTAAGAAACAAACTCAACCAAACAAAAATCCTGAAATATATGACAAGATTCAACTCAATAACAAGTTTGGAAATCAACAAATAATGCAACCATTCGGATGACCCGAAAACACCTAGAAACCATAGGACTATCAGGATGCACTTGATTTGAAATAGAGAAGACCAAAGACGGAGAAATTGAGTAAAAAATTTCGTTGAACAGAAAATAACATGATTTATTCAAGCAGAAGAGAAAATCATAAGGATAAGACACACTGGCAGACAAATAGGAAGAAACCCTAAAAAGATACACACAGAAATGGTCACAGCCGTGAGGCTGCAACCCGTGCTGGAAGTGGAAAAGAGCAATTGTATAAATGCATTCAGCGTTAATCGGCGTGACTGTCAGAGAAATACCAGCGTCGATCGAGGAGAATAATTAAAAATGAAAGGGTTTACTGAATTGGAACCAAGCTTATCACTTCAACAGAGAGATGAATGTCTGTAAGCAGTTACAGAAGACACATATAAAAGGAGATGGAAACTCGACAAACTATCGATGAAAAAAATGAAAAATCAAAGAGTGGAAACAAGAGACTAACGGCAATACTCCCCAGTTGAGTCACCAATTTGTTATGCATGAAAATCCTATCTGCAGACAAAGACAATCCCTCTAGCCCTAGGATGGGTCTAGTAACAACAAGGAACAATATAATGCCTACTTTCCTAGATTTCAAATTGGCATAGATCATATAGATGAACTACCTCAATATGATGATGCTCCTCGCCCGATTCCTTTTATCCTTTGCTCTTCTTAGTTAGATATTCATTGTCGCCAGTGCTTAGTTACCTGCAGAATAGATCAAACAACACAAAACGTGAAAGCACAACATGTATTTCACATAAAAAATCTATCTAGTTGATCAATGAATACTAGAAATTAAATCATACATTATATACCAGAGTGGAAAGTAAGAATCACTTGTATCATATTAATATAGAGAGGGGGAGTTACAACCTGCGCTTTGATTTCGCATCTCTACTTCAACAGTTCTAGATCCAGGCACGTCTCCAAAGCGCTCGTTTCAACTTGATATGAAAAGGCCAAAGATCTCAACTCTCCTTCAATACCTATAGCAACAATTCTCTCTCTGTTGTTCTTATATCTATGTTCTAACTAGTAGAGGTATGGGAGGATGTCCATTTTATACTGAAGGGAGAGGGTACATGGATCCACTTAAGGTGGGGAAATGGTTTATCTCCTTGGGGGGTTCCTCTTTTGTAGGAACAAGAATCCCAAAGGGAGAATCTCGACTCTATCCCCATGAACAAACAACCAGCTCTCTACCCACGAAGCTTCCAGATCTCGAAGCTTCATTTCCATTTTTTAAAACCTTCCAAAAGTGGATCGGCATGGGTATGGTCCCCATCCCAGCGCCAATCGGTGCTACTCCAGACTCAAAATTAGGCATCGATGTGAGTGATACAAACAAAGGGCGCGCCACTCCAGATTAACATGTTTTTAAGGAGCTACTCCAGGAATGGTTAATAGAGAGTTTGTTCAGTATATTGTAAGGGATATAATGGTACATTTTCATGATGGAAAATAGACACAGGGGGCACTGTTAAAGGTCCTCAGGATTTGGGAACAGGGAGTATAGGGACAATGACAAATTGTTGTGTAATAGTAGGTTCCACGTCTTCATATCAAAAACATCATCTTTAGTGACTATGTCCTCTTGTCAAAAACAAAAAACAAAAATACATATTCCAAAAATATATAAAAATTACAAAACACAAAAAATCAGAGCTAAGTGGGCTTGATTGTGGGGAAAATGCCACAGTTAAGCATGCTTGAGCCAGAGGTGTTCTAGGATGGGTGACCTCCTGGGAAGTCCTGGTTACTGGGTGCAATCCCCAGAAGTGATGATTGACGCTATGTGATTCATTTCACTAGTTTCAATCCCACTTCTTCACCCCTGTGAGAATCACCCAATGTAATGAGTGCTAAGTGGACTATTCAGAACTCATGAGAACTTAATCAATTATGAATACCTCTCATCGAAATGGTCATAGATTAGTAGTACATTTGGTGGAAATTCCGACACTTTGGTTCTGACACTTTTGACCAAATGTCGGAAATTTCCCCAAATTTTATCAATTTTTCAAATCCCGCCCACAACTGTCGCTATACCGACGTTTGGAGACAAGTGTCGGTATTGTGACACTTAGAAGTTAGTGTCGGTCTTCCGACGTTTGTAGCAAAGTGTCGGAATTGCGACGACGTAGAGCTAAGTGTCGCTATTGCGACGTTTGAGGAAAGCGTTGCTATTGCAACAGTTCGGGTAAAAGTGTCGGAATTGCGACAGTTCAGGAAAAAGTGTTGGAATTGCGATGGCATAGAGCTAAATGTTGCTATTGCGACATTTGAGGAAAGCATCGCTATTGCGACAGTTCGGGTAAAAGTGTCGCTCTTGCGGCAGTTTGGGCTATGTGTCGCTTTTGCGACGTTTGTATGAAAGTAGTGAGTGTTAATGATTAAGTAAGTGTAAAAGTGGTGCAAAATTCTAAGTGTTTGTGTATTGATAATTGGCATGGTGAAGTCGAATGTTGTGTGGACAGAAGATGCGTCCAAGCTAAAAACAAAGGTATGCATCCATAGTTTGTATAGGTTTTCTCTTGCAAGATAAAAACAAAGGTATGCATCCATATTTTGTATAGGTTTTCTCTTGCATCTCTATAGATGAAAATTAAAGGGGAAGAAGATAACTTTTTTGCTACTTATTAGGGACAGGCACCAACGTATAATGATTTCAAATAAAAACCTTACATCCTGCATATGAAACAATAGATTGTTCTAGATTATGGATAGTTCATTGACTCAATTTTCATGTTATCCTATTTTTATCGATTGGAAAAAGCTTGATTATGAGGTTGACAATGAGCAGGTTCATTATAGTCGAGCTTCGTTGATAGTGGATTGTTTAAAACCTATAGTTTATATTTTAATGATTGCACATGAATTGTTAGTGGCACAATGTGGAAGCATTGATGATCCTTTTATGGATAATTTTGGATTACTATGCATTATTGGTTTTCAAAGTTTTGTGAAAGGTGTAATCTAGGGTTCTTTCCCAAGCCCAGTAATTAGATGCTTTGGGTTCCACAATAAGATTTAATGTGGTTGTTGGAGTTTTCGAGACAAGGTTCCACACTAAATACTTGTTATAAGGAAGTGTTTGGGTCGGGCCGTTTCGTTCGAGGGCGCCCGTATTAGTTTTTCTAAGTTGTGACCACTCAGGTCCCTTGTGCACATTCGGGCGTCCCGTTTTCCGTTTGCTCCCTTGTGGCATCGTTCGGTCAGGCGTGCCGTGTCGCCCGACTGGGGCGCGTTCGGGTTGGGCCATTTCGTTCAAGGGCGCTCGTATCAGTTTTGCTAAGTTGTGACCGCCCGGGTGCCTTGTGCATGTTCAGGTGGCCTGTTTTCCATTTTCTCCCTTGTGGCATAGTTCGTTCGGGCGCGCCGTGTAGCGCTGTGTGAGGTCGCCCGACCGGGCGCGTTCGGGTCGGGTCAGGCCATTTCGTTCGAGGGCGCCCGTATCATTTTTGCTAAGTTGTGACTGCCCGAGTGTTGTGTGCGTGTTTGGGTGGTCTGTTTGCCTTTTGCTCCCTTGTGGCATCGTTCGGTCAGGTGTGCCGTGTGAGGTCGCCTGACCGAGCGCGTTTGGTTCAGGCCGTTTTGTTCGAGGGCGCCCGCATTCCCGACCCCTAACCCATCTAACCCCCTAAAACCTAACCCCATTAGCCCCTAAATTCTAACCCCTAAAATCCTTAACTGCTAAATCCCCTAACCCCCTAAACCTTTAACCCATTTAACCCCCTAAACCCTAAACCTATAACCCGTTAACCCCTAACCCATTTAACCCCCTAAACCATAAACCTCTAAACCCCTAACCAATTTTACCCCTAAACCCTAAACCTATAAACCTTTAACCACTAACCCTTAAACCCTTAACCCCTAACCCATTTAACCCCCTAAACCCCTAACCCATTTAACCCCCTAAACCCTAAACCTCTAAACCCTTAACCCCTAACCCCTTAAACCCTATTTCCCAACCGGTCTAACCCATTTAACCCCCTAAAACCCTAACCCATTTAACCCCCTACCCTAACCCTTAACCCCAAAAATCCTTAACTACTAAATCCCCTAACCCCCTAAACCTCTAAACCCCTATAACCCATTTAAACCCCTAAACCCTAGACCTCTAACCCCTTAACCCCTATCCCCTAGCTAAAATCCTTAACTACTAAATCCCCCAAGCCCCTAAACCTCTAAATGCGTGCCTAACCCATTTAACCCCTAAACCCTAAACCAGCTTTAACCCTTAACCCCTAACCCCTTAAACACTAATTCCCAACCCCCAACCCATTTAACCCGCAAAACCCTAAACCTTTAACCCTTAACCCCTAACCCCTTAAACACTCATTCCTAACCCCCAACCCATTTAACCCCCTAAACCCATAAAACCCTAACCCAATATTTAACCCCCTAAGCCCCTAAACCCTAACCCATTTAACCCCCTAAACCCTAGCCCCATTAACCCGTAACGACCCCTAACCCCTAAAATCCTTAATTGCTAAATCCACTAACCCCCTAAACCTCTAAAACCCTAACCCATTTAACCCCCTAAACCCTAGCCCCATTAAACTATAATGACCCCTAACCCTTAAAATCCTTAACTGCTAAATCCACTAACCCCCTAAACCTCTAAAACCCTAACCCATTTAACCCCCTAAACCCCAAACATCTAACCCGTAAACCCCTTAACCCCTTGATTTGCTAGGGGTCGGTTACCTTGATATTAATGGTGGTGTATTCATACTCCTTCTAAATGACCAATAAAGAGTGGCAGCCATATTAGAATTGGAGCAGACAAGATAATGGGCCAGCAACCCATTAGCAGTAGACCTGGAACTCAGCAGATCCTATCCTTTCTTAACAGCATGGGGATTCACACTTTGGATCAGATATCTCAGTGGATGCTCAGTCACAGATTTGGAAAGGATGGATCTTCCCAAATATACCCATTGAATTCAAAGCAAGCCTCACCAATCTTCAAACCCATCTTCATGGCATTGCCCCCACCAAACGCAACAGTGATGATGGCTTTCACTAGGATCCCTCAGGCTCCAGCTACACAGTCAAAGAAGCTTACCAGAAGATCTGCATCAATGAATACTCCATGCCCATTTGGGCACAGTGGAAAATAGCTTGGAAAACAGAGACTCTCCCAAAAATAAAATTCTTTATTTGGGTCCTCCTAAAAGAGAAAGTCCTCACGTCTGAGAATCTAAAAAAATGTGGGGTAATTGGCCCATCTCGATGTCCAAATTGTCAAGCAGCTGAGGAAACCATTCAGCATCTGTTCATAGATTTCCCCTTTGCCATTTCCTATTGGAGAGAAGCTTTTCGGAACATCAACCTTCCCTGGGGTTCCAACAACTCCATTTCTGAAGTCTTGCATCTTTGGAAAAGAAACTATCCTTGGCAGCATAAGAAAAACAAAATTGCTCATAGAGTATGGAATGCTTTACCATGCTCTCTCCTATGGAATATATGGCTAGCTCGAAATCGCATGGTCTTCAAGGAAAAAGAAACCAGCATCAGGAAGTTATACAATAAATCATGGAGTCTCACATTGGAAGCAATGTTTGCTAAAAGTCAAGGGAAACTTGACACAGCCGAACTCTATGTTGAAGAAAGGAACTTCATATGGTATTTACTGGAAAAAAACAACAATGCCCATAGCAGGAGTGACATTAACAACAACAACAATTCTAGCTACAGTTGGAAAATTAGAATGAAAGATGAGGAGTTTTCTCTTTGGCTCAGAAACTACAACACCCATTATCTCTTTTTTGATGGTGCCTCTAAATCTAGTCTAGGAAGGGCCGGGGCTAGAGGAATCATCTGTAACGCCAATGGAGACATCATAACTGCCTATGAATGGGTATTAGGAAATCTATCCAATAACAGGGCCGAAGCTCTCGCTCTTTATCAAGGTCTCATCCAGCTTCAAAAACTTGGCATACGAACAACAACGATCATTAGAGACTCGGCTATTGTCATTAGTCTGATGGTATACAACCGGAACGCCTCTAATGTGATCCTGCAACAAACAATCAGTCGATGCCAAGCACTTGCTCAACATATGAAAGAAATCCGATTCTACCATGTACTCCGTTCGCTCAACAAGGAGGCAGATACACGTGCAAATAGAGCCTGCTTACATCCTATAGGCTTTCTTCGACGTAGCACCACCGAATCTCAATTCTTCCTTCCATAATCAGAAATAAATCAACTCACAGATTATCTGCAGAGGTTTTCAACACCATCATATTCCTCCCCACTGACATTCATATTATTCTCATGATCGATTTAGCTCTCGTATCACCTGAAATCTCATCTGAATCCTTTGCAGAGGATATTACTGACATAATATCTCTGAATTCAATCCATTTACTCAGCCTTCATCCTTTCTCGCAAGCGCTCATGTTGTCTTCATGAGATCCCCGTGATCTATCCCTCAAATATCATATGACAACATCTCCATTCCACCTAGATTCTCTATTTAAGCCTGTGTATTTAATCGTGGTCGCTCCTGATCTGAATCACTCCTCCTTCTCCCCTCTTCTCTACTCGTATTCCCCTTCTATGCGTTCGCATTCCTCCCATCTTCCTTCATTCCGATCATCTATCTCTGTGATTTTCAAAGCCCCCTGCTTCCTTTCCAACCCAGATCCCTGCCCATTGGATCTGCACCTTTGCAGGCCCTTGTCATTCTCTGGCTCATCAATTTTCTCTCACAACATGGCAAGAAGCGAAGACTGCTTCCACTGCCCTTATCTCCAAGCAGAGTTGGAGCAAAATCGTGCACAACAGAAGATCTTGGATGCAAAAATTGACACTCATGCTCAAATCACCAAGGAGAAACATGAGGCCGACCTGAATCTCTTCCTTCACAAAGTGTCTTCAATCCAGGGATAGTTCAATGACCTCTCAACTAGATGCAATCACGTCAAACAGTCCGTTGATATTCTGAAGTATATTCTGGAAAAAAATAATGCACCAAGTACTAGCTCAGCAAATGCAAGAAATACAGATGCTGAAGGCAATCCTAAATAATCCACTGCATGTTAAATCCACCACATAAGCATCGATTAATCATGAATTGCAAATACTGTCTTTTATTATTTCAATTTGTTCGAATCTATACTAGCTCAGTCTTTCATATAGTTAAGAATGATGGAAGAAAAAGGGATTTTGTTCTCAATGTTGTCCTCCCCTACTTTGATTCTCATTTGGCCGGGTGCCTTGTGCACGTTCGGGTGGCCCATTTTCCGTTTTCTCCCTTGTGGCATTGCTCGGTCAGGCGCGCCATGTCGTGTCGTGTGATGTTGCCCGACTGGGCGCGTTCGGGTTGGGTCGTTTCGTTCGAGGGTGCCCGTATCAGTTTTTCTAAGTTGTGACCGCCCGGGTGCCAGCTTATCCACGTTCGGGAGGCCCGTTTGCCGTTTTCTCCCTTGTGGCATCGTTCGGTCAGGCGCGCCATATGAGGGCACCCGACCAAGCGCATTTAGGTCGGGTCGATTCGTTCGAGGGCGCCCGTATCATTTTTGCTAAGTTGTGACCGCCCGGGTGCCTTGTGCACATTCATGTGGCCCGTTTACTATTTGATCCCTTGTGGCATCGTTCGTTCGGGCGCGTCGTGTGAGGTCGCTTGATCGGGCACGTTCGGGTCGGGTTGTTTCGTTCGAGGGCGCTCGTATCAGTTTTGCTAAGTTGGGACCGCCTGGGTGGCTTGTGCCCCTTAGGGTAGCCCGTTTTCCGTTTGCTCCCTTATGGCATCGTTCGGTCGGGCGCGCCATGTCGCGCCGTGTGAGGTCGTCCGACCGGGCGCATTTAGGTCGGGTCATTTCGTTCGAGGGCGCCTGTATCAGTTTTTCTAAGTTGTGACCGCCCGGGTGCATTATGCATGTTTGGGTGGCCTGTTTGTTATTTTCTCCCTTGTGGCATCATTCGTTCGGGCGTGTTGTGTTGCGTCATGTGATGTCGCACGACCGAGCGCGTTCGGGTCGGGCCGTTTCGTTTGAGGGCGCCCGTATTAGTTTTGCTAAGTTGTGACCGCCCGGGTGCCTTGTGCATGTTCGAGTGGTCCATTTGTCGTTTTCTCCCTTATGGCATCGTTCGGTCGGGAGCGTCGTGTGAGGTCGCCCGACCGGGCGCGTCGTGTGAGGTCGTCCGACCAGGCGCGTTTGGGTCGAGCCGTTTCGTTCAAGGGCGCCCGTATCAGTTTTGCTAAGTTGTGACTGCACGGGTGCCTTGTGCATGTTCGGGAAACCTGTTTACCATTTTCTCCCTTGTGGCATCGTTCGGTAGGGATCGCCATGTCGCGCCGTGTGAGGTTGCCCGACTGGGTGCGTTCGGGTTGGGTCGTTTCGTTCGAGGGTGCCCGTATCAGTTTTGCTAAGTTGTAACCGTCCGGGTGCCTTGTGCACATTCGGGTGGCCTATTTTCTGTTTGCTACCTTGTGGCATCGTTCATTCGGGCGCGTCGTGTCGCGCCGTGTGAGGTCGCTCATTCGGGCACGTTCGGGTTGGGCCGTCTTTTCTCAGTGGTTCCAACAGCGAGTGCAGATCGTCATTCGAGAGTTACAGAGTGACGCCATTGGCTTCCTCGTCCAGCTTTCTTGTCTTACCATCGCCCTTGATCCTCCATGATTTTTTCTCCGGTTTGAGAAGAGGGGGGTTCATACTAGCTTCAATTCCCCAAATTGACTCATGCCAAGTCTTTTAAAGATTGAATGATTACAAAAGCTTCCCTATTAGACATGTAGTTTGGTCAGTCACCTATAGGAGGATAATTTAAATTTTAAACCACATTTTGATTTCTAGATTCCAAAGCTCAAGTATAAGCCTGAACTGTAGCAAGGGTTAATGCCATTGTTCATGGGGTACATAGCCTGTGACATACAAACTGCCATAATTTACATTATGTGAACAGTAAAACGAGCCAATTTTGGTATCATATAGGTCTTTGAATCCCAAGAATTTTAGTGTAACTACCAAATAGGCTTATAGCTCTGTTATCAATAGGGATGCCCCTCTTTTGGAGTGTATGGAGCAGAATCAATTTGAATTTTGTCCTTGAATTTTAAGGAGCGTAACTAGGCTCCTCATTGAAAAAAATCAAAGGAATTGGCATTACTAAGGACTGTGCGTAGAATCCATATAATGGCCCTATTAAGTGATCCATGTCTGTCATCGCAATTTCCTAACCTAATCTGGAGTCTTGAAGCATGATAAAAAATTAAAATATTATTGATAATTACAATGGAAGCTACCAAATCTGAATTACTATTTTCATTCAATTACAGGTAAAGATCCAAGGAAAAAATAATATATAAATTATAAAGAAAAAATACATAAAAAAAAGAGATTAGAACTCCAAATATTTAAAATACAACAGAATTTAATAGTGTAAAGTTTAAAACTCCTTTTAATAAAGCATGATGATTTAATAGGGTAGAAGGATTACTATATGCAAAAATCAGTCCATTATTTACTCATATAATTTTAATTGCTTCTCAAAAAAATATGTTTTATTTTTTTTATTGTAAATATTTTTAAACAATCAAAATAAACAAACATTTAATTATTTAGAAATTGTTTTAATTGTTTAAAAATTATTATAATTATTAAAAATATATATATTTTTAAATTAATTTGAGTGGCATTAAAAAAAATACATGTGTTTCATTTCAAAATGTAAAAAAATTTCAAATATCAAAAGTTTTAATTTCCCTCTTTCATTTCCCTCCGGTTGCATGGTTTGTCCAGGGAAGGAGGGAAAATGCGGCCATAATGTCGCCGGTTTTGAGGAAGGATGAAGCCATACTATTGCAGGTTTCGAGGAAGGATGCGGGAGATTTGTGCCCCGAACCGTGCTCATAGATATGGCACCACGGACAGTGTGAGGATCTTTGCATTGCTCTCAAATCCACAACTCCAAAAACATGTATCTTATTCTTCAATACAACAAGAATTTTGGCTGGCATTTTATCTTTTTTTTCAGGATCTTGTCTCATGGGTCTGCTTGTAATTTGTTCTATTGGGACTGCAACCCATTACCAACTCGTTCTGATGAAACAAATGCACAGTGGCCTCTGTGGGAGCTTATAAGCCTAATTAGACCTTACCACAGAAGTTGCACTGTTATCACTCGTTGCAGGCGTTACACTGGCTAAGCTTCACTTGGCTTCATTTCCTTTTCCCCCTTTTTGAAACCCTACTATATGGCACATTTTATTTTCTAGACAAATAATATTATTTGTGTGCGCGCGCAGTGTAATCAAGAACCCTGAAATATTTGCACTAGTTTCATCATTACTCTTGAGTATCTCATATCCCAATGAATACACAAAGCATTCCCTTGACATTCTTCTGCAGGTATTTTTTAAAGTTTTGTGTCAGCCCTTATATACCATTTTTTGTGAGATTTGATGTTGTTTCTTTATTACCAACATCTTGTATTCCTTTATCTCTTACCATCATTGCAGACAACATTTGTCAATACTATTGATGCTCCATCACTAGCATTGTTGGTGCCTATAGGCCACCACGGTCTTAGGGAAAGAAGTGCAGATACGTGCAAAGAAAGCAGCCTAGATTGTTGGAACATGTGTTCTTTGGTAATAGAGCCAAAGGATATGCTACCATATATAAGCTTGATGCTTCCTGAAGTGAAGAAGGTATTGGCAGAATCTTTTTCCCTGTATGTGTCTTATTGATATATTATTTTGTTCAGACATTTCTAATTAATTTAAATTCTGCACAGGTTCTTGCAGACCCTATACCAGAAGTACGTGTTGTTGTAGCTAGAGCTCTTGGGTTGCTCATAAGGGGCATGGGTGAAGAGAAATTCCCAGATCTGGTGCCTTAGTTACTGGAGACTCTGAAATCAAATAACAGCAATGTTGAGCGATCAGGAGTTGCACAGGGCTTGAGTGAGGTAATTGAAATTATGCTAAAAAATTCTTTAATTATGGGCAACTTATGCATGCTTAGACACTTAGGCCTGTGAAAAACCTGCCCGAACTACAAACATTAATTGATTGGCACCACCATGATAGTTCCCTCCACTAGGAAGAAAAGTTTCTCTCTCATGCCAGTGGACTTGCTGGCTGGCTTACCATTTGGTTGACGTAAAGCCTTACTATAAGGATGGAAAAAATGATTTCACTTTTCTAAGACTTTCATGCATATGTGTTCAAGTTTATAATTATAGATTAGCACATGGTTAATTGCTGCAAAGTGTTGATTGTGGTACTGTACAGTTACAGTAGCAATGGATTTTTGTTTTGAAAGGAAATCCTTGTGTAATCCCCTCTCCTTCCTCGACACATCTAGATAGAGGGCAGCTATTCTGAGTCAGTTAATTTGATTTGAACCCATGATCTTGTCTCTAAGAAAATCCTCAAGCAACTTCCTTTTCCCTTGCTTTGTCTTATAGTTCCTGGATCCTTCTTGAAGCTTATCAATGAGTCTTTTACCCTGTTCTTGACCTGCAACTTCTGAAAATTCAAAAAATTCTTTGGAATTCGGCTCCATGTCCCCTGTTTTGGCCTTCATTTCTTTGACATCCTTGTATATTATTGTTCTTAAGTAGGTTTTTTGTCCATATTGATGTTTTCTTGTATGTTTCCTTTCCAAGTATGTTATACACCTTTTCATATCAGACTTGTCATTCATTTTCTTTATCTGATCTTCATATTGAAACCTGAGATCATTATTACAAATCAACGATGCTTCTTCAATTGCTCTTTGTACATGCATCCATAGTTCATAAAAGACTTGTACTAAGCTGGATCTCTATACATTTGACATTGCCATAATAGAATTTTTTTAGAATTTTGATTGCAATTTATTCCATCTTGTGAAATCTTGGAGCTTTCCTTCAGTTGGTCCTCTACCCTGTTTATTTGAGGTCCATGACTTTTTATTTGCATTGCATTTGTTTTCAAGAGACAATTTTTTTTCTTTCTCCTTTATGACAGCTTCTTGTACTCGTTCATCTTCATATTCTTCAAGTCCTGCAAACAAACACTCATATAAACAGTTAGACTGAAAAACTTGTCGCTCATTTGCCCCTGTTGATGCCTCTAGGATTGACATTTCTCCTCTATGCTGGATTGAACTTCTTAAGTTTTCCATGAGACTCTTATCTTGTCTCTCATCCACCTCTTCTTCATCAAACGTTGGTCCTCTCTCAAGTTCACAGATAAATATTGCTTTCTCTGCCCCTAAGGACTGATTTTCATACCTTTTTCTTCCTTCAACTCATTTTTTTCTCCACGCCCCTAATTCAGGCAAAGAGCTTGATGGAAAACTATGATTTCAGTGAGTCTCAGGAAGGATACAAGGTTTTGTTGAATGTGTATGATCTAAGCCAGGGACTTGCAAGACAATTGACTTCCTCATTACTTGGTAGAGCCATTGAAGGAATCTGGTACAGTAAATATCAAAATGTTATGCTTAAGATGTATTTTCTGAATGAATCTCTTTTTCTAAAAAAAGGTATATGTTTTGCATTAGTTTACATTGATGTTTAAATTTATATTGAACAACTTACATTAAGCCCAGCTACAACTCAAGAAATTGCAGACTTAAATTAAGATAAGTTTCTTTGCATTTATTGAAATTAAAATTTACCAAAGATTAAGTTTGAACAAAGAATAATTAGCTTGTGTGGAATTTGAATCATTTCTAGTAGGTGAGCTGAAATGTCAGTGCCCTAAACATGGGTTAGTATTAATGGTAGAGATCTTGGGTTTTCATGGATGAGATCCATGTTCAAATCCCATGGATTATATGAGTAAGGGAGGCCAAAAATGTGAAACAAGTTGAGGCAAAGTGAAAATGGATAGTCAACTCAGCAAATTGGTAAATCTCATCAAATGTCAAGAACTATGAATGATGGACCAGGGGCTATGGCATTAGTGTTTCAGTCATGAAGCATAGGCAAATTACTATTGGGTTGAGAGCTCATAAACAAGAATATCAACACATCTTTCTCCAATGGTGTTATTAATTTCGATTCCAATTCTCTCTGGCCTCATTTGAGAAGTTTGGCTTCCTAACGTTGAGTATCTAATTATTACTTGGATCAACCTTGTCCAATTCGATTGTATAATCATCCCTAGTTCTTTCCCATTGCCTCCTACATGGTTGAAGTGCATGAACATATTACAGTTATGGTGGCATTTATAGTCATTGTATATTTTCCTCAACAACATAATAGCACTTAAAGCTGTGTTACTGGATCTATTGGTCCTGAGGGATGGATCCCCAGATTGGATCCTGATCCGCTAGGATTTTCCCGAGATATGTTTCGTACTTGTCTACTGTGTAGATCGATACAGATCCCTCATCCATGAAACGAATCCCAAGCATCGTGATTCATAAGTGGATCCAACAATTTTGGTTTCTTAAAATATGAAAATAAAACGAATTTGTTTGGTATTCTATATTCACTCAAAGTTGGTTATCCTTTGTGCTCATTCACGGCTTAACCGAAATTAAGTGACAATTTTTGTTGCCAATTAGGTGTAGTTTGAGTCGTTGAGAGGGAATGTTTTTTCCTCCCTTGCTTAAGTTGGGTTCAAATCCCACTATGTGATATGCTTACTTAGTGAGTCAATTGTTATCGAGATGCTGACCTGACCTTGAGTTTTAAAGAATCTGGTTTAATATGGCTACCATCCATGGAATGAAGGAAAGTGCAGGTGTGTTTCCCCAGGAAAAGCACATTCTGTGCAAAAGAATATCAAAAAATCTATACATTTTAAAAAATTTATATACCTTTGTGTGTTAACAATATTTCCTTCCAAGGAAAAAAATGTTTTATTTATTTTAGTAGAGAATAAAGAGCACTCTATTAAGGCGCTCAAGTCACTTTACAAATAGATGAGACTGTCTACTTGTTTGTTAATCAAGTAATTTGTCTTCCAATATTCTGTAGTTACATGAAAGTGCTATCCAAAAAATACTTAATTGATATCAAAACAATCTCAAGAGTCAAAATTATTACTAAAGTCCATGCTAAGACATATTACAGTATTCCAATACTTTTTGTATTATGTATTCCAATACAGTATAGACCCTCAATTTACGTGACTATTCAATTTACTGTCCTGTTTTAAAGGGAATTTGAATCCTTTCCAGTAGGTGACCTGAAATTTCAGTGCCCTCAACATGGGTTAGGATTAATGGTAGATATCTTGGGTTTTCATGGATGAGATCCATGTTCAAATCCCATGGAGTATATGAGTAAGGGAGGCCAAAAATGTGAAACGGGTTGAGGCAAAGTGAAAATGGATAGTCAACTCAGCAAATTGTTAAATATCATCAAATGTCAAGAAATATGAATGATGGACCATGGGCTATGGCATTAGTGTTTGAGTCATGAAGCATAGGCAAATTACTATTTGGTTGAGAGCTCATAAACAAGAATCTCAACACATGTTTCTCCAATGGTGCTATTAATTTCGATTCCAATTCTCTTTGGCCTCATTTGAGAAGGATGGATTCCTAATGTTCAGTATCTAATTATTACTTGGATCAACCTTGTCCAATTCGATTGTATAATCATCCCTAGTTCCTTCCCATTTCCTCCTACATGGTTGAAGTGCATGAACATATTACAGTTATGGTGGCATTTATAGTCATTGTATATTTTCCTCAACAACAGAATAACACTTAAAGCTGTGTTACTGTTTCTGTTGGTCCTGAGGGATGGATCCTAGATTGGATCCTGATCCGCTAGGATTTTCCCGAGATATGTTTCATACTTGTCTACTGTGTAGATCAAGACAGATCCCTCATCCATGAAACGAATCCCAAGCATCATGATTCATAAGTGGATCCAACAATTTTGGTTTCTTAAAATATGAAAATAAAACGAATTTGTTTGGTATTCTGTATTCACCCAAAGTTGGTTATCCTTTGTGCTCATTCACGGATTAACCGAAATTAAGTGACAATTTTTGTTGCCAATTAGGTGTAGTTTGAGTGGCTGAGAGGCAATGTTGTTTCCTCCCTTGCTTAAGTTGGGTTCAAATCCCACTATGTGATATGCTTACTTAGTGAGCCAATTGTTATCGAGATGCTGACCTGACCTTGAGTTTTAAAGAATCTGGTTTACTATGGCTACCATCCATGGAATGGAGGAAAGTGCAGGTGTGTTTCCCCGGGAAAAGCACATTCTGTGCAAAATAATATCAAAAAATCTATACATTTTAAAAGTTTTATATACCTTTGTGTGTTTACAATATTTCCTTCCAAGGAAAAAAATGCTTTCTTTATTTCAGTAGAGAATAAAGAGCACTCTCTTAAGGCTCTCAAGTCACTTTACAAATAGATGAGACTATCTACTTGTTTGTTAATCAAGTAATTTGTCTTCCAATATTCTGCAGTTACATGAAAGTGTTATCCAAAAAATACTTAATTGATATCAAAACAATCTCAAGAGTCAAAATTATTACTAAAGTCCATGCTAAGACATATTACAGTATTCCAATACTTTTTGTATTATGTATTCCAATACAGTATAGACCCTCAATTTAAGTGACTATTCAATTTACTGTCCTATTTTAAAGTTTCTTTCTTTCTTTCTTTTTAAATTGAAACCGTCGTCGGTATACTGACACTTTGTAAGCGTCGCTCTTCCGACGCCTTATAAGCGTCGGTCTTTCAACACCTTGAACGTTTTCTCTTTTCGTCGGTCTTGTGACGTTCCATTTTTTTTTTAATTTTTAAATGCCCGTCATTATTGCGACAGTTCTTCCTGGCGTCGGTATTGCGACACTTTGGGAAAGTGTCGGTATTGCGACACTTTAATAAGCATCGGAAGAGCGACGTTGAAAACGTCAGACCACATATCATTGGAATTGCGACAGTTTACAAACGTCGGAAGAGCGACAATTTAGAAACGTCGGAAGAGCGACGTTCAAAACGTCAGACCACATATCATCGGAATTGCGACAGTTTACAAACGTCGGAAGAGTGACGGTTTGGAAAATGTCGGAAGAGCGACGGTTGTTTGGAAACGTCAGAAAAAGTGTCGGTATTGCGACACTTTGGAAAAGCGTCGTAATTGCAACGTAATGGCTAACCACGTTTTTTCCGGCCTCGAACTATCGCTCTTGCAACGAATATGTGTCGGAATAGCGACGAAGTAGCCGTCGAAAATTGGGCCAAATTTTCTAGTGGATGAATGACTTACTTAACGCAGTTGAATCCCAAAAATGATACAAATATAATGCACTGTGGAAACCCCTCATACTTAAACATAAAAATTAAATTATGTTTTTTTCCTCCCATGAATTCAAACCCATCATACGAGTAGTCATCTGCTGGCAATGTAGTTGCTCTCATCCATTTCCAATAAGTGGTTGGGTACTACTCACTAGTGTGAAATCTGTCATCCCGTGGAAAAATAGAACACCATCTAGCCATGTAGGGTTCTCTTGCCGATGGAGAGATTACATAATCCAATGTTAGGGGTCTCAGCACTGCAATCCTTTCAAAGAATAAACTTATAGTAAGCTCCCATAACCGCAAGTTTCACTTCTTCTCCTCTTAAGCTTTGTAAGCTAAGCCTTCACATTGGCCACCATCCTGTCACACCAGTTAAGCAAGGAAGGCTCTAAACATCGGATACATAACTCCAGGTGTGGAATTTTCACTGCATGGGGTGCTACATACACTTCCACTCAGGACATAGTATAAGCTAATGTTTGTAGGGTCAAGTCATGTATGTCCTCTATGAGGATATTCTTTTTATCTTCCCCTTCAACATGCCTGCAATGAGAATCCGTCATACTTCTAATGGTTGCCCCAGTATTGTTGTGAACCCTTGATAACCCAACTAGAGCACCCTTCCTTGACAACCCAATGAGAAAGAATATGTCTGGGGCCTCTATAGTAAATCTCTCTGGGACAACAATGAATTGTTGGGTGTCTACATCCCACCATCGTCTAATGTATGTAAAGAGATATTCTTGGTTGGTGATTCTTGGTATTCTGAAAAATTAAGCAATCCACATTCCCTCAGAGCATTGATGGTTGGCCCATGGTCCATAGCTTGGATTTCATTCTTAGAATTTTGCCTATCTCTCCATTCCACCACCATGTTTTCTCCTGTGGTAAAACAAATACTCTATAAATCATGGCCATGCGTGCAAAATGCATTCCACACACAAAAAAAATAATTTGGGAAGAAAATATTTTGAAAATGATTCATTTGTCCCTCGGTCGCACCCTTGACATGGGTGAAATTCATCCCTAGCCACAGGTAGCCCGCAACATGCCTGCAGCTGGGCCTCTTTGGCCTAAAATTTTCCGTTACATGCCTGCAACTGGGCATTTTTTCTCAATAAAACCATAATCCATCTTAAAAATTGACTAAGAACAAGTATCACATGTAGAAATTACTAAGAATGGGGCAATTTTCACTTACTTGGTTGAAGATGACCACTTGCTCCTCCTTTCTCTTGCTCTCAAACCCTTGGAATCTCTCTCCCCATTTCTTCACAAAATCACAATGACCAATTAGAGAGGTATGAGATCCTTTTATAACTTATTTTGGCATCTTGAGGAATATTTCTTTTTTAATTTTTTGGTTTAAAGGGGTTTTTTTAGATTTATAATGTGAGATCTAAGAGTTTTGTGATCCATAATGTAGACAAAAGTACTTTCGGAAAAATCACATCATTAGGATTAGGTCGACGTTTCGAACCAGCTAACGTCGTTCGTCCTTAGGACAAGGTGGAGAGACTAATCGATATTGGTAAATAAATAGTGGAGATGCATCATTGCCCGGAATTAGTCGTTGAGACCTAGCCATTAAGACTAGCTGATAAGAACTAGCCATTAGAAAGTTAGTTAATAAATTAATTAATTAAATAATTTTTTTATTATAACAAATGGGTTAATAAATTATTAAGAATTAAAATGGGTAATAGGGAGGGGAACAAATTTTAGTTTAAAAATGATTACTTAATTAATTGTTAATAAAATCAATAAATTAATTAATTAAAATAAAACTAAGGGACCTAAGAAGGAACAAGGGAGGGGAAATTTTTTATAACTAAATAAATAAGTAAATTAAATAAATTAATTTAAAAATTTTAAGAAGGGGTTTATAAATAAATATAATAATAAAATAAAATAATTGGGGGAGGGGGTAAAATTTTTTCTTGATAAGACTAAATAAATAATTTATTTAATTATTGGATCAAATAAATTTATATATATATAATAATAAATAAACAAAAAGATCCAATAAAAATAATAAAAAAGGCAAAGAGAACTAAGAAGGCACTAGGGAGCGGTAATTTTTTTATAAAAATAAATAAATAAATATAAACAACAATTTTTTTATTTTATTTATTTATTTATTTTACAAGGTGAGAAACGGGGCCCAGCTCTTACTTAATTTCCAACCATCATCGCAGTTGAGATTCTTAGTATGTCGCTCAATTTCGATCGCCTCCCTTAATTTCCTATGGTGAAAGTGATCTACCTTAGCAACTACCTTAGAGTCTTCAATACAAACATGGTGGCATGATTTTTCCACATGTTCAGCAAGAGCTGAGGTACGAGACCGATTATGCCTAATATCTGCAACATGCTCCCTGATTCTCTGCCTAATGGATCGACATGTTTCTCCTATATAGGGAGTTCCACAAGAACAAGGAATCATATAAACCCCTTTCATGTCCTTAGGGTCGATAGGGTCTTTAACGGGCCCAAGGGAATTTATAATAGTGCAGAGAGGTTTGAAAGAAGTCGAGATGTTATTTCTTTGAAGGACATAGGAAATTTTGTCCGTTGTCCCCTGGATAAAAGGGAGATGGACCTTGGAAATAGGATCCACTCGAGTAGATTTTCCACTCAATCCTTTATATGCTTTCTGAAAGGCTTTAATACCTTGATACCTACTGTAACCATTATTTTCAAAAATGTCAAGAAGATGGGACTTCTCTGATTCCAAGGAGTTATCGTCAGAGATTCTAAGGGCACGAGTCGCAAGAGTACACAGGACACCAAATTTCTGAGCAGGAAAATGATGGGACCCAGCATAAAGATACTGTTCCGTGTGAGTCTTTTTGCGAAAAACCCGGTGAGAAATGGAACCATCCTCATTCCTTGAGAGAAGGATATTAAGTAAAGGGAGGGAACCATCAACCTCTACTTCCATCATGAATTTGATGGAATCAGAAAGCGAGTTCATTTGTCCAAGGAACAGATCTAATTTCTCCCGACTATGGGGCCAGATGACACAAGTATCATCCATGAACCTATTCCACATCCTAGGGCGGAATTTAGTAGAGGCCAAGGCCTTAGATTAAAAATCCTCCATAAACAAGTTAGAAACAACGGGGGAAAGAGGGGAGCCCATTGCAACACCACAGGTTTGCTCATAAAGCTCCCTTGAAGACTGAAGAAAGTCAAGGTGGGGCAGAGGCTAACCAATTTAGAGGTGTTCTCATCGGAGATCCATTTAATGACATCAAAGGCTTCTTTGATGGGTATTTTGGTGAATAAGGACACAACATCAAAGCTAACCATAAGATCACTAGGCTCCAGCTTGATGTTATTCCACTCACTGATAAAGGAAACTGAGTCCTTCACAAAGGAATTAGTTTGACCTACAAGGGGCTTGAGCTTCTGGGCCAAGAATTTGGCCAGATGATAAGAGGGACCACCTATTGTGTTAACAATAGGTCTTAAGGGGGGCCCCAGTTTATGAATATTTGGGAGACCATAGATCCAGGGGGTAAGGGGATTACTTTCAATAAGATTATTAGTGAGAGTATTAAGAGAATAATTAGATTTAATGGCAAGGGAAACATACTTACACACTGATCTAAGGGGATTCTTATTAAGCTTAATATAACTACCACTATTGGAAAGATGGTCAACCATCTTGCTAAAATAGTGAGACTTATCCATAATGACAATGGCCCCACCCTTGTCAGCCTTAAGGGTGACAATGTCAGGGTTGTCCCTTAGGGTCTTGAGGGCGAGAAACTCAGGCTTACTCAAGTTTCTCTTAGGAGGCTTAGCCTTCCTAAGAATAATAGAGAAATCCTACCTAATGGTCTCCTTAACAATATCCGGGAGATCCTTGATGCCATATTCGAGGCTACAAATAATTTCATCATTAGGGATCTTCTTCGGGGCAAGGGAAAAATTAAGCCCTCTATTAAGAAGACTGAAAACCGAAGGATCAAAAGAAAAACTAGAAAGATTCATAACATTTTTATTAGAAACCCTAATATTATTATTATTATTATCATCATCATCATCTAACATATTTTTATTAACAATGCTACTTAGATTATTTTTGTTAGTTATATCATTATTCCTATTGTATAGGAATGAGTTATTATTAAAAACCTTATCACTAATATTATTGTTTATTACTGAAAGGTTATTATTAATAAAGTTAGGGTTAATTAAATTTTTATTAAAGGAACCTAAACCTACCAAGCTCAAAGTCAGATGGCCATTGGAGCCACCATCACCTTTAAGCTTCACTACATCGAGAACAGAAGGAGACTTAGCCGAATCTTCAGCGCGAGCGATGGGAACGTCTGCCTTGACCGCGAAAGGGCTGTCGGGGGTAGAAACAAAGCCACAGCCCGACAGTGACTGCATCTGCAAAAGGGGATAATAATAATAATAATAATAATAATATTGGGGTTTCTAATAATAATAATAATAATAATAATAATAATGGGGTTTCTAATAAAAATGTTGTAAACCTTTCTAGTTTTTCCTTTGATCCTTTGGTTTTTAGTCTTCTTAACAGAGGGCTTAATTTTTCCCTTGCCCCAAAGAAGATCCCTAATGATGAAATTATTTATAGCCTCGAATATGGCATCAAGGATCTCCCGGATATTGTTAAGGATACCATTAGGCAGTATTTCTCTATTATTGTTAGGAAGGCTAAGCCTCCTAAGAGAAACTTGAGTAAGCCTGAGTTTCTCGCCCTCAAGACCCTAAGGGACAACCCTGACATTGTCACCCTCAAGGTCGACAAGGGTGGGGCCATTGTCATTATGGATAAGTCTCACTATGTTAGCAAGATGGTTGACCATATTTCCAATAGTGGTATTTATATTAAGCTTAATAAGAATCCCCTTAGATCAGTGTGTAAGGATGTTTCCCTTGCCATTAAATCTAATTCTTTTCTTAATCCTCTCGCTAAGAAGCTTATTGAAAGCAATCCCCTTACCCCCCGGATCTATGGTCTCCCAAAGATTCATAAACTGGGGCCCCCCTTAAGACCTATTGTTAACACAATAGGTGGTCCTGCTTATCATCTGGCCAAATTCTTAGCCCAGAAGCTCAAGCCCCTTGTAGGTCAAACTGATTCCTTTGTGAAGGACTCAGTTTACTTTATCAATGAGTGGAAGAACATCAAGATGGAGCCTGGTGATATTTTGGTTAGCTTTGATGTTGTTTCCTTATTCACCAAAATACCCATCAAATAAGTTGGTGATGTCATTAAACGGATCTCCGATGAGAATACCTCTAAATTGGTTAGCCTCTGCCTCACCTCCACTTTCTTCAGTTTTCAAGGTGAGTTTTATGAGCAAACCAGTGGTGTTGCGATGGGCTCCCCTCTTTCCCCCATTGTTGCTAATTTGTTTATGGAGGATTTTGAATCTAGGGCCCTGGCCTTTGCTAAATTTCGCCCTAGGAAGTGGAATAGTTTAATGGATGATACTTGTGTCATCTAGCCCCATGGTCGGGAGAAATTAGATCTGTTCCTTGGACACCTGAACTCGCTTTCTGATTCCATCAAATTCGCGATGGAAGTAGAGGTTGATGGTTGCCTCCCTTTCCTTGATATCCTTCTCTCAAGGAATGAGGATGGTTCCATTTCTCATTGGGTTTTTCGCAAAAAGACTCACACGGAACAATATATTCATGCTGGGTTCCATCATTTTCCTGCTCAGAAATTTGGTGTCTTGTGTACTCTTGCGACTCGTGCCCTTAGAATCTCTAACAACAACTCCTTGGAATCAGATAAGTCCCATATTCTTGACGTTTTTGAAAATAATGGTTACAGTAGGTCTCAAGGTCTTAAAGCCTTTCAGAAATCATATAAAGGATTAAGTGGAAAATCTACTCGGGTGGATCCTATTTCCAAGGTCCATCTCCCTTTTATCCAAAGGACAATGGACAAAATTGCCTATGTCCTTCGAAGAAATAATATCTTGGCTTCTTTCAAACCTCTCTGCACTATTAGAAATTCTCTTGGGTCTATTAAAGACCCTATCGACCCTAAGGACATGAAAGGGGTTTATATGATTCCTTGTTCTTGTGGAACTCCCTATATAGGAGAAACAAGTCGATCCATTAGCAGAGAATCAGGGAGCATGCTGCAGATATTAGGCATAATCGGTCCCATACCTCAGCTCTTGCTAAACATGTGGAAAAATCGTGCCACCATGTTTGTATTGAATACTCTAAGGTAGTTGCTAAGGTAGATCACTTTCACCATAGGAAATTAAGGGAGGCGATCAAAATCGAGCGACATGCTAAGAATCTCAACTGCGATGATGGTTGGAAATTAAGTAAGAGTTGGGCCCCGGTTCTCGCCTTGTAAAAAAATAAAAATAAAAGAATTATTTGTTGTTTATATTTATTTATTTATTTATTTTTATAAAAAATTTACCCCTCCCTAGTGCCTTCTTAGTTCTCTTTGCCTTTTTATTATTTTTATTGGAAATTTTTGTTTATTTATTATTTTATATTTATTAATTTATTTGATCCAATAATTAAATAAATGATTTATTTAGTCTTATCAAGCAAAAATTTTACCCCCTCCCCCTATTATTTTATTTTATTATTATATTTATTTATAAACCCCTTCTTAAAAATTTTAAATTAATTTGTTTAATTTACTTATTTATTTAGTTATAAAAATTTGCCCCTCCCTTATTCCTTCTTAGGTCACTTAGTTTTATTTTAATTAATTAATTTATTGATTTTATTAACAATTAATTAAGTAATCATTTTTAAACTAAAATTTTTTCACCTCCCTATTACCCATTTTAATTCTTAATAATTTATTAACCCATTTGTTATAATAATAAAATTATTTAATTAATTAATTTATTAACTAACTTTCTAACGGCTAGTTCTTATCAGCTAGTCTTAATGGCTAGGTCTCAACGGCTAATTTTGGGCAATGATGCATCTCCACTATTTATTTACCGAGATCGATTAGCCTCTCCACCTTGTCTTGAGGATGAACCACATTAGCTGGTTCGAAACGTCGACCTAATCCTAATGATGTGATTTTTCTGAAAGTACTTTTATCTAATTTATAATGTGATTTTTAGTCTACCTTTTTGCAGGAGGACTTAGGAGTGAAATTTTGTTTCTATCTTGGGAGGTCACCATTTATTACACCATGCCTAAGGTATGATGCTTCTACTGGCATATAGGGGTAGGTCATTTGTTATCGTTCTGTAATTTATAACATTGGGATAATAAATCATAGAAAGATAGCATCAAAACCACTTTGGAAGTTGGGATCTAGCCTTTCCAGCTTCAGAGAGGGATCTCTCTTTAAGATTTAACTTTGTTTGGAATTGATATTAAGCTAGTTATGATTGTGCTTGGTAATTGTTTGATTTTTATTGATTTTGGTTGATTAAATCTTTATCTTCCCATTGGGAAATGGAGTCAAACATAAAACTGGACTATTTGCATCGATTTTTAAAAGATTTATAACATGGAAAGCTAGGTTTCATTTCCTATATTCTTTGATTTTATATGAATAATGAATATGGCAAAAGAGTGAATATCAATTGAGACTGAAAATCATTTAAGAATTTTTCAATCTGACTTCAAGTAGAAAACATTTCAATTGTAAAAGCAACGAGAATAAGGTGTTTTATTTAACATGTCCTATTCATCACACTTTCTGTTTTACAATAAAGAATTTTTGATACATAGAGAAAAGGAAAATCAATGGAAAAAACAGTAACAATAGAAGCACTTCACCAGTGAATACACCACATGAATCCTGAAAGAAGCCTTTGTATTATTGATGCTCCAGAAAAAAACTTGGAATTTACACTTGCACAGTAGGAAAAAATATGTTCATAAATTAACCCATAATACTTCAAACAATGAATTATTTATACTGAAAATTACTAAATTGTCTCAACAGATAGTGTACTCTTAGCCTAAATTTAACAATAAACTCTAAATGTTACAAAAATTAGGCTCGATGAGGGTGATATGGATTTCTCACACTATTTTTCAGGAATTTGTTGATGAGTAGGCCTATTGGTAGGCTACAATGTTTGTAGTGTTGTCCTATGAGCTGGTTGTAATGTTGTCCTGTGAGCTGGCTGCAAATTACTGATCTTTATTACCTTTTAATCCTAGAACTCAGTTAACTTATCCCATCGCTCTTCATATGGGATAATTAATTTGATGATTTTTGTGTATATTTTATCCACCTCAATATATTTAGAAAAATTTGGTTTCACCACAAAAAAGTGTTTTATCTCATACTGGATGAAAATTTCATGCATTAATTCCTCCAAGAACGCTTTCCCTGTCATCGTGCCTTTGATGTTTGAAAACTTAGCTGCATCTCTGGAAATTTCCTGCAACTCCTTTGCATAATCTGGTTTATTCATTAGTTTTTCATTGAATACAAAAAGGAAAGGAATACCTTTCTGAGTTAAAGGTTAAAGCCTGTTGAAAAACCTATTTACAACTATCTCCAAGCCGTGACATTTTTTCTCCAGCTGTACAACAAGGTTTCTCTTTGTGAGAACCTTTTTTACTTCCAATATTGTTTCAGCCTGTCACCCACTCCTAACTCCTCAAGCTCATATTTATTATTAGAATTTAATAACTTAATAATATTTTTAGTAGTGGTTGGGTTATCTCCAAGTTCTTCTTTGATTTTTGTAATGGCATCATTTTCCTTCTCTATCAGCTCCTTCTGCTCAAATATGATCTATATGCAAGGCCAGATTTCATTGATTGGCTCCATGATATCAATCCAAATTATTTATTTAACTTGGCCCAAGGTATTTCCAATTTTAGACTCCCTCTCAGACTTTTGTAACCTTTCAATTAGTCTTTGTGCTCTTTGGGCTTCAGCTGCATGTGAACTATCACTTCTTGACTTCTGATCTTATAACAATTTTACTTGGTCCCGAAGCTTCTTTATCTCCTCTGCCTGTATTGATAGGTTCTGCACTGCTTTAGTGAGCTTCTCAACACCATCCATTGTACCTATTGTAGAAGGAGTGGCTGTAGGAAGAGTTGTAAGATATACAACCTCTAAAGTAACTATTGATAGCTTGGCAACCTGCTCTTTTTCCTTTATCATATTTTCCATCTCAACTTCCATCTGCCTCAGCTAATCATTCCACTTCATGATGAGTTTCATCATGTCTGCTTTCTGTGACTCTGTCTCTTCAATGTCTTTGGCCAAAGGGTCCTCTGTAGCTAGAAACTTTAGTTGTTTTCTCAATGATTTTATGTCAGCATTTTTCTTTTTAATCACCTCTTTTGCAGCTCTGATATTGGAGGGATCATATCCAATCCTGATTAATAAGTCTTCCAAAGACTTAATTCTGGAATCCTTAGCCATAGAAGAGATGTTTTCCATTTTGAGTTGTGATTATATATTATCTAAAGAAACTTGCAATTTGGACAAACTCATAGCAGTGTTAGTAAGTTTAGATGAAATCATTTCACCTACCTGCTTATGCATCTCCATTTGATCAATGGGATGTATATCTTTAACATCAAACTCAAATGCAATCTTTTTATAATCAACTGAGGTCTTGGGATGAGGAATATGTGATTGGAGAAAGGCCATCTACATTTTTCCTTTCTCTAAATCAAAGGCTGACAGCAGCCTACTCTGGGAGATGTAAGTCTGCTTCCAGAACTGATTATATGTACTCATCTTCAAAGCTTCATTTTTTAATTTAAGCTCCCTGAAAGTATCAAAAATAGTCTTCTCTTTCTCCCCTATAACAACTGTGATGGTTTTAATAGCCTTTTGTTGATCCTAAGAAGATGTAGAAGTGGTATGAGAGAGTGTGGCTTGACCCCTACTTGTGAGGAAGTAGGTGTCTCTTTGTTTATGATGATGACTTCCTGCTCTGAGTCTTTGTATGGATTTACCTTGGGATTGAGTTTAGTCCTCTTCCTGTACATGATTGTGAATTATTTACTGGAAGTGTCTGTCATTGAAAGGGACTCCTGTTCTCTGATCATTTTTCCTGCTTTCTTCTATGGGACAAGAGTCTATGATATTGAAGTTGACACCAATTTCTCTTCAACTTCTTGAAGATTATTCTCACTCCATTCTAGCTGATTCATGTACCTCCCAATTTCTAGTCTATGGGTGTGAATATAAGGTGTAGATTTGTTCTCTACCCTTAGTTTGGATATGGCACCCAATGGATCATATGACCATGTGAAACTGAGGCTAAATTGCATCTGTTTCAATAATTTGTCTGCTTCCTCCCCTGCTCCTCTGTTGTTACAAATGAAAGGTCCTATTTGTGTCTTAATTCTAAACTGAGATTTCTTCTTGGCAGACATAAAATGTACCTCATCGGTATTGAGCATTTTCCTGATGTGTTCAAGGGAAAAAATCCTAATTGGGAGGAATTTTGGGAGATTATATGGGGCAAGCTCGCATCCATAAATCCTTAGCTCTGTGTAATTTTGGTAGAGGTACCAATCTCCTGTTTTAGTTTGGTCTGACAACTACAAGACTTTCCCAATTTCCTCATTGATTCTTGGCTCTGAATTGCTGCTGAGAAGATTGAGTGCTGGATGTACAAAAAGTTCTATGAACTGTTTGCATGAGTATTCTTTCTGCTCCTTCATCACCATTGAAGTCCAGAAGATGACAGATTGTTGATGTCCTTATTCATCCAGCTTCTGCAATGAAAACTTGAACATGTCTCCCTGAAAATATAAAAAAAAAAATACTAATACAGAGGTATATTTAAACACCTCCTCAATGTGTAATTTAACAAATTATTCATGAATGGAATCAACAAGGAATTGGTTGAAGTTGAATAAGACATAAGGCTTGGAATCTATAGAAAAAATGGACAAGAAACCTATGATAGCTTCATCTACCCACTGATCTGAGTAATAACCAAGGAGGTAGGAGATGACAGTACTAATCTACTTAGTTCTCTCAAGGAACATGGAAGATGGATAGGGAGGGTTTCTCTTAGGTAACTAGGCATCTTTAGCCAGAAAAAGCTCAAGGGTTTTATCCCTTTTTGCAAATTCTAGCTTCTGATATAGGTCAATGATTTCTTCTTGAGAAAAAGGAGTCACATTCTCTGTAATAGGGGCCTGCATCATTTGGTATATATTTTGGGCAGTTATGGTGATTAGAATCTCTCCATTAGGTGAAATAATAGCTCTCTGATTGGGTTCATAACAGGCTTGACATTTACTGATGAATTCAGGGGCATTGTGGGTGTGGGAAAAAATATAATGGGGAAATTTGGAATCCCACAGTCCAATGTGATCAGTTTTATCAAGGAATTTGTCTTCAGTCCAGTAGTACATTTTGAAAAATTTTAGCTCGCATAGGGTTTCATGGATCTTGTAATCCCTATCGGCCAGAGGAATATGATCAAGTTCAGTTGAGGGATAGAGGAGTGGATTTACAGTTTCCACCTGGTTTTGCTTCTTGGGGGCCATGGTAAACTCTGGTTTGGTGGTGAATGAGGGTTTCTATTTAAAAAAATGGAGGTTATGCCTGAGAAAAAGCTTTGTAATGAGGAAAGGGTGAGGATAATTAAAGAGAGCAACTCGACAGTAGTTGAATTTGATTTTCTTGCGCTATATTAACCTACATAAAAGTGTACATATTAATGAAAATATCAAGGTAAAGGATCAAATATCGATTAGGCATGAATTTATACAGGAATGAGTCATTTTCCCATTGATGGTGGCACGGATCCGTTGGATTAACAGTTAGGGGGAAATCAAATTATCAACGATTATTACCGCGGGAAGGCATTTGATTTGGAAATATATGGGTCTAGTTGGCGTGAAGGGACTGATGTTCAACGGGCATATTAACGGTTTTGATACATCAGGGAATAAATGTTTTTCGGAGGGGTAGTGAAGTGGTAAGAGGTTTTGGTCGGGGGGGTGCGAAATCATGAGAAAGTGCCATGTTAGCATGGGCCCAAAACTTAAACTTCCCATTTCGGAACCCCCCCGACGGTAAAGTTCGAATGGAGAGGGGGGGGGGGGGGGGGGGGGGGGGCGAAAAATAAAATGGGTCGTCGGATGGAAAGTGCGGAGAAAGGATGGTGGGACAGAAGGAGGGGGGTTAATCGGGCAGTAGTGGATTCGAATGTGATGTTTTTTCGGGTAGTGGGGGACTTAATAAAAAGGTAAAACTTAGGATTGGGGAGTTAATGCACCAGATTTTCACTTTCATATATCGAATCCTTTAGACTTAGGACAACATTTTATCCCTTTTCCTTTCTGTGCATGAAATCATTTTAGGATTTTAAACACTTAGGATAAACATTTTTCATGTTTTTCAAAGCCATCATGTAATTTCTACCTACCCTTTCCTTTTCAATTTCTTTCTCTAAGCTAACATTTTTTATCTCATTTGTTTAGGGTGCATTTGAGCTAGCAAACCCACATATCCTTTTTTTTATAACATTCTAACCTACTCTACCACTTATTTCTCCTATTGATTCATATTAAACTGTTGAATCAATCTCATTTTCTACCTAACTACTGATTTGTCAAGATTAAATTGTTTGGAAAATTTTATTCACTAACCTATTTGACATGAAATTTACAATTGTTCCATCATGATTAAGTTGAATAATTGGAACAAAATCTAGTCATTGTGGCATTTTAGACAAGTTTCACACAATCTTATTTAATTTTTACCATAAAGGAAACTAATTTAACAATAGTGGCATTTAAATTTGCAACACTTTCAGTATTATTCCTCTTTTTTTCTTTTGTGGGGATTTATTCACTTTTATTCTATTTCAATTTTCTTCTTTTTGGATTTTTCTTCATGTTCATTCTCTTTTTGTCATACCTTCTTTTGATTTTATTTTTATATATAATTTTTTTTTATTTGCAAACTTAAAATAATTTACAATGCAAAATTACAAATAATGACATACTTAATCACCTTGATATCCTATAAAATATAGGACCCAAACAATGGCTCCAGCCGGGGATGGTACTTCCTTATGTGAAGTGTCAAGAACATATGATCAGTAGCCTTGAGTATCCAAAGTCTGTAATGTCTGTATCTGAGTTATTTTTCTTTTAAGATACTTATGATAGCTTGTCAATCGGGTCTTAGGGCCTTCTCTACGGGCTTCAACTCTAATAAAAAAGTTATCCAATCAAAACAATATAAAGTGTGATATTTACAATGATGTAAATAAAATTATTTATGCTAAGAAAAGTAGTGCTTCAACATCCTACCATTGACAGGACCGCTAGGTAATTCTTCTCCATCCAGGTCCTTGAGGAAGAATTCATTATTTCCCCTGAAAGCATGAATTATGCATGGCCCTTTCCAAAGGTTATCAGATTTACCATGTTTACCTTTGTCTTCTCTAGTGGAATCCCACCTTAAAACTTTGTCTCCAATGTTAAAATTATCTGATTTAGTCCTTCTGTCAAAAAATATTTTTGACATTTTCCTTAATTACTTGAGTTTTGTTGTAGACCTCCTCCCTTGACTGTTGCAACTGAATTGTTTGATTGATTATTCTATGTGCATCATTTGCATCAAATTGTAATTCTTGTATTAGCTTCATGATTGGTACTCCTAAAGATGATGGAAATAGAGCATCCATTCCATACACCAACTGGTATGGTGACATACCCATTGACTTCTTTGTAGTGATTCTTTCAGCCCAAAGTGCATTGACCAACTTGTTGTGCCAAGATTTCTTATTGTCTTCCAACAATTTTTTAATGATATTTACCAAACTTTTATTTGAGGATTCAACCAACCCATTACCCTGAGGGTAGTAGGTTGTTGAATGTCCCAAAGTAATGTGGTATTTGTTACATAATTCAATCATTTTCTTCAATTTTAAAGTTGTTTCATTGTCAGTAATAAGTTTTCTATTTCAACCAAATCTAGAAAGGATATTGGTGTCAAGAAATTTAATAGTGACAATATCAATAGTAAATCTGGAAGGGGTGGCCTATATCCATTTGGTAAAGTAATTTGTGACTATGAGAATCCACTTATGTTGGCTAGAGGAAGGAGGATGAATTTCACCAATGAAATCCAATCCCCACTGCTGAAAAGGGCTCTCAACTGAAATAGATTTTAATGGCAGGGGTAAGAGTTTTATTTCTCCCTCAAAAATCTGGAATTTATGGCATGAAGTTACCTTCTTATGAATGTCGGCGATTAAGGTAGGCCAGTAAAAACCAGCCCTGAGGATTTTATTAGCAATGGCTTTCCAATATAGTTGGCCACCACAGTCACCTTCATGGAACTCCTGCATAATTTTCTTTGCATCATATTTCAACAAGCACTTAAGTAAAATTCCACCAAAATCATTCCAATATAACACATCTTCAGTGACAGAAAACTTAATTTCTTTTAATTTTATAAATCTTTATTTTTTTTTTGTTAGACCAGGAGGAGCATTTAAATTGAATAAAACATACAACAAGTCTGCATACCAAGGTGAGTTCAAAAATTCTTCATCGATCTGTGGAGTCGCCTGTTCCTCTTGATCATCCAGTGTCGCAACAAAGTTGATGTCTAATGCATGAAAATTAGACTCTCCCTTCAATTTGGCCAGTCCTTGTCCTTTGATCAACTTAGTTGGTTTTATTTCTAAGTCATATTCAAGTGTGACAGCAATCCATTTTCCTCGTTTTCCATCTGGTCAATTCTGTGTCAAAATGTCCTTTGCAACTGAATTATGTACATATGAAATAATATGTGAATGAAAAATATATACTCTAAAATATTTTATTGCTTTAACTAATGCAAAGGCTTGTTTTTCCATGATATTATATTTTAAATATGTATCTCTTAAATCCTTACAGAAAAATGAAATAGGCCGTTCAAATCCCTCTTCATTTTTCTGCAATAAAACAGCTGCAACAGTGTGTTCAGAAGCAAAAGAAAAGATAATAAAATCTTTGGTAAAATATGGACTAATAACCACTAGTGATTTTTTTAATGCATATTTAACTAAATCAATGGCCTATCTAGCCTCGATACTCCATTTAATTTCTAAATCCTTTTAAAGCATGTTTGATATATTTCTAAGAATCCCTGCAATATTAGGAATGAATCTCCTAAGGAAATTAATTTTGCCAATAAAAGACTGAAGTTCTTTGATATTTCTAGGGTGACTGATTTTTAATATTGCTTCAATCCTACTGGGGTCAATCCTAATTCCATCCTTTGAAATAATATGACCAAGAAGCTTACCTTCTTCAAGGCCAAACAATGTTTTCTTGGGATTTAATGAGATACCATACCTTCTACACTTTTCAAACACTCTCCTTAGATGTCTCAAATGTTCTTCATCAGACATTGAATATATAGTAATGTCATCGAGATAACTCACAATAAAATGGCCAATCCCATCAGAAAAGGCAATTTATGTTGCTCTTTGAAATGTAGCCCCAACATACATTAACCCAAAGGGCATCTTCACATACACGAAGGTCCCCCATGGAGTAGTGAAAGTTGTTTTATCCTGATCATCAGGCTGTAATAGGACCTGATTATAACCTGAGAAACCATCTAACAAGGATATCCTACTTGACCCTACTACCTTTTGTAATATATGAACCATTTTGGGCAAAGGGTAGTTGTCTTTCAGAGAAACCTTGTTAAGTTTTCTAAAATCAATACACAACTGAATTTCTCCAGTTTTCTTCCTATTAGGTACTATATTAGATACCCATTTGGAGTATCTGAGAGGAACAATAATTTTAGCATTGCACATATTTTTGACCTCTTTTTCAATCAAGGGCACTAGAACAGGATTAATTCTGCGGAGCTTTTGTTTAAATGGTTTCCAGTCTTCCTTGACTAGGATTTTGTGTTGTATGATACTAGTATTATAGGATTTAAGATCCTCATAGCTCCAAGAAAAGACATTAATAAACTCTTTGAATAAAGCTATGTATTCGTGTTTTCTAACAATAGGCAGTGATTTTGAAAGTTTTATCATTTTAGGATTTTGTTCACTACCTATATTGCAGTCTTCTACATCTGCCCCTGTGGGCTCTATTTTTGCATTTTTTGCTACATCATTAAAATCAAAAACTTCTTCTAATGGAACTAAACCTCTTGGAAAAAAATTATCTTTAAGCTGAAGTACTTAAAATTATTCTTTTTCTGGATCAATTTCATGCAATTCTAATTTATGTACAAATTTATCTATAGGGATGTTTATATCTAATTCATTAAATTGTTCTCCTACATTATTGTACACAACTATATGATTGTCTACTTGACCATCTAAATCAATGTTATTTTCCTCATACTCATCTTTGGACTGCAAAAAAATTATATTTTCTTATCATTTCCAAAAACTCACCAATACCTCATGTTATCTGGTACAGCTGGACGGTGTTTAAGCTCCAATGTACATTGTCTATTGGGATGAGGCATTTTGCATGTGTTGGCTAAAAAATCAAGACCATTGGCAAGGACATTATGATTTCTAGGTATAACAGCCAAATCATATTCTTCAAAAGTGTGTAGGAAATCAAGCACAACATTTATGTATGCTCTCAATCTAGGATGTTTTGCAACATATTCTCCTTTAATATGTCTAATTATTAATTCATAATCTCCATGAAGAGAAATTCTTTTAGCACCTAATTTCTTCAATAATTTCAAGCCTAAAAGAAGTGCTTCATATTCTTCTATATTGTTGGTACATTGAAAATATAGTTTGTATGAATGCCCTTCTGAGTGATTATTTATTGCATTTGAAACCCACACACCTGCTCCTGGCCCTAATCTACTAGAAGAACCATCAAAAATCATATTCCAAAAGGGTTTTGTTTCAGTGTTTTGTTGTATAATCTGAGTTTGATGTTCATGTGTTTCACAGATGTTATTTTCAGCATTAGTGACCTGAGCATCAATATCTCCATCATTATACAGAATGAAGGAGTCTAAATCAGAGTGAATAGATTAAAGGGGATAGTTATGTGGCTTCTCTTGACTACTCACCATGTATTTCATTAAGGTTTCCCTATACTATCTTATGTTTTGACAAAACACTGGGATGTTTTGACAAAACACTGGGATGGTTGCATAGGTCATATCCATTTGGAGGGTACCTTGTAGTTTTTCTCCCCAAGAGCATGACAACAACATGCCATACTTTGGGGGAATATCCGCCACTACTATGTCCATTACTAGACTCTTAGATGGGATTTGGGCCAAAGTGACACATAGATCCTTTATGAGACCTAAACATCTTACTTTGCTTGAATCAAATGAATACAAGTCTTTGTAAGGCCTAGTAATGTCAAGAAAAAATTTCTCCATAACAACTTTTGGCATCATATTATGTGAGGCACCCGAATCTACATAGCATTGTGAATAATTTTATCATGCACATTGAGACTGACATAAAATGGAGGAACTCATCCTTCTTGCAGTTTACCATCTACCTTTGGACCAAATAATAGTTCAGGCTGATCATCATTCAAATTAAATGTATCATTATTTTCTCCCATGTTCAAATCTTTCATAACTTGAGTTCTGTACATATTTTTATTCATTAACTCAGTTAAAGGGATAGGAATTTTCAGCTTTGCTAGTTCATTTTCAATATTGAATGATGTTTGAAATTTATTCAAGTTTACAAAGTCGAATTTATCAACAATCTCTTTTGATACATGTTATTTTTGTTGACTGATGGTAGGAATGTATGTTTGAGTAGTTTTGGAAGAATTCTCAACAATATTTCTAGAAGGAAGGTCAACTGTATTTTTGCTATAACTATCAAGAGTTTTCTTAGCAATAGTTTCTGGAGTTTTCTTTGAAGTGGTATCAGAAGTTTTCTTGACAGGGTTTTCATTAGTCTTTTTGTTTGGAGTATCTAAGGTTTTCCTACTCCTAAGATTGTACTGTCTATGGACTTCCATTATAGTGTTTTCAAATCCCTGCTTATAGTCATCTGATTCCTCAGAATCAAGTTCAGTTTGGGATAATTGAAACAACTCTTGTTCTTCCTGACTGATAAACACAGTTTCATCATCATTAATACCCATTAGATTTATCTGGTTTCCTTCTACTTCTTCCACTACTTCTCCATATTCATCAGCATATTTCTCTGGAAAAGGAGGTCTAATTTACTGAACAGGACCCCTTTGTTATCTTTGTTTGATCTGAGGAGGATTTATTCTAATGTTTTGATTTCGGTTTTGAGGTGCAGGTTGATTTTCCCTAGGTGTAGCTCTCTCATTCAAATTAATCCTCTCCATCATTCTTTCTATTGTTCTAACTAAATAATTAATTTTAGCAACAGTAGAAGAAGTAAAGGGTTCCTCTTTTATGGTTACTCTTCTCTCACTCATAAGTCTAGCTCTCTTGGCTAATAGATTTTCTTCCACACTTATTTCATCCCTTTGCATCTCTTCTAATGTGGATGAATTTATTTCCCTAAGCTGGTAAGCCATGTCTGCCTCAAAACCATATGGAAATTTGATTAAGGCTAAACCTTGTGGTGTTTTAATATTAGCAGAGATTGTGTTATACACACTATTGAATCTAGTGCAATAGTCTTGTACACTCTCTGCTAGTCCTCTCCTAATGCTTTCATATTCAGATAAAATCTCAAGATGGTTTTTCTTAATTTCCCACCTAGTAAGGAATGTTTGATGAAATTCAGGAAAATCATGAATACTAGCAGTAGGTAATTCTTTAAACCATTTTCTCACCTCTCCTGTGAGACTTTGTGCAAACAACCTTAATTTTACACTCTCCTCATCTACCTCCCAAAGGTCAAAATTGTCATTCATCCTATCTACATGTTGTTGGTCAGTGATTGGTCTAGATCCATCAAACTGTGGGATTCTTGTTTGATAATCACGTGGCATGTTTTCCAAAGGAGCTTGAAGGGAAAGGGGAGCATATATAGTTGCCATTATGGGGATATGAGGATGAACAATATGATGTGGTTGTTGGGTGAAAGGTGGAGGCTGAATGAAAGGTGGAGGTTGAATGAAAGGTAAAGGTTGAGCTGAAACTTGGGGCTTCGGTGGATATGAAGGTTGGATTATAGTTGAGGATTGGGAAGAAAAGTGAGTTTGAGTAGCTTTGTGAGATATAACTAGAGTGGTTTGGGAAAATACAGAAGGAGTAGAGCTTACTGATTTATAGGAAAGTATCGGAGTAGTTGTGGAGGCTACAAAAGGAATAGGACTTGATGATCTAGGATGCACAGATTGTGATGAGGGGAGTGAATCAACATAAGAAGTTAAAGCAGAAAGTTCAACAGATTGCTGGAAATAAGGTTCATGAAAATAAAGGTCTAATCCTGAGACTAAATCTTGTAATTTGTCAAAATATTGGAGGATTTGAATGTCTATGTCAGCAGGAGGAGATTGGGCTTCAGATTAATTTCTTATCAAGGTATCTTGATCTACTACCATTTGGTCTGCCCAATTGGTTGATCTAGTTCTAAATAGGATTTGTTCAAAGGGTAAATCAAACTCAATGTCTTGCAGGGTTACAAAGTCTTTTGGGAGTGAATCTGCTCTCCGAGGAGGACTAGAACTTCCTTGGCTTTCAGCTAAGATTTTTCTTTTAGTATTTTCTCAGGTTCATCTACAATTTCTACAGGCTTTGGATCCGGATGAGCTCTGGTATAGGCTCTTTTAGGAGCCACAGTTATAATCTAAATTAACCCACACACTTTTTATTTAGACTATTTGAAAATAAAACCAATCTTAAAATATTCTTATCATACAATGTTTTAACCAGGTCATGAATTTGAAATAAATTAAGTTTTTTTTTCAATTCGTTCCCTAGTATGGTCGCCACTATGTCATCGTTTTGTAATTTCTAAGATTGGGAGAGTAAACCATAGAAAGACAACATCAAAACAACTTTGGAAGTTGGGATCTAGCCATGCCAGCTTCAGAGAGGGATCTCTCTTTAAGATTTAACTTTGTTTGGGATTGATATTAGGCTAGTTATGATTGTGCTTGGTAATTGTTTGATTTTGATTGATTTTGGTTGATTAAATATGTATCTTGCTATTGGGAAATGGATTCAAACATAAAACTGGATTATTTACATCAATTTTTAAAAGATTTATAATAGGGCAAGATAGGTTGCGTTTACTGGATTCTTTGAAATGTTATATGAATAATGAATATGGAAGAAGAGTGAATATCAGTTGAGACTGAAAAGCATTTAAGAATTTTTCTATCTAACTTCAAGTGGAAAACATTTCAATCGTAGAAGCAGCCAGAATAAGGTGTTTTATTTAACATGTCCTATTCATCACACTTTCTGTTTTACAATTAATAATTTTTTATACACAGAGAAAATGAAAAACAATGGAAAACGTGATAACAGTAGAAGCACTTCACCAGTGACTACAACACATGAATCCTGAAATAAGTCTTTGTATTATTGATGCTCCAGCAAAAAACTTGGAATTTACACTTGCGCAGTAGGCAAAAATATGTTCAGATATAAACCCATAATACTTCAAACAATGAAGTATATATACTGAAAATTACAAAATTGTTTACAATAAATGTTGTCCCAATAGACATTGTATTATTAGCCTAAATCTAACAATAAACTCTAATTGTTACAAAAAATAGGCTTGATGAGGGTGATCTGGCTTTAAGGCACTGTTTTTTAGGAATTTGTTGATGAGTACGCCTATTGGTAGGCTACGTTGTTTGTAGTGATATCCTGTGAGCTGGCTGTAATGTTGTCCTGTGAGCTTGCTGCAAATTACTGCTCTTTATTACCTTTTAATTCTAGAACTTAGTTAACTTATCCCATCGCTATTCATCTGGGATAGCTAATTTGATGAATTTATTGTAGATTTCATCCAACTCAATATATTTAGCAAAATTTGGTTTCACCACAAAAACGTAGTTTATCTCATACTGGATGAAAAGGTCATGCGTTAATGCCTCCAAGAACACTTTCCCTATCATTATGCCTTTGATGTTTGAAAACTTAGTTGTATCTCTGGAAATATCTTGCAACTTCTTTGCATAATATGGTTTATGCATTAGTTTTTCATTGATTACAAGAATGGAAGGAATACCTTTCTGAGTTAAAGGTTCAATCCTATTGAAAAACCTATTTACAGCTATCTCCAAGTTGTGACATTTTTCCTCCAACTAGTGTGCAATAATATTTCTCTTTGTGAGAACCTTTTTTACTTCCAATATTGTTTCAGTCCTTTCACCCAATCCTAACTCCTCAAGCTCATATTTGTTCTTAGATTTTAAGAACTTAATAATATTGTTAGCAGTGGTTGGATTATCTCCAAGTTCTTCTTTGATTTTTGTAATGGCATCATTTTCCTTCTCTATCAGCTCCTTCTAATCAAATATGATCTGTATACAAGGCCAGATTTCATTGATAGACTCCATGATATCAGTCCAAATTATTTCTTTAACTTGGCCCAAGGTATTTCAAATGTTAAACTCCCTCTCAGACTTATGTAACCTTTCAATTAGCCTATGTTCTCTTTGGGCTTCAGCTGCATGTGAACTATCACTTCTTGACTTCTGATCTTGCAACATTTTTACTTGGTCTTGAAGCTTTTTTATCTCCTCTGTCTGTATTGATAGGCTCTGCATTGCTTTAGTGAGTTTCGTAGCTCCATCTATTGTACCTGCTATATAAGGAGTGGTTGTAGGAAGAGTTGTAAGAGGTACAACCTCTAAAGGAACTACTGATAGCTTGATAGCCTGCTCTTTTTTGTTTATCATATTTTCCATCTCAGCTTCTATCTACCTTCGCTGAGCATTCTGCTCCATGATGATTTTCATCATGTTTTATTTCTGTGACTCTGTCTCTTCAATGTCTTTGGCCAAAGGGTCCTCTATAGTTGAAAATTTTAGCTTCTTTCTCAATGCTGCTATGTTAGCATTTTTCTTTTTAATCACCTCTTCTGCAGCTTTGATATTGGAGGGATCATATCCAATCCTGATTACTGAGTCTTCCAAATACTTAATTCTAGAATCCTTAGCCATAGAAGAGACTTTTTCCATTTTGAGTTGTGATTTGATATTACCTAAAGAAACATGCAATTTGGACAAACTCATAGTAGTGTTAGTAAGTGTAGATGAAATCATTTCACCTGTCTGCTTATTCATCTCCATTAGATCAATGGGATGTATATATTTAACATCAAACTCAAATGCAATATTTTTATAATCAGCTGAGGTCTTGGGCTAAGGAATTTGTGCTTTGAGAAATGTCATCTGCATTTTGTCTTTCTCTGAATAAAAGGCTAATAGCAGCCTACTCTGGGAGCTGGAATTTTTCTTCCATAAATAATTACATGTATTGGTCTTCAGAGCTTCATTTTTTAATTTAATCTCCATGAAATTTAAAAAAATAGTCTTCTCTTTCTCCCCTGTAAGAACTGTGCTAGTTTGAATAGCCTTATGTTGATCGTAAGAAGCAGTAGAAGTGGTAGGAGAGAGTGTGGTTTGGCCCCCTACTTTTGAGGAAGTAGATGTCTCTTTGTTTATGATGATGTCTTCATGCTCTGAGTCTTTATCTGGATTTACCTTGGGATTGAGTTTAGTCCTCTTCCTGTACATGATTGTGAATTATTACCTGGAAGTGTATGTCATTGAAGGGGAATCGTGTTCTCTGATCCTTTTTCCTGCTTTCTCTTGTGGGACAGGAGTCTGTGATATTGAAGTTGACACCAATTTCTCTTCAACCTCTTGAAGAGTATTCTCACTCCATTCTAGCTTATTCATGTACCTCTCAATTTCTGGTCTATGGGTGTGAATATAAGGCATATATTTGTTCTCTACCCTTATTTTGGAGATGGCACCCAGTGGATCATATGACCATGTGAAACTGAGGCTGAATTGTGCTTGTTTCAATAATTTGTCTGCTTCCTCCCTTGATGCTTTGATGTTACAAATGAAAGTTCATATTTGTATCTTAATTCTAAACTGATATTTCTTCTTGGCAGACACAAAATGTACCTCATCGGCAATGAGCATTTTCCTCATGTATTCAAGGGAAAAAATCTTCATTGGGAGGAATTTTGGGAGCCTATATAGGGCAAGCTCGCATCCATAAATCCTTAGCTCTGTGTAATTTTGGTAGAGGTACCAATCTCCTACTTTAGTCTGGTCTGACAACTGCAAGACTTTCCTAATTTCCTCATTGATTCTTGGCTCTGAATTGCTGCTGAGAAGGCTGAGTGTTGGATGTACAAACAGTTATATGAACTATTTGTATGAGTATTCTTCTTGCTCCTTCATCACCATTGAAGTCCATAAGATGATAGATTTTTGATGTCCTTCTTCATCCATCTTCTGTAATGAAAACTTGAACCTGTCTCCCTGAAAATATATAAACAAATATACTAAAACAGAGGTATATTTAAACACCTCCTCAATGTGGAATTTAACAAATTGTTCATGAATGGAATCTGCAAGGAAATGGCTGAAGTTTAATAAGAAAGAAGGCTTGGAATCTGTAGAAAAAATGGAAAGGAAACCTATGATAGCCTCAACTACCCATTGATCTGAGTAATAATCAAGGAGGTAGGAGATGACAATATATATCTGCTTAGTTCTCTCACGGAACATGGAAGATGGATAGGGAGGGTTTTTCTTAGGTAGTTGTACATCTTCAGCCAGAAAAAGCTCAAGGGTTTTAGCCATTTTTGCAAAGTCTATCTTCTAATATAGTTCAATGAGTGCTTCTTGAGAAAAAGGAGTGGCATTCTTTGTAATAGGGGCCTGCATCATTTGGTATATAGTTTGGGAAGTTATGATTAGAACCTCTCCAGTAGGTGCAATAATAGCTCTCTGATTGGGTTCATAACAGGCTTGAAATTTCCTAATGAATTCAGGGGCACTGTGGGTGTGGGGAAAAATATAATGGGGAAAATTGGAATCCCACAGTCCCATGTCATCAGTTTTATCAAGGAATTTGTATTCAAGCCAGCAGTACATTTGGAATAATTCTAGATCGCATAGGTTTTCATGGATCTTTTAATCCCCATCGGCTAGATGAATATGATCAAGTTCAATTGAGGGATAGAGGAGTGGAATTACATTTTCCACCTAGGTTTTCTTCTTGGGGGCCATGGTAAACTCTGGTTTGGTGGTGAATGAGGGTTTGTGTTAAAACAAACGGAGGTTATGGCTGAGAAAAACCTCTGTAATGAGGAATGGCTGAGGATAATTACATAGAGCATCTCGACAACAGTTGAATTTGATTTTCTGTCGCTATATTAACCTACAACAAACCTGTACAAATTAATGAAAATAACAAGGTAAAGGATCAAACATCGATTAGGCATGAATTTATACAGGAATGGGTCATTTTCCCGTTGATGGTAGCGCGGATCTGTTGGATGAACGGTTATGGGAAAATTAAAGTATCAATGATTATTACCATGGGAAGGCATTTGATTTGGAAACGGATGGGTCCATGTGGCGTGATGGGATTGGTATTCAATGGGCATATTAATGATTTTGATACATCAAGGAAAAACTTCTTTTCGGAGGGGTAGTGAAGTGGTAAGCGGTTTCGGCTTGGGGGGTGTGAAATCATGAGAAAGTGCCACGTTAGCGTGGGCCTGAAACTTAGAACCGTCCATTTTAGAACCTCCCCCCCCCCCCCCCCCTAAAGTTTGGACGGAGAGGGGGGGACGAAAAAGAAAATGGGTCGTCGGATGGAAATTGCAGAGAAAGGATGGTGGGACAGATGGAGGGGGGTTAATCGGGCAGTAGTGGATTCAAATGTTATGTTTTTTCGGGTAGCGGGGAGCTTAATAAAAAGGTAAAACTTAGGATTTGGGGGTTAATTCACCATATTTTCACTTTGATATATCGAATCCTTTAGACTTAGGACAAAATTTTATCCCTTTGCCTTTATGTGCATGAAATAATTTTATGATTTTAAACACTTAGGATAAACATTTTTCATTCTTTTCAAAGCAATCATGTAATTTCTACCTACCCTTTCCTTTTCAATTTTTTTCTCTAAGCTAACATTTTTTATCTCATCTGTTTAGGGTGCATTTGAGCTAGCAAACCCACATATCATTTTTTTAATAACAGTCTAACCTACTCTATCACTTATTCCTCCTATTGATTCATATTAAACCGTTGAATCAATCTCATTTTCTACCTAACTACTGAATTGTCAAGGTTAAAATTTTTGACAAATATTATTCACTAACATATTTGACATGAAATTTACAATTGTTACATCATGATTAAGTTGTATGATTCAAAAAAATCTAGTCACTGTGGCATTTTAGACATTTATACACAATCCTATTTATTTTTTATCGTAAAGGAAACTAATTTAACAGTAGTGGCATTTAAATTTGAAGCACTTTCAGTATTATTCCTCTTTTGTTCTTTTATGGGGCTTTATTCACTTTTATTCTTTTCCAATTTTCTTCTTTTTGACTTTTTCTTCATATTCATTTTATTTTTGTCATACTTTTGATTTTCTTTTTATATATACTTTTTTTGGAAATCATTTGCAAACTGAAAATAATTTACAATTAAAAATTGCAAATAATGACATACTCAATCACCTTGAGATCCTATAAAATATAGGATCCTAACATCATTTTCACAAATTTTGCATTTTTGACCGTCATCATTATTTATGCCTTAGGTCTGACCCCATCATGTTGTGAATTTTGTCGTTTCCTTTATGCATGTCATAGCCTCGCAGTAGAACTTACCTACTCATGGATACCCTAGTTATAACCCTCTTGCCGAATTTGTGTCCATGCAGTCATTTTTTATCATCTCTCAGAATCCCTCCTTCTGAGCTGCCATGACTTAGAAACTGAGCCACATGTCCCCTTTTTCATCTTTTTTCTGGCCATACCCCAGGAGGATTCCACACTTTATCCCTTGTGATTTCCACTTTTATTAGCCTAATTATGTAGTTTGAGCCTTGGTTTATCTACTCCATTATCATCATTTTCTTGGCCTACCATTTTCTTTCACTTGGTATTTTACCCTTTCATGGAGGAACCGCTATGATGAGTGGTCCTATTAGCTAGCCTCTTATCCATGTTATGTCATGAGCAGTTCCACCATTACTAGAACCAGTTGCTACCCTTTATACCACTTGTTCCTCCGGGAGGAGTTTCCTTTAAGCTCTTTTTAAACTCCTTAAATTAGAAAATATTGTCGAGTGAACTTGTCTACTTCACGCTCGTTAAAGTACTTGAAGTGTCGTCTACCCAGTATAATTTCAATCCTTTCTATACTGGGATAGAATAGTTATGAAAAAGGAATATTATAGTCTATTGTGGCTAGGAGGTTCTCCCTTGTATACTTTTATCTATTTTTCAGTCTTGGTGGACAACTTTACGAAAGAGGAACTTATAAAAAGAGAAGGGAGGGAACATATTTTTTCATTTATTTTCCATTGGCAACGTCAATTGTGTCACCATTGAACATGGCACCTGTCTGCTTCATTATCTTATAGTTGGGTTTTAGCTTTGCTAGGAGACCTACCATTCATATGAGTGTTTCTACTCCTCTGATTGGTTATTATTCTAGTCATATGGAGAATTCCTTGATGCCTCCTGCATTGTAGCATGATATCACATGGTGCTCATTTAGTCATGTTGACAAGTCATTCTTGTGTCGTGACGTTATGTGTTCAAGGGAAGTCTCAACCTGTGCCAGCTATCTGTAGTAGCATGTTGACATTTTTTAGTCATCCAGCCCTGTGTCAGTTTTACTTCATCGCTTCATGACTTTATCCATACATTACACCATCATGGTTTGTTCCATGTCGACGATGGGGGATACATTAAGTCCCTCCTTCGACAGATCTTATCCTGTCAACTTCATCATCGACAGTGGGTTCACATTGATGGCTCCTGATTGGTCAAGTTCACTGGTGTTTGACATCAGCTCATATATTCACACTTAGTGGATTGTACTAGGTACCTTGGGATCCATTTTCCTTATTGGTGGAATCCCTCATGTTTGTTACTAGTTTACATCATTGGATGGTAATCAGTCGGTTTCTACCTTGATCGACTTCAGCTCTTTTATTCACATGTGTAGATTCGTAGCATTGGAGTTATGTTGAATACCCTGGGTTAGGGACATCTCACTCTTATATGGCATCCTTCCCAGGTTGCGTTGGAGTTATGTATCATTTATGTACCTTAAGGGATATCTGGGGCACTTCTATGTTTTTCATGTGTCTATATTCCTACTGACGTATATTGTGACATATATCCACGATTGTATTTATTAGTGAATATGCTCTTTTCATTGAGTCACATGGATCCACTGTGTATGTATGTCATGGCCATGTTCTAGCACTTTATGTCATGGATCCGCAGTGTATGTTTTGGCGGCCATGTTTAGTATTATCTTATTACCAAGCGTAGGTATGCCCGCCTCAAGAATGTTATCAACATAGTTGACACTTCAGCTCCATTGTCTTCTGATCCGCATCCTTTCCTTTGTTTCCCCACTACAGTTTCGACCTCTGAGTTTTATCATAGTTTATTTAGGACATCAGCTTCTCATTCTGACCTCATACATTAGGGGCATCTATTATCAGCCTATTTTGCTACCCTTGGATCATTGAACCTTAGACTTCATGGTTAAATGAATTTTTCCTGACATGAGGAGCCGTTTTTATCCAGATTGACCCTTAGTTGTACGCAGGCAGGTTTGTGCCTACAGCCAGGACCTTATATCCGCTACCAGGCCCTCTTGTGCCTACGACTAGGGCCCTTTTTAGCCCTTTATGTGCCAGCAGCAAAGGGAATGTTCCAAAGTGACTTAGTCCCTAGGAGATCAGTTTGGTTCCTCATCTATTTGATCTAGACAAGACTCATCAATTAGAAGCTTTTATGGATTCTCGTCATCCTGAACATCCATATTCATCCTCTTGGGACCTCTCTTCTACCTATTTATACTAGATCATTTTATAGGGTCAGACGAGTTTTGGAGATCTATACTATTGGTGCAGAGATGATATCTTGATCCTATGTTGCCATTTTTTTGCTAGATAGAGAGCTTGTGAGGTCTTGGTCATAAGTGTGTGCTCTTCATGCTCATTTATTATATGTAGTGGGGAAAATTTGTCGAATCGTGGAGAGGAAACATGGATGCGAAGGTATAAGTGTTGTTGATTTTATATGATTAACAAATATTTATGTTCTCGCCCTTACATGATTATTTTTTCAACAGATCTTGTGATTAGTTTGTATCATTATTGATCTAATGATATTTCAAGGAAGATCACTTGTCATCCTTGAATGTTTGTGATTGTGTGTAGGCATTGATATCTATTGTAGATGAAGCAGATCGCTTGAGTGGAGCGTGAGGATTCTGCTACGAACTCAAGATCCATCCCTAATCTGCGAGGAGGAAAAGTACCATTTCTCTTCCTCATAGTTTAAAATCTATTGCATGATGCTTGATAATAATATGGGATTGGGATCTCTTTTGTCTTCTTAGTGTTGTCTCTTTCTATCTGGTGATTTAATTGGACACTAGATCACGGAGCAACAACTCCTTGCAATTTTTAATACAACAGGTGTGCAATAGATCCGATAAAAACCCCTTTCAATTAGAATTTTGCAAGTAAAAGTAGTTAACAAAAATCTAGAAAAGTGCGTAGAAAAACTATAGTTTCTACTTAAATAATTTGGGAGAATAATAAGAAATTCTACAAAAGTGTTTCCCCAGCTCTGAAAAAATGATTCCCAAATGTTTTAGTTGAATATAATCCCCTTCTTGTTGAAACTCAACTCAAAAAATTAGCTGAAAAGTTCTTGTTCATGTGCCCTAGCTAAAAATGTGAAATTTTGGGGAAATTCTGAACGTAAAAGTGGTGAAAAATATGTAAATAAAGAAAATTTTTGGTGTGCCAGGGCTGCATATCAAACATGACCTAAGTGTGTTGGATAAAGACCACATAGAATCTCAAAAAATGAAAAAGGAAGATGAAAAAATGACCTTATGGGTAGTTTCTTCCCTTCTGTAAACACTGATTGAAGTAACTCTCAAATTCTTGGCACGTAAACTCTGTAGGAACAGTTGCACAACTAATTTCATGCCAAAATTTACTTGTTCTAACCAATTCATGGAATCATTAACTACTTCGTCTCAACCAAATGTGGACTTCAATTGAATTAGACTCATGAGTCCAAGAAAAGGGGGACTGAATCCAGTAAGCATGCTTCCCATAACTCATAATTTTTTTTAAGGTACCTTTGGGTCCCCATGCATGATATTTCAATGTAAATTTTAGCTATGCAAAACTTGAATCTCAACATGTTGAGTTGCAAGATGCAAGTTGTTATGACGAAGCATAAAATTTCATCGTGGATTTAATAATCCCAAGAGAAGCTTCTAGAATCATGAGTCTATGTAGACTAGGGTCGAGTCTAGTGACCATTATTCCCATAACTCAGAATTATGCATTTTTTACGCACTTATGGGTCCCGGTGCATGTTATTTAAATTTAATCTATAGCTATGCAAAAATTGAAACTCAACATGTTAAGTTGCAAACTACAAGTTGTTATAACAAAACTTAAAATTTCACCATGTATTTAACAATCCCAAGAGAATATTCTAGGCTTTCTAGTTTTACCAAACTAAATATTACATGCAAACAAAAAACAAGTGACCAAAGACATATAACTAGAATTTGGTTCAGTAGTTCTTGTATTTTTGTAACCATAATAATTTTGGAGCATCATGGACTCGATAAAGTAACTGTTCCAATCTAATTTCCAATCCCATTGTCTAGCACTGGCCTCAACTTCTTAAATATATGGTTGTGTGACCTGAGGAATTTGGTCTTGGACATTGGTTTTTCTAGGTTTTGGAGACAATTTCTAGTCAATCTAATAGAACACACTATGTACATTATTTCTTTCTTGATCAACGTCCTTAAGTTTGTGTTATTCCTTACCAAGAATACTTTCATAATGCATGAGTAGTTCTAATCCTATGGTTCCCATTCTGGAAATTTTATTTTCTTCAATGGAAATAGTTGTGGATTGTACAATGGAACCTTCTCCTTTTCCATCATTTTTGTTTCTTTGATTCTTTTGCATAGTTAGGTTAATGGAGTGCTTTTACATCACCACCTTACTATGATCTATTTTATATTTTCAATGAGTATTTTAGTAGTTTTTTCTTAGTCTTATTGAATTTTTTTGTCGCCATGGATTTTCTCTCCCTCTAGGAAAAACGTATTTTATTTTGTCCTTCAAAAGCAACAATTTCATATTTTCAAGTCTACCACTTACTTATTATGGGTTTGTGTGTGTGTGTGTGTGAGAGAGAGAAAGAGATATCGTTTAAATATTTTTTAGGTTTGAAATTTTATTACCAATAATATGAAAAATATATTATAGATTGTATTGCACTAGTTATTAAGTCATTGATATATGTCGGCTTTTCCTAATGATTATTTTTTTTTATGTAGATGAAAAGATGGGAAGGAAGCAAGCTAATCTGCTCTAATTTCTCATAGGGTTCCTCCTGGACCTATATTGATTCATACTGACACTACCGAAGCTTACAAAATAAGCACACATCCATGGATCACATAGTAGATACTATGGAACTTGTTACCACTCAAACTAGTAGGGGACCTAAAAGGGACTCCTAAGAGGGAAATTGTTAAGTAACGGGCAACGATGGAGACTTATCCCACTGTCACAACAACTAAGACTCCCTACTCTTTACAGAATTTCACTGATGGGAGGAGACATGGTATTTAGGAAGTCACTTATAAAAGATGGATCAATGAATAGGTGTGAAGTGACCTTGAAGACCCCTTCCCTAGGATAAAATGAAGGATGGAACTTCCTTTCCTTTCAAGAAAGGAACTTGATTTTCTAGGGAGAGGGGGATGAGGATTTGAGGGTTGAGGTAGAATAATATGACCTATAAAGGATTTTATAAATCCCCCAAATCCATTAGGAACTTGCATTCTCGAGTAGTCCATGATCAATAAGCTTCGGTGAAGAATGGTACCACACGAGGCCAAATGGACCCAGCCAAAGTTAGGGGATGAATTTTGGCAACCAATGATGTTCTTAACCTGTCCAAGGTGAGGGGAAAGGATCAAACAATAATTTTCAACCAAATATTTCATATTGATCCTCTTAGGTGCTAGCCTTCGGGATACTAGAGCAAAACTTGATCCTAGAACTAGGGCTTGGGGTATTCGAAGATTTCATCGTCGTATTTGCTTCAAATTCATAGGAGAGCTAGGGGACCCACCAACATAGTTGTATCTAGGAGATCGAAGTTTTCCTGTTGTTATTTTCCTGGGAAATTGATGCCTTAGGTGACCTAATGAGGCTAGACCTAGGCAAAAAGGGAAATAGGTGAAAAAAAGGGTTAAAATGATCACCCTTTGAGGGACCAGTGCCTGCTTTCACTTGGGGATATGGAGTCAAGGAGAATGATGAAGATGGATTTTTTTCATGCTCAAAGAGGATCCAAAAGTCAACTTCATCCAATGTTAGAGAAAAGAGAATAAAAGTGGCTTTTAAGCATTTATACTTCATACAATGGTGCAGGCTTATGAGGATACACATGATCTCTAGGAAATTTCATTCATCCAACATGGCCCATACATAGGATAATTTAAATAGACACATAATTCCACAGTAAATACATGTAGCAATTAGCCCTAATTGTAGCGAAGTTCCAATGTATGCAGAAAAAAGAAAAATAGCATTAAATCTTCACTTACAATGTTAGAGAGTATATATAACCACATCACATTTTCAATATAAAAAACTCCAATATAGAAATAACCCAATACATACATCAAAATTCATCCATCATCCAAAAAATATCCTCCAAGGAAAGATGCAAAGTTCTCTAATAAGAGAGAGATCCCAATCCAAGTGATGATACAATTGAATCCATATAACTCACATTTACACACCAATTACTATTTTGATTTAGCTAATGGGCCTACATTAGCCCCCAAAAATAAAATAATAGGCAAATAACCTAAATTTTGGTTCCAAGCCCACCAAACTAGCTCATAAGTGAAATAATAAGCCTCTTAGGAGGTCCAATAATAATCCATGCATGTCGTGGGGCACTCCAAGAAGCCTGATGAGGTCCATATGTTCCATGATGATTAATTAAATACTCAAAAGGTGATGGAAAATGGGGTGGCCCCTTTTTCTCCAAAGAGTAGACCTGTGGTGCTCCCAATAGGTGTGGGGGCACACCAATGACCCCATGGGTCTCCACATGAGTCAAAGAAGCATGTAGATCATTTTTAAAGGCTAAAATGATGGAATGAATATTTCCATGTGTGGTGCTCTTGTTGGGCCAGTTGGGAATAATGTACCAAGTGCATCTTCCTCGTCCCAAAGGTGGATCTCTAGTAATAGTTGAACATATTTTGGGATCCATGGAGTGAGGCCTATTATTGTGGAGGCCAACGGTTCTCTACACACACCCTATATGTGCCAATGTAGCCCTCTAGGAGGTTAGGACCCCGTATAGAGAGACCAAACCCAAATGGACACCATCTACAATATTGTATAAGATCCAGTGTGTCCCCTAGTCTTCCAGTATAACAATTCATTAAATTAATCATGTAAAAGAGCTTAGAAAACATGGACAATAAGTGGACAGTTCAAAATGGCATTACCTTCCATAGTGGGATTTGGCATGTGCTAAAGTCTCCAAGATCTAAAGGGGGTTAGCCAGGTACCTAATTAGGTGGTTTCTACCTTTATAGGGGATAGTATGTCGAAGGTACATCCATCAAATGGTGGTGGCATGTGAAAAATAGGTGAAATGGAACAGGAAATGAGGGGGGAAATCTTGGGCCACATATCAAGGCACAAGGGTGGCATAGATAAAGGGAAGCCCTCACCTAGGTGTATAATGTGTAGGAGCGAGAAATAGTAGTACATGAGGTTCCCCGGACTTGATTTTTCTAACCTTCTTTATATACCTTTTCCCTTTTATGATTTTTATTTGATTAAATGCTCAAAGCTTAAAGTACAAGAGCATGATGTGTAATATATAGCAGTGATTAACCCCTTTTAGGTAGGGTGGTCCATTTCCCTCAAGGGGTTGGGACAATCATAGGTTCCTGAATGAAAAAGGAGGATCATCTAGGGCCTATGGAACCATGGTGATGACCATGGGTATGGGGTAGAGCTCATGTATTGGATTTTTCCCACATGCTAATTATTTTTTCCCGACCATCTTTTTCATTTGATGGTACAATCACTTGTTGAATGTCAGCATTTTATGCTTTTAATTTTCCTTTTTTAGCTTCTTCAACCTCTAGGGAAATGTTTCAGGCCTTACCCAAGGTGGGGGCAAGGGGATAGGGAGGACAACCGTATTTGGACCCAGAGAGGCAATGTGGACCCCGGTGGGAGAAATGATGAATGGGGGTATAGTGAGTGGAAGGGGAGTAATATATGCGGATAAGGGAGCGCGACCAGACAACCAAAGTCAAGGTTTCCCAAGTAGTACCACCCTTTAACCAAATGGTCAATAAAGGAGATCCCACGGGACTAGGATCCAAGGGTCACATCCAAAAGAGATCAAGGGGAAAGGAGCACAAACTGTAGAAATTTTAATACAAATTATATATTTCCTGGATTCTTCTGATCTAACAATTATATGCCATTGTTAAATACATAATCGCTTCTACAAAAAAATATTACGGAATTTAAAACACGATCGCCAATTGCAAACACATTAAGAAATATCAATCACACATAACACAGATTTTTTTACCGGGAAATCATAAAGCTAAAAACCCCACTATCATATATTATGTATATATCATGGATCATGAAACATTCTCATACAAAAATCTAATCCAAGAGCTCTCAGTACAATATACAATCATCTCACACTGTCATACAAAAATTGGTAAATACATGCACCAATTTACTGCCTCCTGACATCCTGCCTCCACTACACAATCCCTACTGATCACAATCCCTGAATGAATGAGATCCTACTTGCCTTGAATACACAATCCTCATTGGCACATCCAATGTGTGTGTGGTTGCATGAGTGCACCCACTAATGTCACAACTGATAATCAAACTGTCCCTTTCACCTATCTCTCAACTGGATCTCCATTAGATCTGACATGCATGTAGTTAACAGTAGTAAATATTCAATTGCATGTGAGACCACTGATTGTGAATTAATTAAATAATTAATTCATTGATCTCTCACTAGTGTATGTTCAGTTACAACTAGCACAACTAAGTTTAACTCACTTAACTGAGCTAAACTACTTTACAACTCACATAACTACACATCCAACTCTGTTACAACTTCGAAACATTCAATTACAACTAATTCCACTTGCATGTCCCACCAACCAACCTTTGAACTTGAATTTCCTATAGCTAACTGGTTTTCCACTTCAGTTAACTATTTCCAAGTGCTCTTGTCCAACTATTATTAAGGGATAATAATAGTCGACATGCATCTATAAATAGACATGTGATCTATAAATAGAACTCGCACATACATCTATAAATAGAATATCATCTATAAATATAATTTGCTCACCATCTATGAATAGACATCATCTATAAATAGAATTTTCTCATCCATTCTAAAATAGACTTTCACCTAAAAATAGCGTGAGGATCCATCCTAGTGTAGGTGCTTAATTTTCACTAGGATCATCATCTTGTTGAATCTCAACACTCCATCTCAACAAGAAAGGGATTGCCCTTTGTAGAAATTTTTTAATAAAATTATGTATTGCCGGATTCTATTGATCTAACAATTATATGCCAATGTTAAATACAAAATCCTTCTACTTAAATATTTGTGGAAATTTAATCGCCAATTGAAAACACATGAAGAAAGATCAATCACACATAACACAGATGTTTTTACTGGGAAAGCATAAAGCTAAAAACCCCACTATCATATATTATGTATATATCATGGATCATAAAACAATCTCATACAAAACTCTAATCCAAGATCTCTCAGTACAATATACAATCGTCTCACACTGTCATACAAAAATTGGCATAGACATGCACCAATTTACTGCCTCCACTGCGCAATCCCTGCTGTTCACAATCCCGGAATGAATTCGATCTTGCCTTGCCTTGACTACGCATCTCCAATGTGTGTTTGGTTGCAAGTGTGCACCCACTATAGTCACAACTGATAGTCAAACTATCCCTTTCACCTATCTCTCAACTGGGTCTCCACAGGATCTGACATGCATGTAGTTAACAGTAGTAAATATTCAGTTTCATGTGATATCACTCCATGTGAATTAATTTAATATTTAATTCACTGATTTCTCACTAGTGTATCTTTAGTTACAACTAGTTACAACTAGCACAACTGAGTATAACTCACTTAACTGAGTTAAACTACTTTACAACTCACATAACTACACATCCAACTCTATTACAACTTTGTATCACTCAGTTACAACGAAGTCCACTTGCATGTCCCACCAACCAACCTTAGAACTCGAAATTCCTTTAGTCAACTGGTTTGCCACATCAGCTAACTGAATCAAGTGCTTCAAGAGAATATATTATTATTTATTGTCCAATTATTGTTAAGAGATAACAATAATCGACGTGCATTCTATTTTTAGACATGTGATCAACGAACCGTCTTCGCACATGCATTATAAAAATAGATGCCCATCCATCCATATAATTTTCTCAACCATCTATAAATAGATTACTGCTAAAAATAGACTTTAATCCAAATTCTAAAAATAGACATATCACCTAAAAATAGCCTGCGGGCCCCACCTAGTGTAGGTGCTTTATTTTCACTAGGTTCATCATCTTGTTGAATCTCAACACTCCCTCTCAACAAGAAATGGATTATCCTTCACCCCGATCCTACCTCTATGGTATTCAAATTTGCTCCTGTTGAGTGCCTTCGTCAGAATATCTGCATCCTGATCTTCAATAGGAATGTACTGAAGCAACATGATCTTTCGTTGCACACAATCTCTGATATGATGATACCAGATATCTATATGCTTAGATCTATCATGAAACAAGGGATTAATCGAGAGTTTGGTGCAAATCTGATTATCACAATGAATCAATGTAGGATCTAAATGAGAACCAAACAAATTGAACAGGATCTTCCTCATCCAGATAGCCTCACATGCAGCTTGACTTGCTGCCATGTATTTCGCTTCCGCTGAACTGAGTGCCATGGATCTCTGTTTCATGTTGTACCAAGAAACAGCTGTAGATCTGATACTAAAAATCCCTGCTGATGTTCTCTTTCTGTTCGTTGGGCTGCCTGCCCAATCTGCATTCGTGAAGCCATGCAACCTCACCTCATATTTTTGTCTGTACCATAAGCCATACTCAGACGTACCCCTGAGATATCTCAGGACATGCTTGCCCGCCTTCCAAAAGATCTTGGTAGGCTTAACCATCGCTTGACTAAGTTGGTTCACCGCATAGCATATGTCTAGTCGTGTATTAACTAAATACATGAGCGAACCCACCAACTATCGATAGACACTAGCATCGACTACTTCTCCCGATGTAGCATCCTCTTTCCTCTAATTTCCTAGAAGAGGAGTATCCATGGGTTTTCATTCCTCCATGTGAAAATTACCGAGTATCTCCCTTGCATAATTGCGTTGAGACACAAAAGTTCACCATCTCGCTGACATATTTCCAATCCAAGGAAATAATGAAGGATACCCATATCCTTCATCTCAAACTCCTTTGCAAGGTCCTCCTTGCATGAGTGTATCAGTTGCTCATCACCAGTCAGCATTAAATCATCAACATAAAGAACAATAATTAAAAGCTTACCCTCCACCACAATCTGGTATAGGTTTGCATTTGCCTCACTCTTGGTGAAGCCAAGTCCAGTGAAATAGTTGTCGATCTGAGTGTACCAAGCACAGGGTGCTTGCTTCAGCCCATACAGTGCTCTTTTGAGTCTGCACACATGCGACTCACTGTTGAAGATCTCAAATCCTTCAGACTGCTCAATGTACACTTCTTCCTCAATGATCCCATTAAGGAATGCAGTCTTCACATCCATCTGACGAATGTACCAACCCATCTGCGTTGAGAGAGAAAGGATAGTCCTTAAGGAAGAATACCATGTGACAGGTGCAAAGGTTTCTTCATAATCAATCCCCTCGATCTGTGAGAAGCCCCGGGCCACAAACCTGGCCTTGTATTTCTCAACACTCCCATCAGCATCTTTCTTTACCTTGTAGATCCATCTAGAGCCTACCACTGAATTATCAACCGGCCTTGGAACAATTTCCAAAGCATTGTTTCTGAAAATGGAGGCATAGTCCTCCACCATTGCATCTACCCATGTGGACTCCTGCACTGCTTCCTGAAAGGAAGATGGCTCTGTCACAATACATTTTCTCATGAGAGCCATGTATCTAGTGAAACAGTCAGGAAACTGTCTCTGTCTATGCTGTGAAGTAGGGAATCCTACATTATGTGCCGCATCAAGCTTCAACCTCTCAGCTTCTGTGGTACGCCTTCTGCCTGTTCTAATGTTTGGCTTAGCGTGAGTGGACAACTCCACTCCATGAACCTCCTCCTGTGGTTGATCCACATCTAGAGACTCATCTTTGGGAACCAAAAGTTCCTCCTCTGCATGTAAGCCTAGCTCCCTCTCAAGCGACAACTTCATGGCTTTCTCCTCATTGAATTTTATATCTCGTCGCACCATAGTCATTCCACTGTTTGGAAAATACACACGATAATTATGGGGTGTTTTTGTGTACCCCACAAATATCCAAACTTCAACTGTCGACTCCAGCTTCTTCCTAGCGTTCTTGGTCACATGCACATAAACAGATGAGCCAAAAATATTAAAGTGAGAAACATTCGATTTCTTACCAGTAAAAGCTTCTTCAGGTGTACTCATGCCAAGTACTCTATGAGGACAACGATTTTGCACATAAACCGCAGTGTTGCATGCGTCCACCCACAAGTGCATTGGTAGGCCTTGATCATGCAGCATAGCTTGTGCAGCACCCACGATCGTTCTATTCTTCCTCTCCGCGACCCCATTCTGTTGTGGGTTATGAGGCGCTATGAGTTCTCTCCGAGTTCCTTATTTTCTACAAAATTCTTTGAATTCATTCGAGATGAATTCACCACCATTATCGCTCTGCAGAGCCTTCACTTGCTTCCCCGACTCTTTCTCCACCAATGCTTTAAACTCACATAACTTTGAGAATGTTTGATCCTTATTATGCATGAAGAAGATCCAGCATATATGAGAATATTCATCAACAAAAATAACATAATACCTATGTTTTTCTGTTGAAGCAACCGAGAATGGTCCACACACGTCTGTGTGAACTCTCTCCAGGATTACCGAAGCACGGTTCTCTTTTTCATGAAAGGTGGTCTTCATAAACTTACCCATAGTACATCCCTTGTACTGATTTAACTGTGCAAGTGTACCCTTGGGAATTCCAGTAGAAATTTGTTGCAAAATCTTCAGGGCACAATGGTGAAGATGGCCCAATCGCCTGTGCCATAATTCGCTCTCATCCCGGCTCACCACTTCTTTTGCTTTGCCCACCATTGCAGCGCAGCCATCTACCTCCAGCTTGTAGAGATTCTTAACTTGAATCCCTATCCTCTTGGTTTGACCCGTTGTTTTATGTCGCAGGAAAGCTTTTCCATCGCTGAAAACAACGTCATAACCTCTGTCCTCCAACATCGCAATTGAGACCAAGTTCTTCTTTAGACCTAGAACATGCATAACATCTTTCAACAGAAATGGTTTACCTGAATCCCTCTCAAAGGTAATGGTACCAATTTTTGTCACATTGTATCATCCATCGTCACCCATCTTAATATGCATTTGGATATCTTTCTCCTCCAAGTCACTGAAAAGCTCCTTATCTCCTGTCATGTGGAAGGAAGCACCATTATCAAGATACCACACCGATCCCATTGCGCTTGAAACCAAACATGTGATCAAGGAGAAATCAATTTCAAATTGCGAGGCAAGGGCCTCACCAGTTGCAGCTCCAGCAACCTTCTTGTTCTTATTTTCTGTGGGTAGTTAGTGGAAAAATGCCCATGTTCATGACAGTGAAAACACTTCACCTTGGACAAATCTAGCTTCTTGCCTTTAGCCTCGGATTTTGAATGGGATTTCTTCCCCTTCCATTTCCTTTCTTTGGAATCCAAAGCACAATCCTATTCATCATCATGCTTTGATGAAGAGCCATCTCTGGTGTTCTACTTGAACTCCTCCTGCACTAGATCCGACCACAGTCATTCCCAATCTGGCAGATTTTCCCGTTCGTTGACAGAGTCTTCATAACTGTGCCAACTCTTAGGAAGTCCCGAGAGAGCCAAACTCACCAAATCATCATCAGCAACCATGATTCCCACACTCCCCAGTTCATCCCGACATTGGACAAACTTTTTGAGATACTTAGGAATATTGTCGCCCTTCTCCATCTTGATCTTTCTGAGTTTATCCTTCAACACCAACTTCCTATGGTCGTTTCTGCTTTGGAAAAGATCAATCAAAGCCTTTGACATTGCAAATGGAGTGGCTTTCCCATGAAGGCTTGAGAAAATATGGTCTCGCACACCTTCCAACAGAATCCTTCTCGTCTTCGCTACTTTATTTTTTCAGGCATCAAGTAATGCAGCATCCATCGAAGTGGGCCTAGGAACATCACTGTCGATGAATTCCTTCAAGCCATTATCTTCAAGCACTGCCTCCATCCTATCTTTCCATGCAATGTAGTTCGATCTGCCCTCGAGTGCATACTCTAACCGAAAACCATTTAAATCCATTTCGATGTTTACTCAACTATCACACCAAGACATTTTTCAGCAATTTCGAATTGTTTCCACCAACAAAACTCAGCTACTGCTTCAATATTGAAATATTCTTTGCTCCAATACCATGTATAATTTTTTTAATAAAATTATGTATTTCTGGATTCTCCTAATCTAACAATTATATGCCACTGTTAAATACAGAATCCTTCTACTTAAATCTTTGCAGAAATTTAATCGCCAATTGCAAACACATGAAGAAAGATCAATCACACATAACACAGATGTTTTTACCGGGAAAGCATAAAGCTAAAAACCCCACTATCATATATTATGTATATATCATGGATCATGAAACAATCTCATACAAAACTCTAATCCAAGATCTCTCAGTACAATATACAATCGTCTCACACTGCCATACAAAAATTGGCATAAACATGCACCAATTTACTGCCTCCTGACACCCTACCTCCACTGTGCAATCCTTGCTAATCACAATCCCGGAATGAATTCGATCTTGCTTTGCGTTGACTGTGCAATCCTTATTGGTATCTCCAATGTGTCTTTGGTTGCAAGTGTGCACCCACTATATTCACAACTGATAGTCAAACTGTCCCTTTCACCTATCTCTCAATTGGGTCTCCACTGGATCTGACATGCATGTAGTTAACAATAGTAAATCTTCAGTTGCATGTGAGATCACTCCATGTGAATTAATTTAATATTTAATTCAATAATCTCTCACTATTGTATCTTTAGTTACAACTAGTTACAACTAGCACAACTAAGTTTAACTCACTTAACTAATTTAAACTACTTTACAACTCACATAACTATGCATCCAACTTTGTTACAACTTTGTATCACTCAGCTACAACGAAGTCCACTTGCATGTCCCACCAATCAACCTTAGAACTCGAAATTCCTTCAGTCAACTGGTTTTCCACATGATTTAATTGAAATCAAGTGCTTGAAGAGAATAGATTATTATTTATTGTCTAATTATTGTTAAGAGATAACAATAATAGACATGCATTCTATTTTTAGACATGCGATCGACGAACTGCCTTCGCACATGCATTCTAAAAATAGATGCCCATCCATCCATATAATTTTATCAACCATATATAAATAGATTACTGCTAAATATAGACTTTGATCCAAATTCTAAAAATAGACATATCACCTAAAAATAGCCTGCAGGCCCCACCTAGTGTAGGTGATTAATTTTCACTAGGATCATCATCTTGTTGAATCTCAACATCCTTCACCCTGATCCTGTCTCTATGGTATTCGAATTTTCTCCTAGTGAGCGCATTCATCAGAATATCTGCATCATGATCTTCTGTAGGAATTTACTGAAGCAACATGATCTTCCGATGCACACAATCTCTGATATGATGATACCAGATATCTATATGCTTAGATCTATCATGAAACACATGATTAATTGAGAGTTTAATGCAACTTGGATTATCACAATGAATCATTGTAGGATCTAAATGAGAACCAAATAAAAACCAACCAATATCTTTCTCATCCAGATAGCCTCACATGCAGCTTGACTTGCTGCCATGTATTCCTCTTTCGCTGAACTGAGTCCACGGATCTCTGTTTCGTGTTGTACCAAGAAACAATTGTAGATCTGATACTAAAGATCCCTCTTGATGTTCTCTTTCTTTCCATTGGGATGCCCGCCCAATCTGCATCCGTGAAGCCATGCAAATTCACCTCATCCGTCTATCTGTACCACAAGCCATACTCATATGTGCCCCTCAGGTATTTCAGGACATGCTTGCTCGCCTTCCAAAAGATCTTGGTAGCCTTAACCATCGCTTGACTTAGTTGGTTAACCGCATAGCATATGTCTGGTCTTGTGTTCAATAAATAAATTAGCGAACCCACTAACTTTCGATAGACAGTAGCATCTACTACCTCTCCAGATGTAGCGTCCTCTTTCCTCCAGTTTCCTAGAAGAGGAGTATCCATGGGTTTGCATCCCTCCATGTGAAACTTACCCAGTATCTCTCGTGCATACTTTCCTTGAGACACAAAAATTTCACCATCTCGCTGCCATATTTCCAATCCAAGGAAATAATGAAGGAGGCCCATATCCTTCATCTCAAACTCCTTTGCAAGGTCCTCCTTGCATGAGTGTATCAACTGCTCATCACCAGTTAGTATTAAATCATTAACATAAATAACAATGATTAAAAGCTTACCCTCCACCAAAATTTGGTATAGGTTTGCATCCACCTCACTCTTGGTGAAGCCAAGTCTAGTGAAATAACTGTCGATCCAAGTGTACCAAGCACGGGGTGCATGCTTTAGCCCATACAACTCTCTTTTGAGTCTGCACACATATGACTCATTGTTGAAGATCTCAAATCCTTCAGGTTGCTCAATGTACACTTCTTCCTCAATGATCCCATTGAGAAACACAGTATTCACATCCATCTGATGAATGTGCCAACCCATCTACGCTGAGAGAGCAAGGATAGTCCTTATGGAAGAATATCGTGCAACAGGTGCAAAGTTTTCTTCATAATCAATCCCCTCGATCTGTGAGAATCCCTGGGCCACAAATCTGGCCTTTTATTTCTCAACACTCCCATCAGCAGCTTGCTTTACCTTGTAGATCCATCTCGAACCTACCACTGATTTATCAACTGGCCTTGGAAAAATTTCCCAAGCATTGTTTCTAATAATGGAGTCATACTCCTCCACCATTGCATCTACCCATGTGGGCTCCTGCACTTCTTCCTGAAAGGAATATGGCTCAGTCACAATACATTTTCTCATGAGATCCATGTATCAAGTAAATCGGTCAAGAGACTGTCTTTGTTTGCACTGTGAAGTAGGGGCTCCTACATCCTGCGCAACATCAAGTCTCAGCCTATCAACTTATGTGGTACGCCTTCTGCCAGTTCTGATGTTTGTCTCTGCGTGAGTGGACTCCTCCACTCCATGAACCTCCTCGTGTGGTTGATCCACATCTAGAGACTCATCTTTGGGAACCAAAAGTTCCTCCTGCGCATGCATGTCTAGCTCCCTCTCAAGTGACAACCGCATGCCTTCCCCTCATCAAATTTTATATCTCGTCACATAACAGTCGTCTTACTGTTAGGAAAATACACACGATAATTATTGGGTGTTTCTATGTACCCCACAAATATCCCAACTTCAACAGTTGGCTCCAGCTTCTTCCTGGCGTTCTTGGTCACATACACATAAACAAATGAGCCAAAAATCTTAAAGTGAGAAACATCGGGTTTCTTACCAGCGAAATCTTCTTCAGGTGTACTCATGCCAAGTACACTATGAGGACAAATTTTTTGCACATAAACCGCAATGTTGCATGCTTATGCTCATAAATGCATTGGTAGGCCTTGATCATGCAACATTACTCGTGTTGCACCCATGATCGTTATGTTCTTCCTCTCCGCGACCCCATTTTTCTGTGGGTTATGAGGTGCTATGAGTTCTCTTCAAATTCCTTCTTTCCTGCAGAAGTCTTTGAATTCGTTAGAGATGTATTCTCCACCATTATTGCTCCTCAGAACCTTCACTTGCTTCCCCGAGTCTTTCTCCACCAATGCCTTAAACTCACAGAAATTTGAGAATGTTTGATATTTCTTCTGCATGAAGAAGGTCCAGCATTTACGAGAAAATTCATCAACAAAAATAACATAATACCTATGTTTTGTTGTTGAAGCAACCGAGAATGGTTCACACACGCCTGTGTGAACTCCCTCCAGGATCACCGAAGCACGGTTCTTCTTTTCATGAAGGTGGACTTTACATACTTTCCCATGGTGAAATCCTTGCACTGATCTAACTGAGCAAGTGTTCCCATTGGAATTCCAGTAGATATTTGTTGCATGAATTTAAAGGCTCCATGATGAAGATGGCCCAATCGCATGTGCCATAGTTCGCCCTCATCACAGCTCACCACTTTTTCTGCCTTTCCCATCATGGCAACACAACCATCTACCTTTAGCTTGTAGATATTCTTAACTCGAATCCCTATCCTCTTGGCTTGAACCATTGTTTTATGTTGCGGGAAATCTTTTCCATCGCTGAAAACAACGTCATAGCCTCTGTCCTCCAACATTGCGACTGAGACCAAGTTTTTCTTTAGACTTGGAACATGCATAACATCTTCCAATTGAAATGGTTTACCTGACTCCCTCTCAAAGGTAATGGTACCAATTTCAGTCGCGTTGTATCATCCATCATCACCCATCTCTATATGCATTTGGATATCTTTCTCCTCCAAGTCACTGAAAAGCTCCTTATCTCCTGTCGTGTGGAAGGAAGCATCACTATCAAGATACCACACCGATCTCAATGCACTTGACACCATGCATGCGATCAAATAGAAATCAAGTTCAAATTGTGAAGTAAGGGCCTTACCATCTGTAGCTCCAGCAGCCTTCTTGTTCTTCTTCTTCTATGGGAAGTTAGTGGAAAGATGCCCATGTTCGTGACAGTGAAAACACTTCACCTTGGACAAATCCAGCTTATTGTCTTTAGACTCAGATTTTGAATGGAATTTCTTCCCCTTCCCTTTCCTTGCCTTGGTAGCCAAAGAAAAATCCTCTTCATCATCATGCTTTGATGAAGAGCCATCTCTGGTGTTCCGCATGAACTCCTCCTGCACTAGATCTTACCACATTTGTTCCCAATCCAGCAGTTTTTCCCATCCATTGATAGAGTCTTCATAACTGTGCCAACTCTTAGGAAGTCTCAAGAGAGCCAAGCTCACCAAATCATCATCAACAACAATGATTCCCACACTCCCCAATTCATCCTGACATTGCACAAACTTTGTGAGATACTTTGGATTATTGTCGCCCTTTTCCATATTGACCTTTTTGAGTTTGTCCTTCAGCACCAATTTCCTATGTTCGTTGTTGTTTTGGAAAAGATCTGTCAAAATCCTTCCACATAGAATATGGTGTGGCTTTCCCATGAATTCTTGAGACAATGTGGTCTCTTACACCTTCCAACGGAATCCTTCTCGCCTTCGCCACTTTTTTTTGCCATGTATCAAGTAATGCAACATCCGTCGAAGTGGGCTTAGGAACATCACTGTCGATGAATTCATTCAAGCCATTATCTTCAAGCACCACCTCTATCTTGTCCTTCCAGGAAATGTAGTTCGAGATGCCCTTGAGTGCATACTCTAGCTGCAGGCCATTGAAATCCATTTTGATGTTTACTCAACTGCCCCACCAAGAAATTCTTGTAGAAAATTTGAATTGTTTCCACCAACAAACATAGCTCCTGCTTCAAAATTGCAATATTTTGTGCTCCGATACCATGTAGAGATTTTAATACAAATTATGTATTTCCTGGATTCTCCTGATCTAACAATTATATGCCACTGTTAAATACAAAATCGCTTCTACAAAAAAATATTGCAGAATTTAAAACATGATCGCCAATTGCAAACACATGAAGAAAGATTAATCACACATAATACAGATGTTTTTATAGGGAAATCATAAAGCTAAACACCCCACTATCATATATTATGTATATATCATGGATCATGAAAAAATATCATACAAAACTCTAATCCAAGAGCTCTCAATACAATATACAATCGTCTCACATTGTCATACAAAAATTGGAAAATACATGTGCCAATTTACTGCCTCCTGGCAGCCTGCCTCCACTGCACAATCCCTGAATGAATGAGTTCCTACTTGCCTTGACTGTGCAATCCTCATTGGCACATCCAATTTGTGTGTGATTGCATGAGTGAACCCACTAATGTCACAACTGATAGTCAAATTGTCCCTTTCACCTATCTCTCAATTGGATCTCCACTGGATCTGACATGCATGTAGTTAACATTAGTAAATATTCAGTTGCATGTGAGACCATTGATTGTGAATTAATTAAATAATTAATTCACTGATCTCTCACTAGTGTATGTTCAGTTACAACTATCACAATTGAGTTTAACTCACTTAACTGAGTTAAACTACTTTACAACTCACATAACTACACATCCAACTCTGTTACAACTTCGAATCACTCAATTAAAACTAAGTCCACTTTCACATCCCACCAACCAACCTTTGAACTCGAATTTCCTATAGCTAACTAGTTTTCCACTTTAGTTAATTATTTCCAAGTGCTCATTGAGTTTAGATTAATATTTATTGTCCAACTATTATTAAGGGATAATAATAGTTGACATGCATCTATAAATACACATGCAATCTATAAATAGAACTCGCACATGCATCTATAAATAGACATCATCTATAAATATAATTTGCTCATCCATTCTAAAAATAAACTTCCACCTAAAAATAGCCTAAGGCTCCATCCTAGTGTAGGTGCTTAATTTTCACTAGGATCGTCATCTTGTTGAATCTCAACACAAACTAAGCCCACTCTTTCCAAAAAATCCCCCCATCAATCCATGCCCAGAAGTGTCTATGATAAGTAAACCTAATACTCAATTACCAAATGACAAGGCATACATTTAGATTCAAAAGGCCCACCTTCAAACATACGATCAATACATATGGGTGAGGGACCACATGGCTGGCTCAGGTGGTGGAGAAATGGAACAACGAGCTTGTTGAGGATTGCAAGGGGCTACTAGCTTTGGGCTGAGGTCCATCATGGAGAAAAATTTTCTCCTAGGTATATCACCTACGAAGTGGTGGGTAACATATGGCTCAACCTAGGACATGATCTCTCGAAGAGGTGCACAAATCTACTCGAAAGCGAGGTCACAAGAACTACAACACTATCTGGGTCACCGTAGACCTATTATCTACACATATCAACGACAAAAACCATGGGGCAACATGTTTTTCATGGTGTCTTATGATCACCCATACTTAATGTCAGACCATAAAATCAACAAGTAATAATAAAAATATGCAATTTTGAATTCAAATGCAGTTAATATATAATGAGGAATATCATATGATATTAGTTCTAATGCATAAAATCAACATGCAATGCAGCCTACTCTAACATGCATAACATACAATGTCAAGTACTAGGTATAATCATATACCCAATGCAACCAACATGTCATTTTATCAATACAATAACGCAAGCTTCCGTGATTATTTTTTCAATGAACCTGAAAATACAAATGGGAATGATGATATGATGGGACGTGAGGTCGGGAGGTGGGAGAACAAGAAACCCATATTCCACAGAAAGGAAAATTGGAAGAAGGAATAGACATCAGTCGAGAGGATTTAATTTGATCCTCCAACCAGGAGATGGAAATTTCAACGACCGAGTATATGAATCTTTGATGAAGAACTATCTCGAGTCTATCATCCTTAGGGTAAGAATGAGTAAAAGACTTAGACATGTTTATGATGATCCTATTCTGGTCATTTGGAAAACAATAAGTGAACTCATCATTGTATTTGGGAAAAAACCATGATTCTGGTTTTTTCATAGGGGAAACTTGCTCCTCATCAAAACTAGGGGAACAAACTTCGTCAGAAACATCCATTTTGGGGGTAGGGACATAACAAGTGGAGGAATTCTCAATCTTGAAGAAAAATATTGTATCGATTGCATGGCTAAAATAATATTATTTCTCAATTTCTTTTACATTAGTCATCAGAATCATCCACAATTTTGGAAGGCTCTTGTTTGATTGAATCGTCTTGGAACTTAAAGAAGAGGCCCTTCCAATTGCTAGGGAGGGCTTCATAAGGGCCACCATTGTTTTTCAGAAGGAGAAAAGTATCTTCTTCTTTCCTGAGCTCACTATTAATGGATTTGAGAGAACATGGGGTCTTCATTTTTATATTCATACCCAATTCCCTAATCAACATCCCAAAAGTCGCTTGTAGATTCTGTTGTCATTCCTAGAGACAGCCTAGAGTTGTGATAGACCAGTGCCTAGGACATCTTATATTAGCAAGGAGCATATGGTATAACAGAGGAAGTTATCAATAAAAAGCTCTCATGTTATTTCCTGATAAACAAGGAATCTTAATCTGAATGGGACCAAGACCTTCAGAAACTGACACAGGGAAAGGAATACTGCAGAGGCAACATGCAAAACTCCAATATAAAAGCAACAGACAATTCAGAGACAGCTTAATGTAAAGAGGGCCAATTCATGAATACCTCACAGAAATAAATTATCAGATGGTGTATGTAGCGAATGAAATATTGAGAGAATATTAGTTGTCATTGAGCTGATATCCAGATACACAATACCACCATGTAATGGGCTTACCAATCTAAGAATCCATACATGAAAATAGCGTTTTAAAAACACCCTCCCAAAGCAACTAATATAGCAGAAATATGGTTTAGATGAATAGTGGAACAGAATATCATGCATGAGCCATATTTAAAGCGCTTGACTAATTTGAGCATGGGTATCAACTAGGGTAAATCCATACCAAAAATCAGTGAGCCACTTGCATTCTAAAATATGATACGGGAAAGATGGATGAAATTAAATGATATATTAAAATAACACATAAGAGAGAAAGTTACACACTATGAAATACCAAAGACCAGAATCCTCTCAACAGATGGAACTCCTCCTCACTGAGACCCTACGGGCTTTGAGCCTTCATACAAGAGTTCGAAAAAGTGTATACAAAAATCCGTTCACTGCATCATTTTCTGATAAAATATGGAACCCTTAATAATATGTTCTTCGGGAGCTTTATAGGAGAAAAAGAAAGCTCAAAAAGGGAGTAGGTGATGAACATTTAATTTGCCTCATTAAGGCAGGATGGAGGAAATGTGCACGCCCATTCTGCTGGATGGCGTTGTAGTGTTGTATGTACTCTGTGATCTTCCTTCTAAAATAAATGCACTGGATGAAAATCTCTTGAGGAACACGGTATAGAAGTAAAATCACATAAACATTCCGTCTTTTCCTGAAAGAAACCCTGCTGAAATGAAACCTTGAGGGTATCGTTTTCTATGCATTGTACCCTCTACCTTCTAAACCCTGGATTAAGGCTTAACATCTTGAATGTTGAACATTGAATTCCTCGATCATTCACTGATATTTCTCTGTCACTCCATTAATGCTTCTATCTGCGAAATCTGCGCTTTGAATGACACTGGGAGGTTTGACAGGGCTTAAATCTGTTCCTTTAATGGAAGTCATATCACAACTACTTCCCAAGCCTTTCTCCATAATTCTAGCCTCTGAAAAGTGGTCCTTTACGGTGTTCTCTGCTACTGTTATTGAGACTGTGAATCATGGCGGTTTACCGCCGCTCGTACCCTGAAAAATACATGAAATCGTCAAGAAAACAAATGCACGGGAAGATGGATGCAGCGGGGATAGTGAGGATGACAGTGCAGCATTGTGAAAGGATGGAAAAACGCAGCGGAATGGAGGAGAAGTGCTCTGGTGAAGGTTGGCAGAATGCAAAATTTTAAACGCGAAAACTTAACATTTTGACCTTTGAACGAAGAATATAGGGAGATGGAGGAAAACGTGACAAAACACGTGGAATGGTGATGCGGTAGAGGACACGTGTCGATGGTGGGGAGGTAGGTGATCTAGACCGTCCGTTCTCAGGAAGAGATCGACGGTGGAAAATGTATCGGAGGGCGATGAAATGGTGGGCCATGGGGCAATGTTGACTTGGATTAACACCCGTGCATCTCCGCATCGCGATTACCGTTGGATGACCCGCCCCAGATCGGACGGTGTATAAAAATATCGCGCGGGATCTGTGGACGAACGATAATGCGTGATGGAGGGCGGTTTTTGAGCCGTACACGGGGACACGCGGCAAACAATATATGGAATCGCTCCGAAAAATAAAATACCACCCCTTGCCCAACAGCGGTGCGATAGAAACCGGGAAATTTTGAACAGGCGCGGCTGCGGGGACCACAAGGGCAGATGGGTTTCTTATCATTGATCTGCAGGTTGATCGGACGGTGGATAGCCGATCGGAGCGGTGAACGGAGTAGGCCATGGGTGCGGCGCAGAATGATGAAGGCTGTCTGATCTGTACAGATCGATGGATAATATTGCGCCTGATATATACCTATGATAAGCACCTTCCAGGCTAGCGCTCGGTCTCGGCTTTTGGTCGCGTGAAGGAAAAGGTGCAGGGGCTAGGGCCGAAAGGTGCTAGGCCTTATATATTTTCAAATGTGGGTTTTCGGCCTTTTAAAATGTAATTTGGGGGGGGGGGGGGGAAGGTAACGATAAAGGGAATGAGGGGTTTTTTAACCAAATAAGGGTGTCAGTATGGTTTAAAGGGGATTTCGAGATGGTTTAGAGGGATTAGGGGGTAAAAAGGGAAGTTATGAAAAAGAGAAAGAGGGGATGAAATGGAGCAATTTGCAGGGGCACAAGGGGCAAATGAAGGCCTCTTGGGGCACGATTTTTCACAATCAATGAGGGTCATGAAAATTTAACAGCCACAGGGAAATCAGTAAATGCGCAGGGCCCCAAGAGGCTTTCAAGGATGATGTGTATTCGCAGGAAAACATTCCTCGATGTCCGAGATAGTGTTTTACCTCCGGTTGCTTGTCAAAATTTAATAGGGGGCGTGGCTACATGATCAACATGATGCTGTCGTTCGAGACAGCTTAGATGACAGACCGCCGTTTGTGACATCTTATATTAGGCGGAACATATGGTGTATAATGATAGTTATCAATAAAAATCTCTCATGCTATTTTTCGATAAACAAGGAATCTAATCCGAATGGGACAAGACCCCGTAAACGACATGTTGTGAAAGGAACATCACAGAGTCAATGATATGTAACTCCAATATAAAAGAAACAGACAATTCAGACACATGCATCGTAAAGAGGCCAATTCAAACATCATTAAATAAATTATCAGAGTTGTGGGTGAATAATAATGAAATATTGAGAGAATATTAGTTGTCATTGAGCTGATATCCAGATACACAATACCACCATGTAATGGGCTTACCAATCTAAGAATCCATACATGACAATAGCGTTTTAAAAACACCCTCCCAAAGCAACTAATATAGCAGAAATATGGTTTAAATGAATAGTGGAACATAATATCATGCATGAGCCATATTTAAAGCGCTTGAATAATTCGAGCATGGGTATCAACTAGGATAAATCCATACCAAAAATTAGTGATCCACTTGCATTCCAAAACATGATACGGGAAAGATGGATGAAATGAAATTATCTATTAAAATAACACATAAGAGAGAAAGTTACACGCTGTGAAATACCAAAGACCAGAATCCTCTCAACAGATGGAACTCCTACTCACTGAGACCCTATGGGCTCTGAGCCTTCATACAAGAGTTCGACAAAGTGTATACAAAAATCCATTCACTGCATCATTTTCTGATAAAATCTGGAACCCTAAATCATCTGTTCTTCGGGAGCTTTATAGGAGAACAAGAAAGCTCGAAAAGGGAGTCGATGATGAATATTTAATTTGCTTCATAAAGACAAGATGGCGGAAACGTGCACGCCCATACTGCTGAATGACTTTGTAATGTTGTTTGTACTCTGCTGCCTGCTTACTGAAATAAATTCACTGTGTAGAAGTCTCTTCAGGAACACGGAAAAGAAGTAAAATCTCATAGGCATTCCGTCCTTTCCTGAAAGAAAATGGTGTTGAAAAGAAAACTTTAGGGTATTGTTTTCTGCGAATGGTACCCTCTGCCTTCTAAACCCTGAATTACGGTTTAAGATCTTCAATGCTGAATGTTGAATTCCTCGATCATTCACTGATATTTCTCTGCTGCTCCATTAATATCTCCATCTGCTCAATCTGTGCTTTAAATGACTCTGAAGGGTTTGACAGATTTGAACCCTGCTTCTTTAATGGAAGTCTCGTCGATATACCTTCCCAGGCCTTCTTTAATAATTACAGCCTTTGAAAAATGGTCCATTGATGTGTCCTCCGTCACTGTAATAGAGAATGAATCATGGCGGTTTTCCGCCGTTGTAACCCTGCAAAATCCACAAACTTGTTAGGAAAAACCATGCGTGGGGATGGAGATGCAGTGGGGGATGGTGAAAGTGGTCGTGCGGACATGGCGAAATGGTGAAACAATGCAGGGTAGCGAAAAAAAACGCAGTGAAATGATGGTGAATGGACTGATGAAAGGTTTTAACATGAAACATGAAAATTTGACCTATGACTCGGATATATAATGGGCGGAGGAAAAATACGCGACACACACGTGGAGCGGGTGATTTGGCGGTACGGGGTCAACTGACGGACAGGTAAGTGATCCGGACCGTTAGATTTCAGGAGGAGATCGACAGGGGAAAACGTATCGTAGGGCGATGAAATGGTGGGCCAGGGGCACTGTTGACTTGGATTAACACCCATGCAGCTTCGTGGAGCGACTACCGTCGGATGGGATGCTGTAGATCAGACAGCTCACGCGCATATCGCGCCACGTCCGCTGCCGAAATATAACGCGCGATGAACGGCGGTTTTTGGGCCGTACGTGGAGACACACGGAAAACGATGTATGGAATCGCTCTAAAAAATAAAATACCGCCTACCGCCCAAAGGCGGTGCGATAGAAACCGGGCGGGTTTTGCACAGTGCACGACGTGGGGACCATAATGGCGGATGGTCTGCGAACCGTTGATTTATGATTTGATCGGACGGTGGATAGGCGATTTGGGCGATGAACGGAGTGGGCCACGGGCGCGATGAAGACTTGCGAATGTCGTCGGATCTGTACAGATCGACGGTTATAAACGTGCCTGATATATGTATATGTGATAAGCGCCTTCATGACTAGCACTTGGTTTTGACTTCTGGTCATGTGGAGAAAAAGGTGCAGGGGCTAGGGCCGAAAGGTGCTAGGCCTTGAATATATTATAATGTGGGATTTCGGCCCTTTTATGTAGATTTGAGGCTAGGAGAAGGTAACGGCTTTGTTTAAAATCATCTTCTCAGCAAGGGCAAGAAAGGGTTTGTTAGTTTACGAGGACCAGGTTACGACGAAAATTTCAATAGAATGCTGACATGATCAACATTGGCTCCACCTGGAGACGGCACATTCATCCCTGAGCATGTCAAGAACTTCGCAGACCACCTGATAATCTTTTGGGCGAACTCTGCTCTTCAACACTTCTACCTTTCTTTTCATAATTCATCACGACACCCACATTATTCAAACAAGGGAGAAAACAGTATGAAACCTAGAAACTAATATACAGTATGATACATCAGGGTATCTCTGCCTGAATTAGAACTGGAAGTAGGGTCTAAGAAACAGACCATTTACAGGGGCGTCAAGCAAGTCACCCTGTAAATTTTCCAACTTGAAAGTGTTGTTACCTCCCTGTTCCACAATTTTGAAGGGGTTGAACCAGAGTGGGTCGAATTTACCATGTTTTCCTTTTTCAGCTCTCCGGATATCCCATCTGAGTACTAAATCACCAATCCTCAAATTCCTGTCCTTGGCATGCTGATCAAAAAGGTACTTTGTCTTTTCTTGATATTCAGTTAGCCTTTGACTTACCTGGTTCCATGTTTCTTCCAATTCCACCAGCTGATTTATTCTCCTAGTCATATCATCGAGCTCTTCTTGACTTTCCTGAATGAATCAGGCTACTAGTAGGGCTAGGTGTATAGGGAATAGTGCCGCCCTCCCATATACTAATTCATATGGGGATTTCCCAGTTGCTCTCTTGCTGGTAATTCTATTGGCCCACAGAGAAAATTTCAATTGGGAATCCCAATTTTTCTCATTTTCATTTATAGCCTTCTTCAGTGCCCTTACCAGGGTTTTATTGGAAGATTCTACCAAGCCGTTTCCCTGTGGATGATAGGCTGTAGAGTGACTTAGTGTGATGTTATACTGCTGATAGAAGCTCATAAAATTTGCATACTTGAAGGCCTGTGCATTATCAGTCACTATTCTGGCAGGGCAGCCAAACCTGGATATGATGTTTTCTTCCATGAACTTTATTATGACAGTATCTGTGGCGTTCCTGGCAAGTATGGCTTCCACCCATTTTGTGAAATAATCTGTGGCAGTTAAAATCCACTTATGTTGACCACTCGATGGAGGATGTATTTCACCTATAAAATCAATTCCCCATTGTCGGAATGGTTCGTCCACGTGCACAGGAATCATGGGAAGAGGTGCCAACTTCTGTCTTTCAGCAAATTTCTGACACTTCTCACAAGCTCTAACCTGGGCAAAAACATCTCCAAAAAGCTTGGGCCAATAGAAACCAGCCTTCAGGATCTTGTGAGCAGTGGCCCTCCAGTTGTAATGACCCCCATAGATTCCTTCATGAAATTCAGCTATAATACTCTCTACCTCATCCTCTGTGAGACACAGGAGTAGGATGCCTAAGGGATCACGCCAATATAATCGGCCATTGGCGACTATGTACTTTTGTGATTTCAATCTTAACGTTCTGTATTTAGCTTTATCGCACCTTGGAGGGCAGCTGAGTGTGAGGAGATATTCTACTATCTCTTTGTACCATTAACTGTTGAGGTACTTTATATGTGTTTCCGGAGTAGATACCCCAATTCCATGTCGCTCTTCTTTCTCCTCAGATTCCTCACCTGCTATTGTGGACAAATTTATACCCAGAGCCTGATAGTTTGATTCAAATAACATTTTGGCAAGCCCCTTTCCTTTGATCAGCTTAGTAGGGCGGATGTCTAATTCATACTCTTGTATTTTATCAATCCACTTCCCCCTTTTTCCTTCACTATCCCCTTGGATAAGAATGTCTTTTACAACAGCCATAGGCACAAATGCAGTAATATGGGACTGCAAGATATACATGCGGAATGCCTTGAGGGACTTTACTAGGGCGTATGCTTGCTTTTCCAATATGTTATACTTTAATTCTGCGTCACAGAGCACCTGACTGAATAAGGCAATGGGCTGCTCGTACCCTTCCTCATTTTTCTGTAATAAAACTCTTGCTATTGTATGAGGTGATGCAAAAGAAAATATCATGAAAGGTTTAGCATAGTCTGGTCCAGCTATTACAGGGGTTTCTGCAAAAGCATTTTTTATCTTGATAAAGGCCTCTCGTGATTCCTAGGACCATTTAACTTCATTATCTTTCTTCAGCATGTCAGTTATATGTCTAACTATTTTAGCACTTCTCGGGAAATTAATACGCCCTAGGAACACCTGTACCTCCTTCTTATTTCTAGGAAGAGCTATACCATTTATAACCTCTACCCTCTTAGGATCTATCTGCACCCCATCTTTAATCACAATGTGTCCCAAAATTTTACCCTCTTCTAATGCAAATAAAAACTTCTGAGGGTTTAGAGAGAGACCATACCTTCTATATTTCTCAAAGGTTCTACGCAGATGCTCAATGTGCTCAGTATCATTCTTGGAAAATACAGTGATATCATCGAGGTAGACTACCAAGAAGTTATCTTGCTCCCCAACAAAAGCAATGTCCATGGCCCTCTGAAAAGTATCCCCTGCATTAATCAATCCAAAAGGCATCCTGGCATACATAAATGTACCCCATGGTGTGGTGAAAGCAGTCTTCTTTTGATCTTCTGGAAGTACAGCTGCCTAGTTATAACCAGAGAATCCATCCATCATTGACATCCTAGAAGCTCCAACCACCTTCTGCAGGATGTGGTCCATATTAGGCAGTGGATAATTATCCTTTAAGGATGCTCTGTTTAAATTTCGGAAATCCACACACGGCCTTATTTCTCCATTCTTCTTTCAGATCGGGACTAGGTTTTCCACCCATTCAGAGTACCTCAATGGTACAATTATTTTGGCCTTTAACAGCTTCTTAATTTCCTTCTCAATAGAGGGAAGCAACAGGGGATTTATTTTTCTGAGCTTCTGCTTGTGAGGTTTTGCATCCCCCTTTAGTGGAATTTTGTGCTACATTATACTGATATCAAAAGTTTTCAAGTCCTGATAGGACCATGCAATCACATCTTTGTAGGACTGAAACAATTTCTGATATAGCTTTTTGTATTCTCCTGGGATCTTTTTGGATAATTTTACAATTTTGGGGTCAGCCTCAATACCAAGATTCAGGTCTTCTACCTGGTTTTCTTCTATCATTTTTCTTGGCTGCAATGGGACATCATTCTTGTCAAATAATATTTCTAGAGGCACCAGTCATCTAGGTATAATGTTTCCCTTCAATTGCAACACTTTATTACCTGCCATTTTCTCCTCCCAATTTCTTTCTGAAGTGTCTTTAGAATCCTCTTCCTCATCAACATCAATCTCCATATTGGAGAATTCCCCTACTGTTTCCAGGAATGTCTTCATCCGTTCCTCATCCTAAAATACCTTCCAGTGCTTGATGTTATATAGGATTGATGGTCGATAACATACCTCAACTTCATATCTTAAAAGAGGGTTCTGAGGTGGACAAAATGTGCTAGCAGCCACAGCAAGGGAATCAGCCATCCTATTCTGTTCTCAGGGCATGAACTGAATATTAAATGCCAAGAAAAAATTCTCCACCATGTCCCAAACTTCATTCCTATAAACCCTTAGCCGAGGATGTTTGGTTTGACACTGGTTCCTGACTTGCCTTACCACCAGTTCTGAATCTCTTAGAACTTTTAAACTGTGTATATTCATATTCTTGGCTATCTGCAATCCTAACATAAGTGCTTCATATTTAGCCACATTATTAGTAGCTTCATATTCCAACCTGAAGGATAATGGGATCCATTTCCCTGTAGGAGAAATCAATAGTATTCCAGCTCCATTACCTTCTCTTGAATTTGCTCCATCAAAATGAAGTGTCCAGATTCCTGCTTCATGGCTCTCTAAGGGCTGCTCGGTCTTGATCTGGAAGAAGGATGGTTCATGATCATAATCCTGATCTTCTTCTAGCATCAAGCATGAGAAATCTCCTTCTTTACTGTAGACTGGTGAATTAACAGAGTTATCAGCCTTAGTCACCATCTTGATAAATCTAGTCTCCCTGTACAACCTCCTCTCTTGGCCACCAAAAACTGGGATGGTGGCATATGTTAAATCCAACTTAATAGACCCACCAATTTTTGTTCCCCAAGATCTTGACAATAACATGCCAAAGCGAGCTGGGATGTCAGCCACCACGATGTCCATTACCACACTTTTTGCTGGGACTTGGGCCAAATTGACCACCAAATCCTTGATCATCCCCAAGCATTTAACTCTTTTGGAATCAAATGAATAGAGGTCTTTGTATGGATGGGTGATTTGTAATCCTAGTTGTTCCATGACTGACAGAGGCAATAGATTATGGGAAGCTCCAGAATCTAACATACAGTTATGTAATAGTAGGTCATGAATCACTAGATACATATATAAGGGAGGAGTAGAAGCATCTAACTCCTCAACATGTGGGCCAAATACAACCATGGGTATTTCTTCTTGAAGGTTGAGACTATCAGGGGTGAGTGCTGCTTCTGGAGTGATCATAAAAGAGGTGACTTGGGATTGATATGCAGGTTGTTTCAACAGTTCAGTTAGGGGAACTGGGATTTTAACTTTCTCAAGTTCCTTTGCAGACTGAAAACAGGAGAAGATTTTTCTATTACAACCTCTTTTGACTCTTTATTTTCGGCTGAGTTTTTGACTTCTTTTGACACATACTTGGTATTAGGGGGAATGACTATTTTTGAAGGGGAAGGAATTTGATCATTAGACTGCAAAGGTTTGTTTAGAGGGCCCTTACCTTTGTCTATGACTTTCTGCATTTTAGACTCCTTCTGAGCAGGTGCTTCCTTCTGGGGGGGCTCTTCTTCTTGATCTTGGGTACGATTCCTCTTCCTAGAATATCTGAGATCATATCTTCTATTGAAATATGCTTGCATGAAATCAGAAAATTGTTTACAATAATGATCAATTTCTGCGTCTTCTGTGTCTCTGGCATTTTATTCTTCTTGCAATGAGAACTCAGTTCCATCATTTCCTTGCAAAGGGCATTCTTCTCCATCACTATTTGAAAAAGAAAGATTTGCATCCTCCAATCTATAGGCAGTGTCTTCAGTGGAATCATCTACTGGACCTTCCAAGTACAATGGGTGTGGTACCTAATCCTGTTGCTCCTTTGTTTCCCTTGGAAATATTTGCAGGGGTGGTTTCCTCTACTGGGGATTGTAACCTATGTTTGGAGCATTGTGGAAATTCTTGGAGGCTGAATTCTTGGCCTCCAGTTCAAGCTTGACTAGTTTACCAGAAAGGTTCTTAATCATTTTTCTCATTTCTTCAATTCTATCATTCGCTGAGTCTCTGTCTTGATAAGAGGTGGATACCTCTTCTTTGCCCCGTCTTCTAGTATCTTGTTCAGATTTTCCTTTTGATTTTCCAGTGGAGGCAAAGTTTGCTTCCAACTCTAGTGCATCTATCTGAGCATCATCCAGAGTAGCAGGCTTTCTTTCTCTGAGAGAGAAACCAAATTCTGAATCAAAGGGTGCTACAAAAACAACTTTAGCAGCAGTTTGATGAGGCTTCATATCAGCAGGGAGACTCAAATAAAATTTATTAAATCTCTTGATAAATTCTGACACCCCTTCACTATGTCTTTTCTTGAGTGTATTAAACTCATTAAGACAATGTCCATGGTCCTTCTTCTCTCCCCATTTCCTGAGGAAAGTATCTTCCATTATTTCCCAAGTGGTAATAGAACGACCTGCCGATGTCTTAAACCATTTTCGAGCTTCACCATCAAGAGATTGGACAAACATCCTTAAGACCACATCTAAATGTTCCACATTAAAATTTTCTGCAAAAGCACAGAAGACGTCAAGATGTTTTTGAGCATCAATCTCGTTTTCCCCATTGAATCGGGGTAAAATATTCAAATAATCTTATGGCATATCATTCAACACTTGGGGTAATGCCAGAGGGGCATATTTGTTTAGCAAGAACCCTGGAAAATTGGCCATTGGAGGGGGTGGAGGTAGTGCAATATTTTGATGACTAACAGGAGGAGGAGGTGGTGGAAGTGGAGTATGAATAACAATAGGAATATAATGAACAGCAGCCTGCTGTTGAGGGGAATAACGGTCTATTGATAGCAGATACTTCAATGAATTCTTTGACCTCTTCAACCTCAGGAGTAGGGTGAAAATTATCTTTATTTCTGACACCTCCTTGGGATGAACTATCCGAATAGTAATCAGTATCTCCCACAGTGGAGTCAGGAACTAACCCTTGGGCTATTTGAGAAGAAGAAGATAGAAAGTTTTCTATAGACAATTCAGGGATTTCAGAGTGGACTGATTTTATTTCCTTCCAATTTCTTCTATGTATGATCTTTTCAGGGTCAGACACTACATGTGTCTTTGGCTGAGACGTATCTGACCTCAGGTGTGGCTTACGAGGAGCCATGACTACAAAATTTATCTAATAAAAAATGTGGAGTCGCCAAGGTGAGGGATCTACAACTCTCAACTCTCCATACTCACCTACTTGAAGAGTGAATTAGATTTTTTCGAGGCCCAGGGATTTAAAATTTTTCAACTTTGTTCCCCGCCAACGGCGCCAAAAATATGTTGTCGTTCCTAGAGACAGCCTTGAGTTGTGAAAGACCAGTGCCTAGGACATCTTATATTAGCAAGGAGAATATGGTATAACATAGGAAGTTATCAATAAAAATCTCACATGCTATTTCCTGATAAACAAGGAATCTTAATCTAAATGGGACCAAGACCTTCAAAAACTAACACAGGGAAAGGAATACTGCAGAGGCAACATGCAAAACTCCAATATAAAAGCAACAGGAAATTCAAAGACAACTTACTGTAAAGAGGGCCAATTCAGAAATACCTCACAGAAATAGATTATCAGATGGTGTATGTAGCGAATGAAATATTGAGAGAATATTAGTTGTCATTGAGCTGATATCCAGATACACAATACCACCATGTAATGGGCTTACCAATCTAAGAATCCATTCATGAAAATAGCGTTTTAAAAACACCCTCCCAAAGCAACTAATATAGCAGAAATATGGTTTAGATGAATAGTGGAACAAAATATCATGCATGAGCCATATTTAAAGCGCTTGACTAATTCGAGCATGGGTATCAACTAGGATAAATCCATACCAAAAATCAGTGAGCCACTATTAAAATGGATGAAATGAAATGATCTATTAAAATAACACATAAGAGAGAAAGTTACACACTGTGAAATACCAAAGACCAGAATTCTCTCAACAAATGGAACTCCTCCTCACTGAGACCCTTCGGGTTCTGAGCCTTCATACAAGAGTTCGACAAAGTGTATACAAAAATCCGTTCACTGCATCATTTTCTGATAAAATCTAGAACCCTAAATCATCTGTTCTTCGGGAGCTTTATAGGAGAACAAGAAAGCTCAAAAAGGGAGTCGGTGATGAATATTTAATTTGCTTCATAAAGACTGGATGGCGGAAACGTGCACGCCCATATTGCTGAATGACTTTGTAATGTTGTTTGTACTCTACTGCCTGCTTACTGAAATAAATGCACTGTGTAGAAGTCTCTTCAGAAACATGGAAAAGAAGTAAAATATCATAGGCATTTCTTCCTTTCCTGAAAGAAAATGGTGCTGAAAAGAAAACTTTAGGGTATTGTTTTCTGCGAATGGTACCCTCTGCCTTCTAAACCCTGAATTACGGTTTAAGATCTTCAATGTTGAACGTTGAATTCCTCGATCATTCACTGATATTTCTCTGCTGCTCCATTAATATCTCCATCTGATCAATCTATGCTTTAAATGACTCTGAAGGGTTTGACAAATTTGAACCCTGCTTCTTTAATGGAAGTCTCGTCGACATACCTTCCCAGGCCTTCTTTAATAATTACAGCCTCTGAAAAATGGTCCAGTGATGTGTCCTTCGTCACTGTAACAGAGAATGAATCATGGCGATTTTCTGTCGTTGTAACCCTGCAAAATCCACAAACTTATTAGGAAAAACCATGCATGGGGATGGAGATGCAGTGGGGGATGGTGAAAGTGGTCGTGCGGACATGGCGAAATGGTGAAACAATGCAGGGTGGCGACAAAAAATGCAGTGAAACGATGGTGAATGGACTGATGAAAGGTTTTAACATAAAACATGAAAATTTGACCTATGTCTCGGATATATAATGGGTGGAGGAAAAATACGCGACACACACGTGGAGCGGGTGACATGGCGGTACGGGGTCAACTGACAGAGAGGTAAGTGATCTGGACCGTTAGATTTCAGGAGGAGATCGACGGGGGAAAACATATCGGAGGGCGATGAAATGGTGGGCCAGGGTCACTGTTGACTTGGATTAACACCCATGCAGCTTCGTGGAGCGACTACCATCGGATGGGATGTTGTAGATCGGACGGCTCACGCGCATATCGTGCCACGTCTGCTGCCGAACTATAACGCGCGATGAACGGCGGTTTTTGGGCCATACGCGGAGACACGCGGCGAACGATGTATGGAATCACTCCGAAAAATAAAATACCGCCTATCGCCCAAAGGCGGTGCGATAGAAACCGGGCGGGTTTTGCACAGTGCACGGCGTGGGGACCACAATGGCGGATGGGCTGCGAACCGTTGATTTATGATTTGATCGGACGGTGGACAGGCGATTTGGGCGATGAACGGAGTGGGCCACGGGCGCGATGAAGACTTGTGAATGTCGTCGGATCTGTACAGATCGATGGTTATAAATGCGCCCGATATATGTTTATGTGATAAGCGCCTTCATGACTAGCACTTGGTTTTGACTTCCGGTCATGTGGAGAAAAAGATGCAGGGGCTAGGACCGAAAGGTGCTAGGCCTTGAATATATTATAATGTGGGATTTCGGCCCTCTTATACAAATCTGAGGCTGGGAGAAGGCAACAATGGGCAGAAAATGAATTTCTCAGGGCAAAAAGAGGGGGTTTGAAAGGTTTAAGCGAGGTTTCTTAGCGAAATTTCAATAGAATGGCCAGAAAGATCACACTATCTTTCATTTATTTGACTATCATGATCCTCCTCAGAATGACCCCATTCTTCACTATATATTTGGTGTTGGTTAGGATTCCATTCATTCTCTTCTGTCGATATGGAGGACTTTTATTCTTTCATCCGTTCTCGAAGAATGATATCCAAGGTATTCACTAAATGATTTGATAGAATGCTTCAAGAAGAAGGTCATCGGTAGGACTCTTTTTATATTCACACTTCATGTTACAAAGTCTTTCCGATTGCTCACATTAGTAGGAGAAAATTTGTTGGGAGTTATATGTATCCATTAATTGCCTGCAAGACTTCTCGTATTCCGTCATCCATTCTTGCAAACAGGAGGGCTCTCGGGATCCAGATCTTCGTTATCATTATCCTTAGAGGACATGATTTCCAATTCATGAGTCTTGTTTTCAACACTATCCTCATGGTATGAATCAATCACTTGATCATGATGATTTGGAGAAGGATCAAGACATTCTTACTGATGTAGGAGCATTGGCTTTTAGCGTAAAGTGTAAATGTCTAGTTATACCTAAGGGTCTAGACATTATCCAAGGAATGGCTTATTGTAAAGAGACATTGTAAAACTCAAGTAAAAAGTACTTTATTTCTTAGTAAAGTTAGATAGGGAATATGCTTAGTTGTTAGGTGTCAATGAGTGTTGAGTAATGTCACAAATCCCTTGAGAAATGGGATGACTCGAGAGGTTAATGGCATGTTTCTAGTTATTAGTTGTGGGAGTCATGAGTTAGAATTAAATCTAGTTTTCCAAAAATAGGAATTGTTCCAGGAATCAAGGAACATATCTCTGATGTGTAGGAGATAGTTTTAGGAGCAGATAAGCTCAAATTTTAAAAAGGATTTGAAAAGGTAGTCTAGAGGGGGAGAAATAAAGAGTAGGGTTAGAGAACTCTGAGATAATGTGAGATTTATATGAGACGTGTGTACAGTTTCAATATTCAATGAAAAAAATAGATTCATAAGACTGTGTGTTATTTTTCTCTACATTTTGTGTAATGTGTTTGGACAACCTAATTGAATAGTAGTAGTTCTGTGTATAGCTACATTTCACATGCAAAACCTGACAGAAAGGGACTGGTAGAATCATTAGTTTATTTAAGTTCTGGGAAGAATTGCAACTGGGTAGAATCTCAGTATATGAGATTCCAGTTATTGAAGCTTGGGTATAACCTCGAAGGTTCCAGGATTTTGTAGAAATTCTTATCAAACTTTGTGTAATATATGAATGCTAATAATGGTGATTGGGTTGAATGACCTCTTGTGCAGGTCGAAGGTGAAATAAAGCACAGGCTCTGAGCTTTGGAAAATGGCAGACAAAAGTGAAAATGCCTTGCACGCAGAGAATAGTGATATTTAGATAGACGAGATGAAGGTTTTGAATCAGTGAGAATGTAGGAGGATCGGTCCAAAATTGGGGCAGAAGTTTGAATAATTCTTGTTGAATTTATGTATTATGATTGTGTCAATCCAAATATGAGTGATTGATAAAGATCTACTGAGATTTTGCATGGAATTGAAGACTGATTCTAAGTACATGTGTGTAGAGATGAATGAAGGATTCAGCCTGAACAGGAATCTGATGAGTTGTTAGCTATCCATAGGGTTTTGCGCAAAGGAAACCTGATCAAGAATGGACGATAGTTGTGCAATGTAAGTTGATTGAACGACAAGAAATCATGTGTGAGTGGTCAAATGACGATGTGGAAAGTCAGAGATGGTCGTTGGGCATATGTTATAGTTACATGTTGTGTGAAGAAGTGCCCAGGCGGTGTGTTGGGTAAGTGCATTTTTATTATTTCCTAAGCCTTCGAGCTTAGGGCGGCCGGCTCCATGTTAAATTTAAGCACTTCTCCATATTGTTGAAATGAATGCGATAAGCCATTGAGTGCTTAAGGGAGCATTAAAATGTGTTAAGGCTTGGACATTGTGATAGCCTTTTGGTTACAATGCATGGATATTGAGATGAGGGCTCGGTTATAGCCCAGGGTCCTGTTGTGCGAAAAAACACTCAAATTATAATAGCTAGTCGTGTGTAGAATGAAGGGTAGTGAGGTGAGAGAATTAAGCTCTTAATTTTTTGAAGTGGGACAAGCATTGTAAGCTTGAATCCAATAGGCTCTAAGCCTTTGGGACAATGATTGCATGTGATACGAAGTGTGTAGATGGTGAGTGCTTGGAGTTTTGGAAATAGTGACAAATACTTAAGTCATATGCACGATAGGATTTTAAACCTTTGGAAAACAAGTATTTTTCATATGAGAGTGGGCTAAGTTTGGAATTAAGAGAAAAAGTGTGTTTTTATGGTTTAGAGAGGGGTTTTAGAACCTAGGAAGTGTGTTTTCAAAACATAGAGCACAATAGAGTAGTTTTGATCCTCGGGTCTAGGCAGGCCTTAGGCTTGGCCTGCTATCACTTCCTCAAGCACAAAACCATATTCAATAAATTCCTCCTCTCAAAGGGCCAATTTGGCATATGTCTTCATGAGATTGGAAACCCGACCCTTAATGCAACAAGAAGTGTGTAGTCAAAATCAGAAGAGAAGGAATGGTTTTAGGTTTACATGACTCAAGCCAATCGGTATTTGGGAACATGGATAGGAAAAACAATTTCATTTGGTCACAAGGTTGACTTATATTTTTCTTTGAAATATACCTCATGCACCTTACCATGTGATTGGTTGTGGAATGTGTATCCCCATCGAACATTGGCATATACTTCATGGATTTCGATCAGGGATATCTCGAGATCCCTGTCATATCTATGGCGGGAATATATGTGGTAAACATGTTGATGAGTCCTTGATGACATGGGAGTCGCCAGGGTGAATTAAATTTCCTTGAAAAATTATTTCTTCACCCAACAAGCATTGAGTTTAGAGATTAATGAATAACTAGGGATTCGTTCTTCCAATATATTTGCCAATAATCATATATTAATATTGTCGTATGGAGAATAAGACACATGTCTCAGTCCTAGAAATGACACCAAAATTTTTACCACTCAAACCAGTAGGGGACCTAAAAGGGACTCCTAAGAAGGAAACTTCTAGTTCAATGGCAATGATGGACACTTAGCCCATTGTCACCACAACTAAGACTCCCTACTCTTTACATAATTTCACTAATGGGAGGATACCCGATAGTTAGGAATTCACTTATAAAGCATGCATCAATGAATAGGTGTGAAGTGACCTTGAAGACCCCTTCCCTAGGATACAATTAAGGATGGAACTTGCTTGCCTTTCAAGCAAGGAAATTGATTTTCTAAGGAGAGGGGATGTCGATTGGAGGGTTGGGGCAGAATAATATGACCTATAAAGGATGTTCTCAATCCATCAAATCCCTTGGGAACTTGGATTCCCAAGTTATCCTTTATCAATAGGCTTCGGTGAAGAATGGGACCACATGAGGCCAAGTGGACCCAACTCAGGTTACGGGATGGATTTTGGAAACTAATGATGTAAGTTAACCTGGACAAGGTGAGAGGAAAGGATCAAAAAATAATTTTCAACCAAATATGTCAAATTGATCCTATTAGGTGCTAGCCTTGAGGATACTATGGAAAAACTTAATCCTAGAACTAGGGCTTGGGGTATCCGGAGATTCCACCATAGGATTTGCTTCAAATTTGGAGGAGAGATAGGGGACCCACCACCGCAATTGTATCTAGGAGATTGAAGTGTTCCTATGGTTATTTTCCCGAGAAATTGATGCCCTGGGTGACCTATTGAGGCTAGACCCGGGGAAAAGGGGAAAAAGGTGAAAAATAGGGTTCAAATGATCACCATTTGAGGCACCAGTGTCTGATTTTACTTGGAAATATGGATTCAAGGAGAATGATGAAGACGGATTTTGTTTCTTACTCAAGGAGGCTCCAAAAGTCAACTTCGTCCAATGTAAGAGAAAAGAGAAGAAAAGTGACTTTTAAGAATTTATACACCATACAATGGTGTATTCTTATCAAGATACACATGATCTCTAGGATATTTCATTCATCCAACATGGCCCATACATAGAATAAGCTACATAGACACATAATTCCACATTAAAGACATGCAGGATTTAGCCCTAATTATAGAAAAGTTCCATTGTATGCAACAAAAAGAAAAATAGTGTTAAATTTTCACTTACAATGTTAGAGAGTATATCCAACCAACATCACTTTGCAATATTAGAAGCTCTAATATAGAAATAACCCAATCCATACATCAGAATTCATCCATCATCCAAAAAATATCCTCCAAGGAAAAATGCAAACTTATCTAATGAGAGACAGATCCCAATCCAAGTGATGATACAAATGAATCCAACTAACTCCTATTTCTACACCAATTAGGAGTTTGATTTATCTAATGGACCTACATTAGCCCATAAAAATAAAATAATGTGAAAATAACCTAACTTTTGGTGACAAGCCCACTAAACTAGCTCATAAATGAAATAATAAGCCTCTTAGGAGGTCAAATAATAATACATGCATGTCGTGTGGCCCTAAAAGAGGCCTGATGAGTTCCATGTGTCCCATGATGATTAATTAAATCCTCAAAAGGTGATGGAAAAGGGGGTGGCTCCTTATTCTCCAAACTGTATACTTGTGGTGCTCCCAATGGGTGTGGGGGCACACCAATGACCCCATGGATCTCCACATGAGTCAAATATGCTTGTAGATCATCTGTAATGGATCAAATGATGGAATGAATGCTACCATGTCATCATACAAATCCTGGGACACCTTACAAGAGTGTGATTCTCCTATGAGGCCAGCTGGGCATTGTGTACCAAGTGCATCTTCCTCGTCCCAAAGGTGGATCTCTAGTAATCTCTGAACATCTGTGGGGATCCATGGAGTGTTTTTTACTACTATGGAGGCCCATGTCTCTCTACACACACCCTATATGTGCCAATGTAGCCCTCTGGGAGGTTAGGACCCCGTATTGGGACACCAAACCCAAATGGACACCATCTGCAATCCTGTATAAGATCCAATGCATCCCCCAGCTTTCCAATACAAGAATTCATTAAAATAATCGTGTAAAAGATACTGAAAACCATAGACAACAAGTGGACACTTCATAATGGCATGCCCTTCCATTGTGGGCTTTGGCATGTGCTAATGCCTACAATCTCCAAAGTGGTTTATCTAGGTACCTTATTAGGTGTTTTCTACCTTTAAAGGGCATAATATGTCCAAGGTACATCCCTCAAATGGTGGTGGAATGTGACAAAGAGGTGAAATAGAATAAGGAATTAGGGGGGGAATCTTGGGCCACATATCGAGGTAGAAGGGTGGCATAAATAAAGTGAAGCCCACACTTGAGTGTATAATTTGTAGGAGGGAGTAATCGTGGTACATGGGGTGCCCCAAACTTGATTTTTCCACCCTTATTTATATACCTTTTTTATTTTATGATTTTTATTTGATTAACTACTCGGGGTTTAGAGGACAAGAACATGATGTGTAATATATAGCAAGGATAACCCCTTTTTAGGCAAGGCAGTTCATTGCCCTCCATGGGTTGGGACAATCATGGGTTCTTTAATGATAAAGGAGGCTTATCTAGGGCCTATGGAACCAGGGTGATGACCATGGGTATGGGTAGAGCTCATGTATTGGATTTTTCCCACGTGCCAATTATTTTGTCCTAACCATATTTTTCATTTTATGGTACAATTTCGTATTGAATGTCGCCATATATGCTTTTACTTTTCCTTTTTTAGCTTCTTCAACCTCCGGGGCAACGTTCCAGGCCTGACCCAAGGTGTGGGCAAGGGGATAGGGAGGCTGAACCTATGTGGACCCAGAGAGGCAATGTGAACCAGGTGGGAGAAATGATGAATGGGGGAATAGTGAGAGGAAGGGGAGTAATATATGTGGATAAGGGAGCAGGACCACGCAGCCAAAGTCTAGGTTTCCCAAGTAGTACCACCCTAGAACCAAATGGTCAATAAAGGAGATCCCATGGAACTAACATCCAAGGCTACCGTCCAAAATATATCAAGGAGATATGAGCACAAACTAATCTCACTCTTTTTTCCAAATCCCCCCATTAATCAATGCCCAGAAGTGCCCATGATAATTAAACCCAATACTCAAGTACCAAATAACAAGACATACCTTTAGATTCGGGAGGCCCACCTTCAAACATACGATCAATACAAATGGGTGAGGGACCACATGGCTAGCTAAGGTGGCGCATAAATTGCACAATGATCTAGTTGAGGGTTGCAAGGGGTTGTCGGTTGAGATCCATCATGGAGAAAAAAAAATCCTAGGGATATCACCCACGAAGTGGTGGGTAACAAAACTCATCCATTCCCCTATATCTACAAAATACCACCTATATTGGCAGTTTATCCACCATAGGTTTGTCACATCCCTCAAATGGTGGTGGAATGTGACAAAGAGGTGAAATGGAATAGGGAATTATGGGGGGAATCTTGGGCCACATATCGGGGTACAAGGGTGGCATAAAGAAAGGGAAGTCCACACTTGGGTGTATAATGGGTAGGAGGGATAAATCGTGGTACACGAGGTGCCCCAACCTTGATTTTTACACCCTTATTTATATACCTTTTTCCTTTTATGATTTTTCTTTTATTAACTACTCGGGGCTCAAAGGACAAGAACATGATGTGTAAGATATAGCAGTGATTACCCCCTTTTAGGCAAGGCGGTTCATTTCCCTCCAAGGGTTGGGAAAATCATGGGTTATTGAATGACAAAGGATGCTCATCTAGGGCCTATGGAACCAGGGTGATGACCATGGGTATGGGTTGATCTCATGTATTGGATTTTGCCCACGTGCCAATTATTTTGTCCTGACCATATTTTTCATTTTATGGTACAATTTCCTATTGAATGTCACCACTTATGCTTTTAATTTTCCCTTTTTAGCTTCTTAAACCTCTTGGGAAACGTTCTAGGCCTGACCCAAGGTGGGGGCAAGGAGATAGGGAGGCCAAAACAATGTGGACCCAGAGAAGAAATGTGGACCCAGGTGAGAGAAATGATGAATGGGGGAATAGTGAGAGGAAGGGGAGTAATATATGTGGATACTTGAGTGAGACCACGCAACCAATGTCGGGGTTTCCCAAGTAGTACCACCCTAAAACCAAATGTTCAATAAAGGAGATCCCACGGGACTAAGATCCAAGGGTAGCATCCAAAAGATATCAAGGAGATAGGAGAAAAAACTAAGCCCACTCTTTTCGCCAAATCCCCCCATCAACCGATGCCTAGAAGTGTCCATGATAAGTAAACCCAATATTAAATTACCTTGTATATGCCCATTTTTCCATCGCATAGTATCACTATTGCATAACCCAAATTCCGACATTTTTAACTCATTTCATATTGTAATTCCACAACTTGCCGCAAATGCATATCCTACGCCCCGTGGTTTATTATCATTAGTTTTCTTATCTTTTATATTATTAGAGATGATTTAGTCATGATTTACTAATGATGTTTTTTCTAATTTCATGTGTCGTAGTGTCCATTGCCAAAATTCTTCACAAGCCAATTAAACTAGTTGCTATAGGTTGAGTACGAATAAATTCATGTATGTGAAAATATCAATTTTTTGAGCAAATGGAGAAGAATATCAAGATTCTGAAAAGTGGGTTTTGTTCAAAGTACCCTCATTCAGGTAACCCAGAAATTGTTTGGAAACATTAGTCATTATGAGGAAGTTATGATCAGGGGAATATTCCAGCATAGGTTAAGTACATAATCGACGTCAAATTCGGATTTTGTTGTGAAACCAGCTCCAAAAATAGAAGAAAAGAGATATCAACACCTTAGAAATAAGCCACTTCGAGGGGGAAACCTCCAATACATTACATGAATGAACAATTATTGGATGATACAAATTACAAAACCTCCTTTCTATATATATGAGTCCATGGGGCCACAATGTAATCCTAGCTGACCTAACAATAATAATTTAAGGGAAAAATAATAACAATATGGGGGTTACAGGGGTACAATAATAATAATAAGGGGGTTACACTAACAACAATAAGGGACTATACTAGTAATATAGGGACCTAACATGCCCCTCTCCTTCAAAAAAGTGTTGTCCTCAACGTTTGAGTAGCTCTGGGTGCTTCTGTATAAAATTCTCATCCTCCCATGTAGAATATTCAGTGGGTAAGTTCTTCCACTTGATGAGATACTCTGAAATTGATCGATTCCGTAGTTGTCGAGTTCTTGTTTCCGTGACCGCTTTAGGTTCCAATATGATTTTTCCTTCCTCATCAAGTTCTGGTAATATTGTTTGAACTGGAAGATTTTCACCGATAACCTTCTTTAAGCATGAAACATGGAAAATTGGATGTACTCGCGAAGAAGCAGGAAGCTCCAATTTGTATGCCATAGTACCAATCTTTGCAACACCTTGTAAGGACCATAGTACTTTGGCGATAATTTATTATCCTTCTTTGCTTGCTTGAGGGACATTTGTTTGTATGGTTGTAGCCGTAAAAATACCCAATCTCCTACATCAAAACTTCTCTCGCTACGATGTTGATCTGCCTGTTGTTTCATTCGATTTTGTGCCAAATTCAGGTTATCCTTTAAGAGTTGGAAAACTTCTTGTTGATGCTCGATGTGATCTTCCACTGCTTGAACCTTCGAATTTTCCCTTAAAGATGATGTGATGGATGGTGGATGATATCCATAAAGTGCCACAAATGGGGTCATTTTTGCTGCAGTATGGAAGGAAGTGTTATACCACCATTCAGCAAGAGGTAACCACTTGACCCATTGTGTTTGTTTATCAGATACAAAACAACGAAGATCTCCTTCCAAACATTTATTTACTATCTCAGTTTGACCATCAGATTGAGGATGATAAGATGAGCTATGAGCTAATTGAGTACCCAAACAAGAAAATAACTCCGTCCAAAAATTTCCAGTAAAAATGGGATCTCTGTCGCTCACAATAACCCTTCGGCTTCCATGTAGCTTTTGAATTCTATCCATAAATGTAGTAGCAACTGTACTTGCTTTAAATGTATGAGATAATGCACAAAAGTGTGCATACTTGGTAAGTCTATCAACTACCACCATGATGACACTCTTTCCTTCGGACTTAGGTAAACCTGTGATAAAATCCATTGAAATCTCCTCCCAACGTTGACCTTGAATGGATAAAGGTTGTAGAAGTCCTGGGGTCTTAATTGTTTCCACTTTATTCTGCTGGCAAACCAAACATTCCGCCACAAACTTTCGAATATCAGATTTAAGGCCATCCCAAAAATATTCTTTCTTCACCCTGTGGTAAGTTTTTAAAAATCCTGAGTGTCCTCCTAAAGGAGAAGTGTGCAATTCCAGAAGAATCTTTTGTTTTAGTTGGGAATTTTTACAAAGATATAAGCGATCTTTGTACCATAAGGAATCATTTTTCCAACTAAATGTATCAGATGTACTAGGATCTTGCTGCAACTTTTGAATGAGTGTCCACATTTCTTCGTCCTTCTTCCATTCATCTCTTGCTTCGGTTATCCAATCTGGTTGGATAATATAAATCGCACAAAGCAATGCTTCCACCTCTTCATTCTTTCTTGAGAGTGCATCTGCAACAACATTAAGCTTTCCTTTTTTGTAGATTATTTCAAAGTCATAACCCAACATCTTTATGACCCATTTTTGCTGCTCTTCTGATGATAGTCTTTGTTCCAAAAAGTGTTTAAGACTATCATGATCAGTTTTTACCTTGAAGTGTCTTCCCATTAGGTAAGTTCGCCATTTCTTTAGTGCATGTAGTATTGCTAACATTTCCTTCTCATAAATAGGTTTCTGTAAATACTTTCCTTTGATTGGACGACTTTCAAAGGCAATGGGTCTTCCTTCCTGCATTAAAACTGCACCAATTCCATTTCCTGAGGCATCACATTCCACAATAAAGGTTTTTGTGAAGTCTGGCGTAGCTAAGACCGGTGCTAGGCACATTGCCTCTTTAAGATGTTCAAAGGCCTTAGTTGTTTCAGGAGTCCATGAAAATGCATCTTTCTTCAATAATGTTGTTAGAGGTGCTGCTATTCTCCCATAATTCTTAACAAACTTGTGATAATACCTTGTTAACCCGAGAAATCCTTGCAATTTCTTTATGGTTGTGGTGAATTTCCATTCTTTAATGGATTTAATTTTGTTAGGGTCTACCTTAACACCCTCGTGAGATACAATATGACCCAGATATTCCACCTCTTGTACTCCAAAGAAACATTTGGATGTTTTTGCATATAATTGTTTCTCCTGCAATAGTTTGAGCACCCCGTCAACATGTTGAACATGATCCTTCCAAGACCTACTGTAGATTAGTATATCATCAAAAAATACTAGCACAAATTTTCTAAGGAAGGGTTTGAAAATGGAATTCATCAACCCTTGAAATGTAGAAGGTGCATTGTAAGGCCAAAAGGCATGACCAAAAATTCATAATGACCCTCATGAGTTCGAAATGTTGTTTTTGGAATATCTTCAGTCTTCATTCTAATTTGATGATATCCTGAACGAAGATCCAACTTGGTAAAATAAATTGCTCCATGTAATTCATCCAATAATTCATCAATCACAGGAATGGGAAACTTATCTTTAATGGTGAGCTTATTGAGCTCCCTATAATCCGGACACATTCGCCATGATCCATCCTTCTTGTGTACCAATACTACAGGAGCAGAGAAAGAACTTTGACTAGGTTGAATTATACCCGCCCCTAACATTTCTGCAATCATACGTTCAATTTCTCTCTTTTGGAAGTAAGGATATCTATAAGGCCTGATGTTTGGAGGAACACTTCCTGGAATCAAATGAATAGCATGATCATGATCACTAATAGGTGGGAGTCCTTTGGGAGTTTCAAACACCTTGGAATGATTGTCCAAGACTTGTTGGAGATCTGCAGAAATAGATGATTTTGATGTTGGAACTTCTAGTGAGCATAATTTTGCAATTACGCCTCGTTGTTCTTTCTTTAGAAGCTTTGTCATGACATTAGAGCTTATTATCCTTCCTGGCTTCCCTTCAATACCCCGTAATTCGACTTCCTTTCCTTCTGAAAAAAATTTCAAGAAAAGTTCTTGAAAATTAAAAGCTACCGTCCCCAAAGATTGTAACCATTGTGCTCCTAGTACAACATCAGCACCTCCCATAGGAATGGAAAGCATTGGACTAGTCAATACATATTCCCCCATGGTTAGCTTGATATTATGGCATTTTCCAGAGAAATTTATAGTTCCTCCATTTGCAACCATCACTTGACATTCTAGTGCTGGGTATAGGAAAGAATTCAATTCCTTGGCTACCTTACAATGAATAAAATTATGGGTACTACCTGAATCAATCAACACTATTACCTTTTTCTTCTTGATATGTCCTTCTATCTTGAGAGTTTGAGGAGTGGTAATTCCTTCCAATGCATTACATGATATGGTCGGACTCATTTCTTCCTCTTCTAGGGTTGGTTCCTGGTGTATATCCTCTTCTTGTTCATTTTCTTCTTCCTCTTCACAATCTATGTAAAATAATTTCTTCTCAGCACACTTATGACCTTTAGCGTATTTGCTATCACAACTGTAGCAAAGCCCTTTTGCTCTTTTTTCTTCCAATTGTTGTGGTGTCAACCTTGTAGGTTGTGGAAATCTAGGCGTAGCAACACTTCCTTCTTTATAGAAGTGAGTGGTAGGCTTCCTTGTCGCCATAATTTTACATTCAATTTTTCTTGCCAACCTGAATGCCTTCTCCAATGAATTAGGTTCCAAAATGTGAACTTCATGTTGGATGTTATCCTTTAAAGTACCTATGAAGAGATCAATCATGTGTTCCTCTCGAATATCAGTTACCCTTATATTCAATTTTTGGAAGTCCTCAATGTGCTCCCATAATGAACACTTTTGTTTGAGATTTATCAATTGGCTAAAGAAAGTATTGCTCTTTGTATCCTCATAATGTGCTATCATTTCCTCCGTAAAAATTGACCAAGTGACAATTTTTTTATGGGAGAAAAGCCATCGATACCATACAAATGTATTTTGTTTTAAATGTAAAGTTGCAATGCGTACCTTTTGTGTGTTTTGCACGTTATGGAGATCAAAATATTGCTCCATCTGTAGTATCCATGTTACAGGATCCTTTCCATCAAACTTCCTCATATCCATTTTTGGAATATGGTGGTTCTTTCCTCCAACATTAGAGCTTATGAAATCATGATTAACATTTATTTTGTTCTCATCATGAGTTTCCTCTACTATCTTTTCACCATTAGGAAACATTTCTTGTATCAACTTTGTCAAACCTTCCATGTCTGCTTTTAGATCATTCTTCATGTTTTCCATATTAGCTTCCATGTCATCCATGCCAGCTTCCATGCCAACTTCCATGCCATCCTTCTTAGCTTCCATGCCATTCTTCAAACCATCCATCTTAGATTCCACAACTTTCTTCAAACCATCCATCTTAGTTTCCATGCCTTTCTTCAAGACTTCCATGTCATTTTTTTGTTGCTCTTTGCAAGAGCAAAATTTGTTGCACTTGCTCTTGTAATTTTGATATGTCATGTTTCCATTGTTCGTCTTCATGAGTCATAGTAGAACCTTATAAAAGCATAATGGGTGTTGAATTCTTTTTAGGGGCCATTTGAGAATCTAATATTGATATCTATTCTACAATATGCCCTTGGAATCAATTCAACTTGATTCTTCAAACAAGACTTATGCAATTCGGAAAATAAAATACACACCTTTTACTTTCTTTTGAAGAGCTCAATATTGAAATTGACTTATCTCTATACTTGTAGATCCTCAATATCTGAAATTTGGCCATGTATTAGTCCTCTACAGCGTCTTTCAAATGCCACAGGTCTGACTTGATTTGTATTCTTCAAGACAAAGTTATGTCCAATCTCCCACAATGACCTAATTATGCACTGGTTCAGTAGAGCAAACTTTTACGACTTTCCACGTGTCACTGTTTGCTTCTTTGGCTCTGAAATTTATAGATATGAAACTACATTCCATGCACTTCCAGTCACTATTTACAGAATTCCAATCCGATGCTCAGAGAGAGAGTTATGAAGATTTTCCCATGATCACCTCTTTGAGATGAAATTCGGGAACCTGAAAAAGACCTAACTTCCACAGATCATATCTCTAAAAATATTTCGAACCAAGCTCTGAAATTTTGCGACGATGTTCCTCAGGATTTTTCCTTCGTGCTCTAAAAATTTCAGCTTCTGAACCTTTGTAGAATAAAAATTTATATCGAAAATTCTGTGATGACCTTTTTAAGTGAAATTCAGGAGCCTGCAAAAAGCCCTGACTTCCACAGATCATATCTCCGAAAATATTGCGAACCAAGCTCTGAAATTTTGCGACGATGTTCCTCAGGATTTCGGCTTCGCACTCTACAAATTTCAGCTTCTGAAACTTAGTATAAAAACATTTATAGCGAAAATTCCACGATGACCTATTTGGAGCAGCGAAACCCTAGAATCCAAAGCTCTGATACCAAATGTTGTGAAACCAGCTCCAAAAATAGAAGAAAAGAGATATCAATGCCTTAGAAATAAGCCACTTCAATGGGGTAACCTCCAATACATTACATGAATGAAAAATTCTTGGATGATACAAATTACAAAACCTCCTTTCTATATATATGAGTCCATGGGGCCACAATGTAATCCTAGTGGGGCCACAATGTAATCCTAGCCGACCTAAGAATAATAATTTAAGGGCACAATAATAACATTATGGGGGTTACAGGGGTACAGTAATAATAATAAGGGGGTTACACTAACAACAATAAGGGACTATACTAGTAATATAGGGACCTAACAGATTTGACTATTTTGGCCACATCCACGGTTTAGATAAGCCTCTTATGCTCAAATAAGGAACGGTTTTTGAGACTCAGCCTAGCATAGCTAAGATCAATCTAGAGAATCACTCACGTAAGATATTGTACAGCTTAGATTAGTTTTGATGTTTAACCATTAACTTTATATGGTTAGCTAATTAAAATTGGCCTCCATCCGTTGATCTTTTAAGGCTAAATATGCTTTGTATCTCAAGGGGAGAAAGTAAGTATGCAAAAATAATTGTTGATCAATTTTGTAAAGAATACTTTGTTCAGGAGATATTACAGTATGACATTTGTATCTACAGTTTTAACCTTAATATAAATCAGTTGCAGTGTTAAGTTTCCTATGAGTATTATGGCTTTGCTTTAAGTTTTCAGTCTTATTGAATTAAACTAACTTGCTCCAGGAGTGGCAATGGCCCACCACCACCTGGAAACAAGTCTTCCAACCAGTATAGATTCTAGGATTGTGTTGATTAACTAGTCAGTAGTGCAAATGTTGTTTGGAAAATCATTATTTAGATTTCTGAATTGTTAATTTTGTTATGTACTTAAATTCTCTTATGTTTCGTAGATCTAGGTTGAAAACGATAAATTTCATTTTTCATTTTGCATAGATCAGTAAGGGTTTCACTGGGAAATGATCTTTGGCATATCATACGGAGGTATTTGTGAAGCACTATTAATTCGAGTGTATATGGAGATTGTTTGTAAATGAGACCTCAAAATGAATTATGTTTATGCTCTATTTACTTATGAATCTTGTGATGTAATGCTTATATGAAAATAATCGGAGATATTTAGTTTCAAATTCATTTGATTTGGAATACAATCTGAGTAGGGAAAGATTGAATTAGAATCAAAACACAGTGTGCATTAATTCTATGAGTTTATAGTGATAGTGTTAGGTCCATAGTCAGATTTAATATTTTGCATTGAGTATAGTTGGTGTGGGAGTAGACAAAGGTTATGCATTTCAGTTACAAAGTTGAAAGTATTGATTCCTTGTTTCATGGGATTTAGGTCTAGCATTTAAACTTTAATTAGATTAAGTTTCTTTGTTTCTTTGGCATTATGGTGTGTTAAATAAGCTTTGTTTTTTTTAATATGGTTTGATTCTATAATTAGTTCATGAGCATAGCATGAGTCTAGTATGTATGAGAGAGGTTAGAGTTTTGAAGATTGATTTTCTTTGTTTAGATTTAAAGATTTTGAGTTATGAATTAAAAGGTAACATGTAGTAAGTGTTTCATAGTTAATGATTGGAATTTCCTTGCTCAAATGATGATTTCTCATATATTTAAATACTATTATCAGTAATAAATGATATTTAATCTTAAGCTTTACAGTGAATGAATTCTTTAAATTAATAGACAATGATTTTTTTTGCAAATAGGAATTTTGTTACTTAAAAATTATAATGGTTTGCACTATCATATTTGTATCAGATTGTTTCTGAGTGAATTTTCAAAGAAAATAGATTAGTATTTTAATTTTAAATAGAATAGAAATTGGATTGAATGGTGTGTTCTTTCATAGGAGTGATTAAGTGTGTTCTTTGAACGATTCTATACTTAAACAATAAATTGAATTTCTCACTCTAGTTTAGGTTAAATGCTTTGATCATGCGTTACCTTCGCTTGTGCCTCTAACTCTCACGACCCCGAAGTGATAATTTAATGTTGGAATTATAACACATAATTTCCCCAACATTGTTGGTGTCATTGTTGGGGAGGTGCTAAAGGGATTAGAGCGTGGCTTCTTTCACAAGTTTTCAGCGTGATCTTAGTTGCAGGGAAACTAGAGGGCGGAGATGATGGTTAGAGGTGAGTGAAGAGCCATGCATCCGCTTTTGTTGGGGTCACTCCAAATTCTGGTTGTCCAAGTAAGCGAGGAGATAAAGTTTGGTAATTTTTATTTCTATTAGCAGTTTTAATTCATTTAGGTTAAAATTTCAAAGCTATTTAAAGATTAAAAAAATTTGGGGTAATGTAAGAACCCCTTTGTACTAATCCATGTTGCGAGACAAAGATCATCAACCAGTAGGAGAAATTCAAGAATGATTGAGAGCTTGAAGAATGTCACTCGAAGCACTTTCCCATATCCTAGTAGTACCCTGGGTATCTGTGTCTCAGGAAGAGTTCATCCTGACTACATTTAGAATAGTATCTATCTCTCCACAAACAGAAAAGGTTTTGGAAGTCTCCCTTGATTCCTCTTGCCTATCTACCAAGGAGATCAAACAATCATGTACCAAATCCGATGAGGAGCATCCTGTTGAACCTGATATCGAATAGCTTTCACCATGCCCAGCAGCAAGCCTTGTATGCATTCCAGAGACCAATTATCCAAGTTTGTCTGGCACAACTGAGGAGGAATTTCTGAGCGGTCTAAAAGAATAAATGATCCAACACCACCAGGATTACATCGAGAATTGTTTCCATATCACAATCCAATAAAAGTAAAACTCTCATCTTCAAATAATATTTGTATCACATCTTTCAAAATTGTTGACTTTTCATGCTCGTGTACTTTCTAAAGTTTATATGTTAAATCTGGGCATGAATATATCTGTGTACCTGATCTGAACATGGCTTCATTGGAAGTTCTATTTCACTTGAATGAGGACGTCTTTTCTCGAGTATAGTAGGAAAGTTGGTAAATAAAAATGAAAATAGTAAAGAGAAAAATAAGTCCTTTTGTGAAAACTAGCTTTTCTAGCGCAACTGGGTAGGGATTTTGCTTGAAAACTAGGTAACTGGCGGAAAAGGTTCCCAATAAAGTTTATAAATTTATATGAGTTCTTCGAATCATGTATCTTTCAAGTGTCATTATGTTTGTACTCGAGTTGGTTGATGTGGGATTCCTTAAGGCCCACCTACCAACAAGCCTTGTCCCATCGACATCAACACATTATCTGGGATCAAGGTTAGGGTTAGATAAGGTCCTTAAGAGCTTGCATGCCTTAATGGTGGGTATCATTTTCATCTACTAAGGAGATACATCAATGTTTCTTGGTGTATGAATTCTGCATTCCATTTGACTTCGACAAATCTGTTCATGGCTAGTAGAATGTACGTAGTGCCTTGATTCCCATTGACATCAAAGGTGGGATATCTCGCATTGGTTAAAGACATCCTCAATGGTCAGTAATCCAATGATTCTTGCTTATGTTTGACATCGACACCATTTATTCACATATGCAAGATTTCACATGGGTGTGTAGCGGTTGAATACTATATGGTTTTGAGATCTCAACACAAATTTGCAGCAGTTTGGATTTTTGTATCAGCGTTTCCATTATCATTTGCAGCAGCAGCCACCTTTCCTCATTTGTTTGGGGACATACAACTCCTCAAGGATGGGGGAGAAGCGGAACTTCAGTTCATTCTTCATACTTTCAGTTCATCCTTCAGCCTTCTTCAGCAGTCATATCAGCTCTAGCCATTCCATCCTCCACTTCATCTTGTAGCACCGAGCACATCAACAACAAAGGTAAAACTTGAGGTAAATTTGGCTTATGATTCTCTAATTTGTTAGAAGGTTAAAGAAAATTAATGATTCACCACTTCTCATTCCATGCATTTTATCTTTCATAAACCATTATCCTTTTGTTTTCCTTCCATTCATTATGCATATACTCTGATTACAAGACCATGTTAAAAGCAAAAACCTTATGGTGCATTAATAAATCAGTCTCTATTGTGTTTTCTCCTACCATGATAACAAGCATTAGGATGAAGTCATTACTTCCATAAAATGATAAAGGAAACCACCTATAGACTTTGGCCTTACAATGACAGAGTATGAAAGCACCCATTCACCATCTCCATCACCACCTCATTTCATCCATCATCTCTTCCTAATCCTTTCTTGTCCTTAATTTATATTTCTCTATAAATGTGAAGAGTGTTGCCCCATGAGAACCATCCCCTCCTAATATTCGAGCAGTGCTGCCCCACAAGAACCAACACCTCATAATATTGAAGCAGTGTTGCTCCACAAGAACGAGCACCTCCAAATATTCAAGCAATGTTGCTCCACAAGAACCAACATCTACAAGCAATTTGTCAATGAGCAAGGGATTTTTTTGCATGAGGACATGCAAAATCCTCAGGCATGAGTGGATGTTGAGCCTCGTATATCCCCATTTTTCCATCGCATATTACCACTATTGAATTTCCTAAATTCTGACATTTTTAACTCATTTCATATTGTAATTCCATAAATTGTTGTCAATACATATCCTACGCCTCGTGGTTGATTATTGTTAGTTTTATTAGCTTTTCTATGATTAGAGATTATTTAGTCATGATTTAGTAATGACGATTTTGCTAAGTTCATTTGTCACGGGGTTCCATTATCAAAATTCTTCACAAGCCAATTAAACTAGTTGCTACAGGTTTAGTGCGGAATAAATTCCTGTAGGTGAAAATATCAAATTTGTGAGAAAATGGAGAAGAATATCAAGATTACGACACATAGATTTTCTTCAAAGTACCCTCATTCAGGTAACCCAGATATTGTTCAGCAAAATTCGTCATTATGAGGAAGTTATGATCAGGGGAATATTCTAGCATAGGTTAAGTACATAATCGGGGTCAAATTCGGATTTGACTATTTCGACCACATCCACGGTTTGGATAAACCTCTTATGCTCAAATAAGGAACGGTTTTTGAAACTCAACGCAACATAGCTAAGATCCATCCGGAGAATCACTCACGAAAGATATTATACATCTTAGATCAGTTTTGATGTTTAATCGTTTACTTTCTATGGTTAGCTAGTTAAAATTGGCCTCCATCAGTTGATCTTTTAATGCCAGATATGCTTTGTATATCAAGGGGAGAAAGGAAGTACGCAGAAAGAACTGTTGATCAATTTTGTAAATAATACTTTGTTCAGAAGATATTACATTATGACATTTGTATCTACAATTTGAACCTTAATATAAATCAGTTGCAGTGTTAAGTTTCCCGTGAGTATTATGGCTTTGCTTTAATTTTTCAGTCTTATTGAATTAAACTAACATGCTCTAGGAGTGGCAAGGGCCCACCACCACCTGGAAACAAGTCTTCCAACCAGTATAGGTTCTAGGATTGTGTTGATTAACTAGTCAGTAGCGCAAATGTTGTTTGGAAAATCATTATTTAGATTTCTGAATTGTTAATTTCGTTTTGTACTTAAATTCGCATTTTGTTTCGTAGATCTGGGTTGACAACAGTAGATTTCATTTTCCTTTGGCATAGATCAATAATGGGTTTCGCTAGGAAATGATATTTGGCATATCAGTGTTTCCTTCATGCAATTACATCATACATAGGTATTTGTGAAGCATTGTTAATTCAAGTGTATACGGAGATTTTTTGTAATTGAGACCTCGAAATGAATTGTGTTTATGCTTCGTTTACTTCTGAATCTTGTGATGTAATGTTTGTATGAAAATTTTCAAAGATATTTAGTTTAAAATTCATTTGTGTTGGAATACAATCCGGGTAGGGAAAGATTGAATTAGAATCAAAACATAGTGTGCATTAATTCTTTGAGTTTACAGTGATAGCGTTAAGTCAAGAATCATATTTAAGATTTCGCGTTGAGTATAATTGGTGTGGGAGTAGACAGAGGTTATGTGTTTCATTTACAAAGTTGAAAGTAGTGATTCCTTGTGTCCCGGGATTTAGGTCTAGCATTTAAACTTTAATTAGATTAAGTTTCTCTATTTCTTTGGCATTATGGCGTGTTAACTAATCTTTGTTTTGTTTAATATGGTTTGATTCTGTAATTAGTTCATGAGCATAGAATGAGTCTTGTATGTATGAGAGAGGTTAAAGTTTTGAAGATTGATTTTCTTTGTTTAGATTTAAGTTTTTGAGTTATGAATTAAAAGGTAACCTGTAGTAAGTGTTTCATAGTTAAAGATTGGAATTTCCTTGCTCAAATAGTGATTTCTCATATATTTAAATACTATGATCAGTAAGAAATGAAATTTAAGATTAAGCTTTACAATGAATGAATTCTTTAAATTAATAGACAGTGTTATTTTTTTGCAAATAGGAATTGTGTTACTTAAAAATTAGAATTGTTTGCACGATGATATTTGTATCAAATTGTTTCTGAGTGAATTTTCAAAGCAAATAGATTATAATGTTAAGTTTGAATAGAATAGAAATTGGAATTAATGGTGTGTTCTTTCATAGGAGTAATTAAATGTGTTCTTTGAACGATTTTGTACTTAAACAGTAAATTTGCCAATTGATCTTACGAATCCACCGATATCTAATGACCTATCGTTTAAGTGTTCAGAGATTTGTCAGGACAGTGAGGCACTTCATCTCCTGCTGATGGTTATGTTAGGTCCTCATGTCCCAAACGAAATCCATAAACAACCTCAAACTAGGGTGTATGTAATTAGGGTTTCTGCACTTGAATCCTATGGTATCTCAGTTGCACTTGGCGAACGCACACCTTTTCAGAGTCATCAAGTTGATCACCCTCAATATCATGATAGGATTTTTGAATCACTTGAAGGATTTTATTTGGAAGATTCATCTGCAAGCAAGAGGCTTCTTGTCTCCCTTGCGTTGAATTTCGGATTAAGCATGAATGGATGTGTTTCGTGATTGGATGATCATGGATTTCAGATATATCGTTCCGCTCACCAAGATTGGATTGCAATTTGGCTTTAACAGTATTTTCTAGCACGTTTTCCTATAAGTAGACATCACCTTCTTGTTGTTGTGGATGTTTCATAGGTGAACATTTTTATTTTCGCACAATTATTTTTACAGATTCTAATCGCTCACATCCTTGTTTTTGCAGGTCGGGAACTGCTACGGTGGTTGCATTGGAAGTTTGATTTCACCTTACCTGACCTCCTCTCTGGTTAAATTAGGGGTCATTAGGGGAATTTTGAGTTCTAAAATGGGCCTCCGATGGAAAATGTACAATCAAAATTCACTTTATGAGAACCAATCACATTTTAGGGGATGACATCATCCCTAATGGTTGAGGTGGCATTGCTTGAGTTAAAGGTACTTACTTGTCACATTCTCAATGGTGGATAAAAATTCATGGTTAACCATGGTAGTGCTCTAAGTACTATTAAAATCATAAAGTAAAGTACTAATAAAAAATGTCATTTCACACTTTTTTAATAAAATATTATTATTGTCATTTCATATTTTTTGAAAGAAACAATGCATATCCCTACACAATCTTCATGTATTTACACACTTTTCCATAAATATTAAATTTGCATATTTTCATATATTTATTTTAAAATTATATATTCATCTCATTTTATTTAATATTACAATTTCAAATTAATTATAAGTTAATATATATATATCAGGAGAGAAACTGGTAACGAGAATCATACAACCATATCTGCCACACAAGATCACATCGCGCTTCTGCCAATGAAAACCCTCCTGGCTGGCATCATCCCCTGCTGACAATACACAGCAATTTTCACAGGCTTACCTCTGACGGGGCACCTACGGGGTTTGAACCGGTGACCTTTACAAACAAGTGTCTTAACAGAACACTCAATCACCAACAAGCCCCCACCCCATGGGTTATCTATACATATATACTATACATATGAAATAAAAATAAATAAAAATGCAACATTGTAGTTTTAAGATAAATCAAATCCATAAATAATATTATTATAATATTAATAGCAATACAAACATGTTAAAATTAAAGAAAAAAAGGACTTTAGTTTTGTATGATGAAAAAATGTATATTAATTTTGTATATTGAAAAAATATATATTAGGTTCAACATAGTTTGGGGCAAAAAAATCTAAATTTCAATGTATATAATTTTTATATTATACTTATAAATATAAATTAAATTTATTTCAATATTTTTTTCTTTAATTTTAAATACACCCCAAATCATTCCATTTGATTATATTAATATTATATATTAGTATACATAATATTATGAAAAATAATCTAAATCTTATAGAATATATATTATATTCTTTTTTATATTATATAATATTTTTTCTTATGTTATAAATCAAATCAATTTAATATGTAATATAAAATTCCGACATAAAACACTATATTACATATATTATATTAGTTATAGATAATATATTAATTAAATGTTATTGTATAATTTAAATAATATAAATTTTAATTAATAGTATATTATATAATTAAGAATTTATGAATTTATATTTATATTTATTTTAAGTTATTTAAGTACAAAGGACAAATGTATTAGTTGTTCAATAATAATGATTTTTTTTTAAAAGTTCATTCTTATTTATAGTCACATCAATACAATTTTTTTATTAATTTTATTTTGGTACAATTTTTTAATTGAATTTAACAATGGTTACATGGATTTTGGTGCAAAAAGTGAATTGCAAATTCATCAATATTATTTTATTGGTTTACTATTATTTTATTATTTCCTTAGGAAACCCATTTTAGATCTCAAAATTCCCATGTTAGGGTTCAGATTAGTTAGGTTTTAGATTTTTCATATTAATTTTCTAATTATGGTTTATTTTCCATTAGGGTTTTCTTTAATGACAAGGTTTGGTTATGCTTTTTCATACTTTCATTTTCTTAGGGAGTTAGTTTGTTGCATGATATTGTGCATTTAGTTTGCTTACACAGTGGCATGGCATTCATGAAATCTCTTCAAATGCATTGCATCAGTCTTTTAATTGCAATTGGTTTCTTTCTTCCTTGCATTTACATAACATAGCATTGCATCGCAGTCTTCCTATTGCATTACATCATGCATTCATCTTCTTGCAAAGCATACACTGGTCGTGGACCTAGCCTTGCATTTTCTCTACACTGCATATCACTGCATGAGCCTTCACGAACTTGGAGCCTTCAAACCTTTAGTGTTGTGACTAGATTTCTAACGCCTATGTGCACATGCTCAAATCGTAAGGGAATTTACTTTGACCTCTTCGCCCATGCTGAAACCCTAGAAGAGCTTCCCTGGTCACCTTTCGTAATGTTGAAACCTTAACCCTAACGGTTGTGTGCGGTTGTAATGGTCACTCCGGAAGGTGGCCTCTCATAGAAGCAGTAATCGAAACTGCATCTCGAACATGTCTCCTATTTCTCTATCTTATTAACAGGGAAAATATGAGCAGATACTTGTGGGGAACTGTGATCATTTTGAATGACCTATACCCATAATTTGAACCTTGTCCTCAGCATGGTCTTGAATATCTCAATGACTTGTTTTTGTTGTTCATCAGCTAACTGAAGATGATATGTGGAAGCTTGGCATAAGGGCAAACCTAAACTAGAATATCTTTAAGTTTCTATCAAACAAGAAACAACCTCTCTTGCCTGAAATAGTTGAGAAAGGCTTCTTGCACAGAGGGGTGATGCAACGACTCCGCCGGGGTACTGACCAAGCTCGCTAGTAGCGGAGCAACGTTGTGATCTCTAGGAGTGACTCCGTCGGGGTACTGTTCAGGCACGTTGGTACTGGAGCAACACCAGAAACCCTATTTTAAAATTGTGAATAACAATAAGTCCTTTACCTTATTCTTTACATCATCCTTAACTACGGGCTTGCATGAACTTCTAATTTGGTGTGTAATGACTAGCACAACCTAGCTAAGACACAGAGAAAGGGCATATCTATAAAGGTCAAGGAACTGTAAGAGGTACCCACAGTGATTGTTCAATACTTCCCTGCATTATCATTCAGACTCGAGCTATTATAGGGTCGTAACCAGAGACCTTGGATTCTACCAGTAGTTCGCCAATTGTTGTATCTGCTACAATAACACCCAAAATTTTGGACATATTCAAAATTTCAGGGCTCCCGCCACTTTCAAGCCTTTAAGATTATGATCGAGTCTTAAATTGGTCTATCTCCACATAACTCCTTCTTGTCAAACTTGGTTTATACACCCACTCACTCCTTCTTGTCAAACTTGGTTTATACACCCACTCACGTGTTTCATACCGCATTGATGAATTAAGATTTTTGAGGGTGGTTTTTCTAATAGGGCGTTGCAAGCCTCACGTGCCCTAAATCCCCATTTTTCAATTGACATTTCATAGGGGAAAATAATCGTGTAATTGACGAGCATGGTTTCTCCCAATTTGGATTAAGATTGGGGAAAGTGTGATTTTGCTTTTACACTTGTTAACCCTAGAAAATAATATAATGCCCATCCTCAAAGATGCTTTTCACCAAACACATGTCAACGCCAGTGCCAAGCCATTCAGGGCTTAAAAGTGTCAAAATTATGACCCATCATGTTTCTAATATAATGATTCCAAAGGCCTTAGGGACACTCACACTCCGTGCATATTCCATGCACATTTGGGTTATTTGGCATCTGAGATTTAAATGTTTGATGGACAAATTCGTTACTTTATTTGGTGTAAGTGGGCTAATTATATTATTTATTGATATGCAGGGTTTTGGGAACAATTATATCACATATAACACTACACATATGAAATGGGACAGATCACTATACAAAAAACACACACGCTTTGGAGAAGGAGAGAAAACAAATTCAAAGTCAAAAGGTGAAGGATGAACTTGCCCATTTGGTCGACATACATGGTATACAATTGTGAAAAGCCTTGTCAAACAAAATAATGCAATGACACCATCGTTGGTTATGATATTTTCAGTGGAATGCATGCCACATCACTACAAATAAAGTACCAACGAATTCGAACTACGCACCTACATGACAAGGAGTTGGGCATCGAAAGGCCAAACAAAGTTTGTGATTGCAATCTGACCAACATATGCTACGACTGTCATGACACCATAAAGAGACATGGCACCTGGTCGCCATATACGTTCCCACGCAGAGATGGATTTATGTTCTCATGAAAGGATGTTGGATCACAAAAGAGATGTTGTGTGAGGACAACACTTATACTACATTGACACTGAAATAACGAGTAGTGTATAGTGCGATTTTTTGAAGGCTTTTATGGTGGTTTTTTCTGGTGTAATTTCTCTGAAATCCGGTAGGAATTTATTGAAAAGAGAAATTTGATTGTTAATCTTACACAATCGAAGCGCCGTAGGGATTTTGGAGGGTGCTGAAACCATATATAGAGTCAAAAAACCAGTTTAAATAACAAAAACCAAGATTTTACCTCAAATTTTTTCACGGGATTCAGACACCCGAAACTCCAAAAAGTCGCACTAAAGACAACTCCTTAAAATAATGCGATGAGGGAGATTGAGATGGTAAAAGGGTTTGAGAGCCTCGATCAAATCGACACTTCCATATTTTGTGGTCTACGGATGACACATCAAATAGGGCACGCATGAAGTATACACTTACACCAGCATTAGAAGGAGACCTGATGTGTTTAATGGAACCAACGATCAGAGCACGATGATTACAAAGATCATCTTAACATAATCATCTCAATCCCAATCCCAAACCGGTGGTCGAATTAGACATGAACGGTGAGTGCATGCATCATAGATGGTACCGTTTTGGACATAAGGGAGTTGGTAACAACAACAGGGTTGAGATGCAGTGGTATGTTGGATCAAATAAAAGCCACAAAAACATAAAATCGTGAGGATGTCAAATTTTGTAAACTCTAAGACATCAAATTGGGGCGTGAACGCTTGGATGTTGATCATGTGTCAAATGTTTTATTAGTTTCTAATCCAGGTAGCTTTGCGATCGTTCTGGAAAGCACAAATGTAGGCCAAACAAATTCTCAAAGTCACCTTTTGCCTTTTATAAGAGCTTCTGTGCACAAATCACATGCACTCACTTTCCCTAACATATTTTGATCCTTGGCAAAACTGCGTCGGCGGGCAAATAGCGTTGTTCAGCAATAGCAGATCAAATGGAAGCAGAGTCGTCTACACAGCTAGTGGTGGTGGTATTTCAAATTATTGGATGAGAAGGAGCTCGGTAGGCTTGTGAAGGAATCTGCAGGCCGGGTCGCCGACCTGAACAGGATGTATTTCCAATTATTGTGGAGGTATTTTTCTTGTATGCGGTAATTCCTTTCTATTTTGTAGGTGTAACAGAAAATTAGGAACTAGGCATTCTCGCCAGAGAGCATTATTAGGAAGCAGGCATTGTCACCAGTGAGCAGCATTTTGGAACAATAATTTGACTCCGGAAGTAGTTTTCGTTGGGCAAATAATTTCATTAGCTATCCTGGTCATAGTCATTCTATAAGCCAGTTTATCCTGTCATTTGGGTTATACTATGAAAAAATATGCAAAACAGAGAGGATAGTACTTCTCTAGTCAAGAGTTTTAACAGGGTGATCAATTTCTTCGGAACCATTCAAACAAACTGGTCTGTCTTCTGGCGAAGGTGGTGGGACTCTCTGGTAATATCCAGGCCCTGCAAAGATATTGGGTTCAAAATATGTCATCATTGGTGGCGCTGTAACGGATGCGTATGCTGCTGTTGTGACTTCTGAACACAAGGGTCTCGGAGGCTGTGAAAGGCCATACAGCATTGGTTTATATTTATGTTCGGATGGTGCTGTTAGGACTCACATGTGGTGTATGTGACCAGTAAACACTGGTTCTTCTGATCTGGTGAAAGGTTACATGACTATCCGGTGAAGGTAATTCAATTTGTCGGGGGATGGTGTGCACACGACCCCTCGAATTACCGTTGGGGAATGGTTCTGGGATCTTCCCGGCAAAGATAATTCAAAGTTGGCGTGGTTGGTATGATCACGGCATTTGGTTTTAATATAGGTGATCGTTGGTATCATACCTGTATCTTTTGACTGGCTTGCATTGCAGGGTGATGTTACTGTTGAAGGGACGTGGAGTTACTTCTTCTGTGTTTGTGGATACAAGGAGTGGCGAAGTTAATTCAAAATGGTTGTGGTTGGTAACTCCTGGACTTTGGGTTTCGTATAGGTGATCGTTGATATCATTTCGGTATCTTTCGATTGCACGCATCGCTGTGTGCTATTACTTCTGAAGGGACGTGAAGTTAATTCTATTGAGTTAATAGCATATATGTTGATACGTTGTGAAGTAAATTGCAATCGGATTGGTGGTGTCTTTATTTGGAAGGTATTTGGGTATTGGCGGGTCCTCGACTTTATCCGCTGTATGAGCCACTTGGGGATATGATCCCATAATGGTATACGAACATTCATAAATGCAGTACGTTCCTTACTTAAATCTGGAGTCTTTTTTTGTCTGATTATTCCCTAGTGGGATCCGCTTGGCAAAGATAAGTTGGAAGGGTTGGTGGACATCCTTTGGTCAGACACGTCTAGCATGAAGTGTTAATAGTTGCCATAGTGTTGGCGGAGAAACATAGGGGTAAACAGAGCATAGCGGCTCTGGATTTTTCTTTTCTGTCGAAGCTGGACTCCGGGAATCTATGAGCATCGATTAAGGTCGAGAACGATAATTATCATACATCGTCGGGGGAGGATATCCTCATAAAACCAAATATCAGGTGAATCCTTGGCGACATAGACGAGGTTCTCAGAATTGTTACAAATTGGCTTCTGTGATCAAATAGCTTTCTCTGGAATATGATGATCTATTTGATCGTGTAGTTAGTATGTAGAAACGCGCTCTTATAGGGTGGTGGCTTCATTCGGAGATGGGCGAATTGGATATGATTGAATGGGTTAAATCCTTCTAGGTTCCTATGCTCGGTTATATGCCTAAGATCAATATGCTAATGGGGAATTGGTCTAGTGTTCATTTTCTTCATGAATGAGATTGCCATAAGGTGATGGACAAACTTTGGGTTCGGGGCAGGGCTACATGCAGATTATGTCGTGGTATCTGGGTTTCAATTCCATTGTGGATGCCCCTCGTAGCAAGCTTATTTGGGTTAAGCTCCCGGGGCTTCCGATGCAGTATTGGACTATTAAAACTCTAAGAGCCATTGGAAACTCTATTGGCACTACCCGATATGTTGACCCCAGGAGCATTGTCACGTCTGATAAGCGTATTGCTTGGACACTGTGGACGTGGCCTCTTTCGGGGAGATGGTTGGAGACATTGATTTAATTTGGGGGTAGCGGCGTCATCAGCAGCGGGTGGACTATTGGGGGGTACCTTTTAGGTGCCTCATCTGCCACAAGACGAGGCATATCCAGCGGAATTGTCCAGAGAGGTTCTTCAAGATTCATAGGTAGCGCAACTATGCTATTGGAAAAAAAGTAAATATATGGCCCTTATCTTCGTCAGATTTTGATAAGCCGCGTAAGTCTAAATCCTTTTCACATGGGCAGGTGTCGCTTGATAATATTGGTAATAGTAATACTTGCTTATCCCCTAGTTATTATCAGAATTTTGACCGTTTAGCGGACACTAGTGGGCTTAAGGGCTTCTCTACGCCGCCCCCTCTTAAATCTGCTTCGTTTACCCAGAATAACCTCATCGACGACCCACAAGGTCGATGCTTATTTGAGAAATCTCTGGCCCTTCCTCTGTTATAGCCCTCTATTGAACCATTAATTGTACCACCCTTTATGTCGCCTCTGGAATGGGCATCTCCTAACTCTCCCCATGAGCCTATCTCCGATCATCGCAGAGAATCTTCGCGAATATTGGAATCTCATGATGCAGAACTCTAGTTGTAGTTTATCTAAGAAGCCTCTGAACTGATCTATGCTATCGCCTCATGTTGAACCATTAATTGTTTCTCTTTCTATGCTGCCACTTGAATGACGTCCCTTATCTCTAGCCAAAATCCTATTTTGGATCATCTCAAGGAATCCCCGAGGAATTTTGTGGGAAGCGACTTGGAAGCCATATTGCAGAATCCGAATCTGGACTTGGTGGCTTTAACAGTTTATGACAAGAACCCTTTGGAACCTCAACCTTTCATCTCTCTGAATTCTGCTGCCAACATAACTGTTCGGAGAACCTCCAAGTCTAGTACAAGACATTTCCGAGGCCGTCACAAAACGAAGGCACTTTTTCAAGGAGAGATATTGAATCCTAAGGTCATACCAGTGATGGCATTGGAGGATATCAAGCCCTTAGAGCAAGCTGCCCTAAGGGGACGCCATGAATTCTATTCTATCACTCAATATACGAGGGATGGGTGACCCCTCTAAGATGCTTCGCCTCAGGGAATTGGTTTATGATCAGTGGCCCTCGGTTATATTTTTACAGGAAACTCTATGCTCCAGATTGAATGTGATTGGAGCCTTACTGTCTTTTTGCTTTGGATGGAAGGCAGTAGGTATTGATTCTGTCGACAGAGCGGGTAGGATGATTATTGTATGGGACACCCTAAGATTTGATTTAAAGGCGTACAATTTTTTTGGTGGAATTCTGCTTCATGGTTTCTACAGAGGGATTAAAGATAGGATTGCCATAATCAATTTATATGCTCCTTGTCAGGCATGTTGTGGTTTTTGGGATAAGATGGATAGATGTGGCTTATTAAACCTTAAAAATCTCATGATGATTGGTGATTTCAATGTCACTCTTGTGGCGAAGGAGTCATGGGGTAAGCGGGCAAAAATGATCCCCTTACTGGAAAAGTCTCTCAGATTTTTGGCAAATATAAAATGCTCGACATAAGATTGGCTCTGGCCGTGCCTACTTGGACGAATAGGCAAAGTGGTTCTGACTATATCGCAAAGGTATTGGATCGTGCAGTGATTAAACCTGATATGATCAGTCTTCTGGGTAACATGCGTCTTAGTGTGGTATCTTCTACTCTTTCTAATCATATGGCGATATTCTTATCATGGAGACATGAATCCACTCCAAAAGGTGGACCTTTCAAATTCAATCGTGTGTGGCTATCGGATCCAGAATTCATTGATCTGGTGCATACTTTCTAGAAAAGTGAAAATCAGGATGGATGTAAGAATGGATGGTATAATTTGGCGGACAAGCTCAAAAGGCTGAAGCGAATTGTGAAAATTTGGGAGAGGGACAAGAAGCGTGCACAGAGGAAAGAATTTATAGAGATATAGGCTGGTATTGACAAGATTTATAAGGGAATGGTAGACATAGCGCCTGACGAGGAAACCTACTGTATATTAGTTGCATTAGAGGCTCGCAAATTGGATTTATTGCAGATACGGGAAATTACATGGAAACTCAAGAGTCTTAAGCAATGGCTTCGGGAAGGAGACTTGAATACTAAGTATTTTCACTCTTGTGCTACCGGGAGGCGAAACAAAAATGCAATCTGGAAAATTCAATCTGAGGAGGGTGTGCTGAAAATATCAGATTCGAAAATCAGATAGAAGCATTTGGGCACTTCAAAAAATTTTATAAGACGGTTGAAGGTATTGAGGTCCTAAACCAGCGATGGGTTGTTGACCATTACTACATATGATTGACCAAGTGGCTAATGAAGCTATTATGTTGCCGATTTCTAAAATGGAAGTAGAATCTGCTCTAAAATCATTTGCTAGGGACAAGAGCTTGGGGCCTGATGGCTGGTCGGTTGAATTTTTCCTGGGCTTTTTTGATATTATGGGGGATGAATTGCGGCTATCTCTGAACAGATCCGCATAATGGATTATGTGCCCGGGGATTTGAGTTATACCTTTATTGCTTTGATTCCTAAATCTTTAGATCCTTCCTCATTTTCTGAATTCAGACCCATTGCTCTGTGTAATGTATTATATAAGCTTACTTCCAAGATCATTGCAAATCGTTTGAAAGGGTATTTATCCAGGTCGATCTCGGAGGAAAAATATGGCCTTTTACAGGGCAGATCAATCCATGATGCGGTGGCTATTGCCCAGGAAGCAATGCATTCTATACATGATCAAAAGAAGGAAGGCCTAAATGAAGATTGATCTATATAAGGCGTATGACTCTATTGACTGGTCTTTCATCTAATTTTCTCTTCTCAAAATTGGCTTGTCTATGTCTGCAATTCGATGATTTATGGCGTGCATCTGCTCGGTTAGATACAGTGTACTAATCAATGGAATACCAACTGAATTTTTCATGGCAGAGCGAGGGCTTAGGCAAGGATGTGCTTTATCACCACTTATCTTTATTCTGGTGATGGAAGGATTCAGTAGGTTGCTTAAAATGGCTTCCAATGAAGGATATTTTGCAAGCTTATCTTTCTCTCCTGAGGTATGCATCACTCATTCACTCTTTGTTGATGATTTACTTGTATTTGGGAACCTTGTCAGGAACCACTAGTTCTATTTCTCTTACTTGATGAAACGTTTTGGGTTGGCTACTGGTTTTCTCATAAACAAAGCCAAATCTGTTATTATGTTTGATAATGGGGACATCAAAGAGATCCTGTTCATTGTCGGGTTTCTTGGGGTAAATACCAGAAATATTATTGATGGCATTACCTATCTAGGATTTCGTCTGAAACCTTGCGCATACTTTAATAAGGATTGGGAGTGGCTGGTGGATAAACAAAAAAACAAAATTCTTAAATGGTCTAATTGGTGGCTTACGCTGGGGGGGTGATATACATTAATACAGGTTGTATTGTCCCAACTCACGGTTTATTGAGGTCATCTTTATTCCCTCCCTGCCTTCATCATTGATAGAATCAATGCAGTTATTGCTCATTTCCTCTGGGTGGGATTGTCATCAGAAAGGAAATATCACCTTTGTAAGTTGTCTTTTATAACTGTTCCTAAATCTCTAGGTGGTTGGGGGTTGCTGGACATTAGAGTCTTCTCCAGTGCTCTTCTCGCTAAATCTCTGTGGAGAGCCTTAAATGGAGATGGGATTTGGTCAAGGATTATTGAATGCAAATATATCAGTGATAGATCATTGCACAAGCTTTTCTGTGGAACAATTATTTCTCCTTGTCGGGCTTCTCTGATTTGGCGAAGTTTATTTAAAAATAAAGAGATTATTAGTGCCAGGTTGAGCTGGAAATTAGGTAATGGGCAACATATCCCCATTGCAAGCAAAAGGATTTTTGGAATTCAGGAGCTAGAGATTATTGAGGTGGAATTTTTTCATAGGCTTTCCCAAAGGGGTTTTATATATTTGGCTGACATTATATCACATTGGGAACTTGGTGCCCCGGTATGGAAATCTCTTCATGTTGTTGGACTTCATATTAGTGATCTGGAGAATTGGAAGAGGCTCATTGGCACTTTGCAGAACGTTGGGCTGTCATACAGTCGAGAAGGGGATCGGATTGTATGGGGGGGAACGTTAAAGGGGAATAATATCATTGTCAGGGAATTGTATCGGAATGTAAAAGCCGGTATGAAAGATGAGTTGCCTATTCCAGGTTTTTACCAGGCTTGGGGTTGGAAGATCCCGCACAAAATCACTTTGTTTATTTGGTTGCTGCAGAAGGGAAAGATTCCTACTTGGGAGAACATCCAAAAACGTGGCAAATAGGGTCCGGGTAGATGCATATTCTGCAAGGATCATGATGAAAAAGTTGAACATATTTTCTTTGAATGTAATGTTGCTAGAAGGATATGGTGTCTTTTTCTGGTCTTATCTAATGATCCCCAATGGCGGTCGGGTGATCCTAATCAGACTTTTAAACGTTGGGCTGCTAACACACGAGGATTCAAGTCTCTCCCTTTTTATGTTTGCTGGGAAATATGGCGAGCGCGTAATCGAATGACATTTTGCGGGGATCCACTTGACATTACTAAGATCCACTCTTACATTTTGGATTGGCTGAGAGGTATTCCTATTAGAAAATCAAAATGTATCGATCTCTCTTTCCGATGTAGACCACACAGTATTAATCTCCCTGCACTATATTTTGATGGTGCTCAAAAGGATGGCAGTTGCGGGTGTGGGGCTTGGATAAAAGTCTCTGGAGTTGAGAGGTATCATATCTTCTGGAATGGAGGGCGTGGATCTAATAACAAGGCAGAGCTAATGGCTTTATGGAGTGGGGTAATGGTTGCCTACCATCTGCAAATTCCTTGTATTGACATATATGGTGATTCGAAGATTATTGTTGATGGTATATCAGGTAAATCTATTTTACAGGGTCGGCATTTAGGTGGTTGAATTGATTGCACTTTGTATATATTATCCAAATTCCAGAAGTTTTCTTTGAACCATGTTTATAGAGAACTCAACATGAGGGCTGACAAATTGTCTAAGATTGGCCTGGATGAGCCTTTTGGCAGCATATCGATTTTACACTTCCGGCTTTCAAAACTGGTGGCTTCTTACTCATACCCCTTATAATTTGCATTTCGACTTCATTTTCTTGGGGGGCTTCCTATCTGGGGAGTCTCCTATATGTTTGGGCTGTCGTGGTAATGTTTTTAGGTGATCTGTCAAGCGAGCATGTTCACTTGCACTCTATCAAGCGAGCCTGTTCTGCGTCTGTATCATTTGGTCTATCAAGCGAGCCAGTTTTGTGGTTTTCAATGGATTTATCTGGCTTTTTTGGATGGGAAGCTTTCCTCTTATATATGCATGCTCTCATATTTCATTTTTGGTATTGTGACTTGGATCGTAGGCTGATAGGAATTGTATATCTCCTTGTCTCTTCACAATTTTGCAAACTCTGGGGTTAGATATACCTCTTTTTTTATGATGTTTTATAATCTGGTATCTGTACCAGGAATCTGCTTGGTGGGAGCGGTATTTTAATCTGGTGCATATTGTCAAACTTTGTCATATGGACTGTTTTTAATTTAATGAAACAACATTTTTTCTCTATTGAAAAAAAAAGAACTTATTTGAGTTTGTGTCTTGCCTTACATGTACAACAACATGAAAATTGTACCTGCAAATGCAAAAAAATATACAAAGAGGATCAATGCATTGGGAAATGTTGATACATTTGGGGAAGATAATGAATTATTTTGAAAATTGATTGTTCAAGATAACTTGCAGGCAAAAATGTCAACATGAGTGTTACACAGCATTTTGTCACCGTCCCTGCAATCCCTCGCCTTGCATATTGGAGGGTCTTTCTCATGACC